>BLSH010142613.1:242372-260598 GCA_018402905.1 Glandirana rugosa | reverse complement strand
CCGTGCGATCGTTCGGGTTCCGTCCGGACCCGGACCCGGACTTTGTCCCGAAGTTCGGACGGACCAGCAGAACCCGAACTTCCAGAGGTTCGCTCAACTCTACTCATTAGGAAAAAATAGGTTAAAAAAATCAATTTCAGAAAAACCTTCCCTGTTGGCCTGCACGGCTGGCTGTGCTGTAAAAGGGGGGATTGTGGGTGACCCTGTGCTAGAAGGCAGCCACTATGGGTTTGCCAAGGAATCTGAAAGCTGGGTTTGGGCCCTAATTCTTTGATGTGGAATTCCAGTGCTTGTACTGGGCCTCCCTTCTTCTGGTCTAGCACCATTGGCATTTGCCGATTGGCCATTAGGGTCTCTGGTGCTGCTGGTAGCTGCCTCGTCTTCAAACCATTTTCTTTTCTGACGGACTACTTCCTCCTCAAATTCAGACGATAACACACTTTCTTTGATGGGCTGGTATTCCAAATCAGAACCGTAATCGGAACGGTCACTGGTCGATGAGAGCTCCCCGCTGCTCTCATAGGTCAGGCATAGCATTTTGTATGCTTCTTCTGCAGTGTATAACCTTTTGGACACGGTGGCTGTATGACAGGTTACACTGGACTGCTCGTCAAGTACTCTGATAGACCGACAGGTACTTTGATGGACTGACAGGTTCTCTGATGAACTGACAGGTGCTCTGATGTGATGATAGGGCACTCAGATGAACTGACAGGTACTCTGATGGACTGGCAGGTGCTTTGATGTGATGATAGGGTACTCTGATGGACTGGTAGGTAGTCTGATGGACTGGCAGGTACTCTGATGGGCTGGCAGGTACTCTGATGGGCTGGCAGGTACTCTGATGGACTGGCAGGTACTCTGATGGACTGGCAGGTACTCTGATGGACTGACAGGTACTCTGATTGACTGACAGATGCTCTGATGTGATGATAGGGTACTCAGATGGACTATCAGGTACTCTGATGGGATGATAGGGTACTCTGATGGACTGGCAGGTACTCTGATGGACTGGCAGGTAGTCTGATGGACTGGCAGGTAGTCCGATGGACTGGCGGGTACTCCGATGGACTGGCAGGTACTCCGATGGACTGGCAGGTACTCTGATGGACTGACAGGTACTCTGATAGACTGACAGGTACTCTGATGGACTGACAGGTGCTCTGATTTGATGATAGGGTACTCTGATGGACTGGCAGGTACTCTGATGGACTGGCAGGTACTCTGATTGACTGGCAGGTACTCTGATGGACTGGCAGATACTCTGATGGAATGGCAGGTACTCTGATAAACTGATGGGTACTCTGATGGAATGGCAGGTACTCTGAAGGACTGACAGGTACTCCTATGGTATGGTGGGTACTCTGATGGTATGGCAGGTACTCTGATGGACTGATAGGTACTCTGATGTGATGATAGTGTACTCTGGTGGTATGGCGGATACTCTGATGGTATGGCGTGTACTCTGATGGTATGACGGGTACTCTGATGTGGTGATAGGGTACTCTGATGGTCTGACAGGTACTCTGATTGACTGATAGGTACTCTTTAGGGGAGTGGGGCACAATCTGGCACAATCTGGGCACAGTAATAGTGATCAAGTAGTGGTAACTCACAGTTCTCCTCTTCTCCTCACACTGGATCGGTGTGTGAGGAGAAGAGCCAGGTAACATCGCGTTACCTGTGAACTGTTTACATTTATGACCGGCTGTGATTGGACACAGCCGGTCATGTGGTAAAGAGCCATTTCATTGGCTCATTTACCCCGATCGGGGACGGGCTGTGTCCAAGGGACAAGCCTCGTCCCCGATTGCCGCGCTGCACGTCCCCTGGGACGCGCACGAGCCGTGGCCATGTATGGCAACAAAGTGGCCGGCTGTGATTGGACGCAGCCGGTCACGTGGTAAAGAGCCAAATCTATTGGCTCTTTACCACGATTGGGGGGGGAAATGACCCCCCGGCACACGATCGATCTACGATCGCTGCTCTGCGGGTCCCCAGGGGCCCGCAGTAGCGGCGAGAAGTGGCCGACGTCATATGACATCAGCCCGGATCGACGAGCGGTTCCTGCCAACGTCATTTTAATATGACTCGGTAGGGAACTGGTTAATAAATTAGTAGCGTGTAATAGTAAAATTGATTCAACACAATACACAAAGTGAGCAAAAGTTAATTTTTTTTTTTGAGCAATAATAAACTCATCTATTTTAAATTTCAAATTAATAAATTAACTTACTTTTTGTTTATGTATAGATTTTATTCACATCTTCATTTTAATTGTGCATTATGTGCCCAGCCCAATTAGCACATTTAAAGGTACGGACATTTCCCTCTCTTTATGTCCCAGGCATTAGCATTAGCCCATAACATCCATTACTTGTCACGTTTTGGTTACTAGGTAATGTGTAAAAGCAATTTGGGCTGGAATTAATAATATGTTATGTAGTTAACATGGCACACATAGAACAATCTGATCTCGCCCGATATCATCCACCCTCCTTATGATGAAGCCCTTTCTCCCGAGGCATTATACATCCCATAATGGAAAAGATAGGAAATAATCAGACGCAAAATGGCTGCGGTAGACGATACAAACTAGGCTTCAACAAAATGGCCAATGAAACACTTCCGGTTTTATTTATATAAATTGACAGCTGAGACAACCAATCCGGTTACCCTGAGGAAGTCACGTCCCATGTCGTAATGCACAGGACATGGCCGAAACGCACCAAAATACCGGAAGTAAGTGAGAGGCGGAGAACGCACAGTTTACATTTCTGATGTGCATTTTTATACATGTGATGTAAGCAGCCACTTGTGAATCATTAAATGTAATATAGCATGAACATTTTACACTATGGGAGCCTTTTGGTTTATTTATTTGCATGAGGGGGACATGTGAGCGTCAACAATCAGCATAGCCTAGTGGAGGTCCTATTTGTGAGAGTGGAGAACACACAGGGACGCCCTTAAAGGAAAAGGCATTCCAATTTATGGGATTGATGATACAAAAGTGTAAATTAGCAGCATTAAGGTGAGAGTTCTGAGAGCACGAGTGGGGGTTACACCAGCATAGAAGCCCCTTTGGCGGTGTGTGAGAGACCCACCAGACTGGCTTCAGCTGCACATTTTGAGCACCTTATTGAACTGTTGAATCATGTTTGGAGCACCTAGTTGCTTTTTGATAGAATAATTAGGACTATTACATTTACACAGTTATAATGAATATATATATATATATATATATATATATAATTATATATATATATATATATATATATATATTAACGTGACCCATAATTAAATAGGTTTATTTATTTAATTTTTGGCACAGAGACACTTTATAGTTAACATTGGAAGATCATTGTTCACTTTGTGTATTGTGTTGAATCAATTTTACTATTACACACTACTAATTTATTAATATATTCATATATGAATTTTTTTGGCACTGAGACACTTGTGATCGGATATTTCAGCATTTTTTGTGAAATGGTATATATATAATTTTGACACATTATTAATATTCGGATTGCGCAGTATCATTTGTTCTGAACTTAACATTTGTTTATAACCATTAGAAAAGGGGTAAGGAGGGATGTGGGAGGGGGGGAGAGGGGGAAAGTTAAGGTGACAAAACCATTCTTGTTATGAAACCATTTATTATGTTGATTCTGTTCTGCTTATTGAGTGTTACGAGGAGGTTGACAAGCATATCTGCCCTGCCACCCCTAATGGGGAACATACTGTGGCAGAGTAGGGGCTGCCCACTGCATTTTCATTGAGCATTCTGTTTTTCTTGAGTTTTGTTAATTTTTCGGGAGAAGACAGAAGTCAGGGCGGGGCTGAGATATGATGGGAATTTCATCAAATGAGACCATGAGACTGATGACCGTCTCGAACAGTATGTTAGAAAAAAATTGGAGGGGGGGGGGGAGTAGCGAATATTTAAAATTGATAATGACTAGTCATTTGGTTATCTGAGGGCACGTTGAAACGTTGCTCAAAGACCACGCTTGAGGGATGAGCCGCTAGCGCAGTAGCACTATATGAGATCGTATGTTTCTCATGCTCCACTGAGTTTTAAAATTGTGAAGTCAGTGTGTTTCATACTTTACTTTCTTACAATTAATTTTAGAGATATCTTTGGCACAAATATTCACAAGAGAAAAGCAGATTAGGCATAGTAAGTATTCTTTCAAAGATGTGGAACTTGAGCTATTAGGAGAGGTAGGAGAGGGGTGCATCAGTTTGAAGGTTTTACAGATGGATACCTAAGTGAGACTTTCTGTATATAGATCATATGAACAGTTTCAAGTCATTTAACGTAGAAGGTTCTGTAAAGACACTATTTTAATGTTGTGTTTTATGTTTTTTTGTAATAAATTTATACCTTTTTAATGATATTATGTCCATGTCTCTTCTAAAGTCCCATTTCCCAAGGAGGTATACCCTTTTTTTCTACTAACTGGGATGTTGGCGGCTGGACACCTGGATCTGTTGATGGTGGTTTCCTTTTTCTATTCAACAGGGTAGCAAATACACAATCCCCCACTTTATTACCATTACTAGCAGATCCTTTATGTAACCAATATAAGAATTCTTGTAATTATCTAATATTATTTGGAAAGCTACTGGCTGAAAGGACTTTTAGTAGTTAGTGAACCTTTGTAGTACCTTCATCATGTTTAAAAGTAAAGATTTTGAGCGATTCATGACCAAGTGCAGAGAGCAGGGAAGGAAGTACAAGAATCAGAAATGGTTGCTTTATTCTCCCAATACCAAAAATTAGTTAAGAAAAAAAATTGGTCCTGTTCTGGCATATAGAGGGTTTTGAGCATTACATTTAACTCTTGGGACGGCTGGCAAGGTACAGGTTGGCCACTGCTTGGTTAAACTGCCACTGCGCATTTAAGTGTTGGCACTTTCAAAATGGGTATACTTCTAACATACATCATCACCGTCATCCTCTCATCATGTCCTCTCTGTTCTGCTTATCCAGGTAACTGCTTTTACTTTTCCCTGCAACACAAAAGCCAATCTGCCTGTGTGCAACCCATATCTGCCTGCTGTAACCATCGGTAACTGCTTTCACCTTTCCTTGCAACACATAAGCTAATCTGCCTATCTGCAAGCCATATCTACTTGCTGTAACCATCGGTAACTGCTTTCACTTTTCCCTGCAACACAAAAGCCAATCTGCAACCCATATCTGTCTGCAACCCATACAGTATCTGCCTGCTCTAACCATCAGTGACTGCTTTCACTTTTCCCTGCAACACAAAAGCCAATCTGCCTGTCTGCAACCCACATCTGTCTGCTGTAACCATTGCTAACTGCTTTCACTTTTCCCTGTAACATAAAAGCCAATCTGCATGTCTGCAACCCATATCTGCCTGCTGTAATTATTGGTAACTGCTTTCACTTTTCCCTGCAATACAAAAGCCAATCTGCCTGTCTGCAACCCATATCTGCCTGCTGTAACCATCAGTAACTGCTTTCACTTTTCCCTGCAACACAAAAGCCAATCTGCCTGTCTGCAACCCATATCTGCCTGCTGTAACCATTGGTAACTGCTTTTACTTTTCCCTGCAATACAAAAGCCAATCTGCCTGTCTATAACCCATATCTGCCTGCTGTAACCATCGGTAACTGCTTTCACTTTTTCCTGCAATACAAAAGCCAATCTGCTTGTCTGCAACCCATATCTGTCTGCTGTAACCATTGATAACTGCTTTCACTTTTCCCTGCAACACAAAAGCCAATCTGCCTATCTGCAACCCATACCTGTCTGCTGTAACCATCGGTAACTGCTTTCCCTTTTCCCTGCAATACAAAAGCCAATCTGCCTGTCTGCAACCCACATCGGTCTGCTGTAACCATTGATAACTGCTTTCACTTTTTCCTGCAACACAAAAGCCAATCTGCCTGTCTGCAACCCATATCTGCCTGCTGTAACCATCGGTAACCACTGACTAAACTCTTCTCTGACACACTGGGCATGACTGATATCAACTACTGCCTTGTTAAGACTTTGAAACTGCTGTTTATACTTGTCTGTTAAGGTTACACTTACTTTTATTATGGTGTTTTGGCCAAGATCAAACACCTGTGCTTATCTTGCAGTCTCTCTCCTGCTTAGCAATTTGTTTTAGGACAGAAAACCCTCCACTTTCTCCATGTGACTTTTGATTAGCTCTAAATTGAATAATTGCTAACCTCCCTCAACCCCATCCCAGTATAAATTCAGTTTAACTCTTGGGACAGCTGGCGAGGGACAGGTTGGCCACTGCTTGGTTAACCACTTGCCGACCGCCCGCCACAGCGTGACGGCGACAAGGTGGTTCGTTATCGCGAACTGCCGTCACAGGACGGCTGCCGCGATAACTAGCATTGTGAGCGAGCGCACGCCGCCGAAGGCGCACCCACGCGCTCACTGTGTTCGGGGGGAGCCAGGGAGCGGGTGCGGCGGACTCAATCGCCTGGCCCCCCCCCCCCCCGCACTGAAAGAACGGAGGTCCGTGTAAGTAAACACAGACCTCCGTTCTGTGAGAGGGGGAAGGGCTGTGATCATCCGTAAACGCGGCAACTTTTGCGCAAATCAATAAACGCCAATTGCGATTTTTTTTTAACAAAAATATGAGGATGAATATAAATCGGCCAAAACCGATGAAAAAAAATGTTTTTTATATTTTTTTTTGGATTTGTATTTTATCAAAAAGTAATAAATTTGGGTCTTTTTGTAAAATTGTCTCTCTTCTTTTGTTTATAGCGGCGATCAGAAATGACGCAGAGGTGATCAAATACCACCAAAAGAAAGCTCTATTTGTGGGAAAAAAGTACGCAAATTTTGTTTGGGTACAACGTGGCACGACCGCGCAAATCTCAGTTAAAGCGACGCAGTGCCGAATCGCAAAAAGTGCTCTGGTCCTAAAGTGTGAAATCCTTCCGGGGCTGAAGTGGTTAAAGTGCACTTTAAATAAGGCACTACTTTAAAGGCAAGTACAAACATTAGTTATCCATTACAAACTCTGTAAATGTCCCCTTTTCCTTTCTCTTTCACTCTTTTTCCCCTTTTCCCTCATCTCTACTCTCCAACATGCTCATACTTATCTTATATGCAGTAACACCCTCTCACTTCAAACTCTCATTTCTTAACCCCCCTTTGCCACCCCACAGCCTATACATATCCCCCTCACATTTGCCCTCTCAATATTACTGCACTTATCACCTCCTACTCATTCTGAGCCTACATAATGCCACCACCTCCACTTCACTGTAGCGCCAGCCCTCGTATAGGTCCCACTCACACCTTACTGCCCTCACCCTCCTACTGCTCCTTATGTCTCGGGATATTGCTCTAAAGCCTGGCCCTCCTCCAGCCAACTCTTACCCCCAGAACTGGCAGTCTAGCTTCCCTGACAATAGCTGTAACTCCCACTGTCTTATCTCAATTCCCCTGATTCCAAGAGTGAGCCCCCCACCTTATGTGTGCCCTCTGGAATGCCTGCTCTGTCTCCAACAAACTTGCCTCCGTCAATGACCTTTTACTTTCCAACTTCCTCAGTTTCCTTGCTATTACCGAAACCTGGCTCCAGGAATCCGACACTGCCTCTCCGGCTGCTCTCTGCCATGGTGGCCTCCTCTGGACTCACCCAGATCCAGCAGATGAAAAGGAGGCGGAGTTGGACTTCTCCTCTCCCCAAAAAGCACCTACCAGGTTCTTCCTACACCTCCCTCTCTTTCCCTCTGTTCTTTTGAAGTGCACTGCATTTGTCTATTTTCTCCAGTTTGTTTGAGGGTTGCAGTAATTTACCGACCCCCTGGCCCTGTGCCACGCTTTCTTGATGACTTCTCTGCATGGCTACCCTACTTCCTCTCCTCTGAAGTACCTGCCATCATCCTTGGAGACTTTAACATTCCAGTCAATGCTAACGCCTCAGCCACTTCCCAACTACTCAATTTAACCTCCTCCTTCAACCTAACACAATGGACACAAACTACCACTCCCTCCAATGGCAACACTCTTGACCTTGTATTCTCCCACCTCTGCACTCCCTGCAACTTCTCTAACACCCCCTTTCCTCTCTCCAATCACAACCTCATCAGTTTCACACTCTCCCTGTCGCCTACCTCCCATGCCGCCAACCTGCAAACAGTTACCCAACACAACCCTTCCCTTTTTCATTCTGTTACTGGTTGCCTTTATGATGAAATCACACCCCTGTCCTGCCCAGACCTGGCCACTTCTGTTTACAACAACATATTGTCATCCTCCCTGGACATACTTGCCCCCATTTCTACACACAGAACCAGTCTGCTACAACCCTGGCAAACAGATGACACAAGAAGTCTCAAGAAATGCATCCGTGCTCTTGAGCGAGTGTGGCGTAAAACGAAATACCTACAAGACTTCACCCTCTACAAATCTGCCCTTCTCAAATACAACTCCTGCCTCCACTCCGCTAAACAAATCTACTACACCACTCTCATCAAATCCCTCTCATCCAAGCCTCGTCATCTCTTCTCTACCCTTAATTCCTTACTCCACCCCCTACTGCCTCCACCCACCAACTTGCTCACTTCCCAGGAGATTGCCAATCACTTCAAAAACAAAATTGACACAATTTGTGATGAGATATCCTGCGTCCAGCTTCTTCCACCAACCAACACACCAAGTCCAACACCCCACTCAACACTTTCCTCCTTCAATTCTGTTAGCTCTGAGGATGTTGCCAAACTCCTTTTCACAGCCCACCCCACACCCTGTCCCCTTGACCCTGTCCCCTCGCAACTACTACAACCACCCTCCTGCTCTGTCCTAAACTCTCTAATCCACATCTTCAACCTCACCCTCTCTTCCGGCACCTTTCTCTCTCTACTCAAACATGCGCTGGTTACCCCCATACTTAAAAAACCCTCACTGGACCCCATCTGTTTGAATAACTTAAGACCTATTTTCCTGCTCCCCTTTGCCCCCAAGCTTCTTGAACACCTTGCCCACAACCATATGAGTTGCTACCTCACTGACAACAACCTCCTCGATCCCCTACAATCCGGCGTCCGCCCACAACATTGAACTGAAACTGCCCTACTAACACTCACCAATGACCTACTAGCTGCTAAAACCAATGGCCAGTACTCCATACTCATACCCTTAGACCTTTCTGCTGCCTTTGACACAGTTGACCACCCACTCTTCCTCAGTAAACTCCACTCCTTTGGCCTCTGCGACTCTGCTCTTTCCTGGTTCTCCTCCTACCTATCTCACCGCACCTTCAGTGTCACATACAACAACATCTCATTCGCTCCTCTATCTCTTTCTGTTGGTGTACCCCAAGGCTCTATCCTTGAGCCCCTCTTATTCTCCCTCTATACCTTTTCCCTCGGCCAGTTGATAACTTCCCATGGCTTCAATTACCACCTCTATGCCGATGACACCCAGATCTAACTCTCGACTCTGCACCTCAATCCCCTCACGCATCACAAACTTACTGAATGACATATCGGTATGGATGTCACGCCACTTCCTCAAACTCAATCTTTCTAAAACTGAGCTTGTAGTATTTCCTCCTCCCCGGTCCCCTCCTCATGACTTTACCATTGAGATCAACGGCACAACCATTGGTCCTTCCAAACATGCCAGGGCGCTGGGTGTAATCCTAGACTCCGACCTCTCTTTCAGCCCCCACATTCAATCACTGGCTAAATCTTGCCGCCTTAGCCTCCGCAACATCTCCAGAATTTGCCCCTTCCTGACTAACGACACCACAAAACAACTTATTCACTCCTTGGTTATTTCCGCCTTGATTACTGCAACTCCCTCCTCACTGGCCCACCTTTACACAGGCTATCCCCCCTTCAGTCTATCATGAATGCTGCTGCCAGACATATACACCTTACTAACCAATGCGTGACTCCTGCGAACCTCTGCACCCCAAACCTCCCCTATCCTCTCCACTCCAACCCTCCCCCCTTTAACTCTACCTGCCTACTCTGCTCATCTTTGCACCCACCTTTATTACATCTCTAAATCCCCTCCTTTCTCACCTGTGCACCCCAAACTGTAATTCCTTCTCTGCCTACCTCTGCACACCCCACACTACCCCCCCCCCCACCAATATAATTTCCTTTGCAGAACAGGCTGATGTTAGGCTTAATGGCTGCAGTTGCAGGTAGGACTTTGAAGCATGCCCCTTTGTCTCCCCAGTGGGCAGGGTTCAGTAAAGGTGATGGTGGATATAACCTCAGGGGGGCATGATATACATATTAATGCAGCCTTTATTTACATATCAATGCCACCGGCCGCCGCTATTTACATAAGTATGCCGCAGCTATTTACATATCAATGCCGGTTATTTACATTTAAACACAGGGTCTGTAAGCAAGTCATCTGTACACAACAATAGAGCAGAGCTGGGCAGCATTAGTAGCAGCATTTCACACTGAGATATCAGGACACAGCACAGGACTAAACCTTCAAGGGACAAGGGAATTTAAACCAGGATAGCTGGCAAGTATTAGGCAGCTGCTTTGGGCCCCACTACGATGACAGGGCCCAGAGCAGCTGCCCCTTTTGCCCTGCCTTAAAGACGGCCCTGGCGCTGCACAAACTGTTGCTGCTATATAAATCCTGTATAATAATAATAATAATAATTACATCAGAGAAGAGATCAACCCAATTGGGCTACATATTCAAATATTCCCAACCTTTGAGAATGCTGATGATATGTTCAAAAAAAGGTGGGGAAATAATCTACAACAATGTAGCAACACCATTATGAAACTACTCACGGAAGAATATAAAAAACGCATTGCCCTTTTATTCTGGAGAGACAAAACTGCTTTCCAAGAGGGGAAAGTCTACAAATGGCACCAGAAAAACTCTCAGACATACGCTGAGACTAATAATATGAGAAGTAACAATACTGACAGGGGTTCAAATTCTTCTCTTAATTCTTCTATTTCCTCATCATCCCAGCACCTCTTAGGAAAAAAAGAAGAAACCTCAAAAAAACAAATGGAGATCACCAAACACGGGAGCACAAAGTCACAAAAAAACGAATGGTGGAGGATCCTTCTTCTTCTATGCACCTTTCTTCTCTTTCCACTAGGGGATTTTCTAGAACATAGGTAGCCAATACACGTAGTGGCCCCTCTGGGAGATGCTCAAACAAAACTGCTATTTCCTCAGACACTAACACATGTTCTAAAGATGCAAGCACAACAAATGAAATGAGTGACGATTTTTTTAAACCCCACTCTCAATTAGAAATACAACAGAATTGCCCCCTGTCCCCCCTCCTCTTTGCCCTGGCCATCGAGCCCCTTGCACAATTGATTCGAACAAACCCGAACATAAAAGGTATTGATGTGGGAGGACATCACCACAAACTTTGCCTCTTCGCCGACGACGTCCTCCTGTTCCTCACCTCCCCTCTCACTTCATCCCCCAACCTGCTCCAGACCCTATCTGACTTTGCTGCAGTATCAGGCCTGACAGTTAACCCAGAGAAGTCGAAGATGCTAAACATTTCCCTTGACCCCATTGAGCAAACACACCTTCAACAATCTCTCCCTTTTACTTGGGTCTCCACTAGTCTCCCCTACCTTGGGATACATCTTCCCCCCAACCCATCCGACATGTACACAGTAAACTACCCCCCTATGCTATCTCATCTCACACGCTTGATGTCAAGTTGGTCCAAACTCCCCCTGGCATGGCTGGGCCGGATCTCCGCGGTCAAAATGACCATTTTGCCCAAAATACTCTACCTCTTCAGGGTTCTTCCAGTCGAGGTGCCCTCTCATTACCTCAGAATCCTCCAGTGGAGAACCTTCCAATACATCTGGGGAAGTTTGCGACCTCGTGTGTCTAAGCGCATCCTGTTCTCTCCTAAGGCTAAGGGTGGCCTGGGTGTACCCCACTTCGCTAGATACTTCCAAGCAGCGCAACTAGCTACCCTTCCCAAATGGCACGCCACACGTGAGACACCTCTCTGGGTTTCGCTTGAGGCGGTCGACTGTGACCCCCTATCCACGGCCAACCTCCTTTGGCTCTCTCCAAAGGAGCGGGGCCCGGCCCGTAACCCTGTCACCGCTCACAGCCTCAAGCTATGGGATAAACTTAAACGGAAGGCAGGTTTGCTATCCCCACATAACCCCATGCTGTCCTTCCTTAAAAATCCCTCCTTCTATCCGGCTTGGTCATCCCCAACTTCTTTCGCCAGATGGACGGAAGCGGGCCTTCTGAGAGCTCACGCTTTCATTACGCCTGATTCGGTCAAAACATTCCCCTCTCTTCAGGAGCAACACCAGCTCCCCAGCTCCGAAATCTTCAGGTATCTCCAATTGAAACATCTCTTCACCCCACATGTGCGCACTAGTTCCTCCCTGCCTATCTTCTCTCCATTCGAACACCTATGTAAATCAGACCCTCATGCTAGGGGTATTATCTCAACGCTCTATTCCCTTCTTCTTGACACCCCACCCGCGGCACAAATCCCCTACGTTAAAGCGTGGGAAAAAGATCTTCAACAAACCATCGATTCAGAAGACTGGATCGATATTTGGGAATCAACCAAATCCTCTTCCCAGAATATTGTGGCACTTGAGACCTCCTATAAAGTTCTGATGAGATGGTACCTAGTCCCAGCCAGAATTAACAAGTTTCTGCCCTCATACTCCCCTCTCTGCTTTAGAGGCTGCTCAGACACCGGTACCCACTTACACATATGGTGGGGTTGTTCGATTGCTCAGAGATTTTGGGCTCAAATATTTGAAATTCTCACTAAACTCATGGGCACCCCCGTAGCCCTTGACCCTAAAACGGCCCTCCTGAACCTTAAGCCCCCAGAACTTTTCAAGTCACAACATAAGCTTCTACTACAGGTCACCACAGCAGCAAAACAAACCATTGCGCATGCATGGAAATCCCCGCAACTCCCCGTTGCTGAAACTAAAAACAGAATCACGAAAGCCATGATCCATGCCAGGATCGAAGCCATAGCCACAGACAGGCTCCCCAAACACGACCGCATGTGGTCCCCATGGTTGACCCATTTTGCCCCCCCGGGCTTTGACATCTCTCGATACCAGCCCTGAACACCCATCTTACAGCCACACATATCCTATACAACTCCTCATGTAGGCCTTTTAAGTTCTTGCGACCGGTCCTCCCCAACCCTGCCACCCACTCCCCGTCTCTCTTCCCTCTTTCTCCTTCCCCTTACCTCTTTTCCCTTCTCACTCGGGGTCTGCCCCGTCCCCCTCCACGTTACCCCCGAGCCATAGGATCTCTCTCTTATCTCTTTTCTCTTTCAGCTATCCCCTATTCCCCCGCTCTTCCTTCCTCCCTTTTCTTCCTTCGGAACGATAGCTCTACTTACTCAGCACCAGGACAGCACTAACTCTTGAACGGACACTCATGAGCCCGGACCTCCATCTCCGGCCTCAAAGGACAGGAACCTTTGCTCTTGGGAACCCCCCCTATCTAACAGACCACTCTACCACAGCCTCCCACCCTTCCCATGCTTTACCTGTCTGTCTAATGACGAATTAGAGTCCGACACCTTAACTTACCTGTCTATATTCCCCAATTGTGAATTTGGTCTGTTCTTGGTCTCTTGAAGTATTACATGTACTGTACTGCTATTGTTTATTCAATAAAACTTTTTGAACTAAAAAAAAAAAAAAAAAAAAAAAAAAAAAAAAAAAAAAAAGAAATACAACAGAATGTAAACAAATCTCCGTTAGCAAATGACGATTCCCTGAACATTATTAATTTGTCGGAATATACATTATCAGTTGAAGAAACTCAGATATTATCAAAAGTTTTTAACCTTTTGTCCAGACTCAGACCTGGACAAATTTGAAGCTATAAAAGATATACAACATTTTGCCAGAAAACTTTTAATTAAAAGTATGTACAGTAAAGATATAAAATCTACACAAGCGAAAACACAAAATGATAAAGCCCTAGATCAGGTGTCCTCAAACTATGGCCCTAAAGTTGTTCAGGAACTACAATTCCCATCATGCCTAGTCATGTCTGTGAATGTCAGAGTTTTACAATGCCTCATGTGATGTGTAGTTCCGAAACAGCTGCAGGACCGTAGTTTGAGGATCCCTGCCCTAGATGATCTAATTAGCTTAGAACAAGAAGACACATATTTGATTGACCAGGTGGATGTTGACACTCTTCTCAGTGCGCATTCCACTACTGACAATGTCAACCAAATGATTAACACCAAGCTATAAAAGAAATCCGATAAATTTCCTTCTCTTAACCAAAACCTCAACTATTTGGCATTTGTAACCACGACAACAAAAGAATTTGAAAACTTAAAAAAAATCCCCTCAGATACTGAAAATATGTCAACCTTAGAAACATTAGCTGTAAAAAAAAACTTTCAGAACAACATCATTTAACTATCAAACCAGCAGAGGAGAGGAAACATCGTAATCATGTCCAACAGTCAGTACAAAGCCATGTGCAAAAAAATTCCGAGTAATAAAAAACGGTACAAACCAATTTCAAAAGCTGTAATTGAAAAATACAATAAATAATTTTATTTATTGGTAAACAACACCTACTTAAATAATATAATTGATAAACATTTCATACGTATGGGATTTCATACGTACTACTCATCCTATAATACCCACTTGTTACATCTTACCCAAAATTAATAAAAATGCACAAAACCCCCAGGAGGACCTATCATATCCAGGAGGGTGGCATAACAGATAATCTGAGTAAATTTATTGATGAACAAATTAGATCCTATGTTACCAATTTACCCTCGTATATCAGGGACACTACACATACAAAATTTGGAAGGTCTGGTGATAACTAAAGATGCCTTGCTGGTGGCGAAAGATGTAGAAGCTCTATACAGCTCCATCCCCCACAATCTGGGCATCTCAGCCATCAGACACATTATATCCCAGTCCCACAGAGACAATCATAGCTTTAAGGAATTTTTGCTTCTTGCATTTGAATACATACTTACACACAATCTATTCTAGTTTGATGGCTCCCATTTCCTCCAGGTGCAGGGCGTAGCGATGGGGACATGTTGTGCCCCATCCTACGCCAATCTGTACTGGAGGGAATGGGAGCAATCCTTCCTGGAGGAGGAGGGCTTAATAGAATTTATGAACAATATCATGACATGGTATCACTACATAGATGATATTTTAATTGTTTGGAACGGATCCGTTGAACTACTCCATCAATGTGTAAAGTTATTGAATGAAAACATGTGGAATCTGAGTTTTACTATGACATATAGTGCAGATGCGATAAACTTCCTGGATGTCACCATAAAAAAAAGATAAAGATGGCAACCTTACACGCTCATTATATCGTAAGGCCACAGCTGGCAATGCGATATGACATGCTAGTATTGCACATACTCAACCACTGATTAGATCCATCCCTTTCAGTCAATATCTACATATTCGTTGTAACTGCTCAGATGACACCAAATTCCAAAGAGAGGCCAATAACCTTAGGGATAGAATACTCCAAAGGGGATATTCTCGAACTTGTTTAAAAAAAAGCTTTTAAAAAAGCCACTAAATGTTCAAGACAAAGTCTGCTTTTTGATAAAAAGAATCCTCAAAAATACAAAGAACAATCTGATACATTGAGAATTATCACGAAATACACAAAACAACACAAAAATGTCAAACAAAATATATACAAGTACTGGCATTTGTTGCGCATCGATCCATCTCTGAATTCCTTCATTTCTGAAGCTCCATCTATTACATATCGCAAGACAAAATCTTTAAAAGATCTTTTTCATTCATAGTGAATATAAGGAAGAATTCAGAAAGGATCCCTGCAAACGCATGGAAACATTCAGATGTGGTGGATGTAAATATTGCCAGTACATGCATATAGTATCAAATATTATACTTCCCATTGGTAAAAAATGTAGACCTACTCACTATGCCAATTGTAAGATAGCTGGAGTAGTATATCTTCTAACATATCAATGTGGATGGTTCTATGTAGGTAAAACGAAACTGGAATTCCATAAAAGAGCTTACAAACACATCCTGAGTATGAAAACATCCAATCCTGATCTCCCACTAGGGAGACATGTTAGGGACGTACATGCAGGAAAATTTGCGCAAATAAAATTCTAGAATTTAGATCGGGTACATCCAAACAACAGAGAAGGAAATGGCAATATATTACTCCAGCGTGAATCACGCTGGATAATTCACCTAGAAGCCACCTCACCCCCGGGTCTAAATGACATGGTCTGCTTTAGACCCTTTTTAGAAGGGTTCTCATCAAGGGGATAGGAGGATTAACTTACTCACATTCTATCATGGCTTCACTTATCTGCCTTTGGGTCATGATGATGGTGCACATCCATATGGTACACCATGTATATGCTATTTAAATAGCTGTCAATATACATATATTCTTTAGAGAAATGTTGTTAAAAGTTATTTTCTTGTCCTATTTCTGTGTCTGTCTATATTTAGGGTGTTCTAAGATTTATACATATGTTTCCATGGCTGTGAATAATCTTTTCCATCTGACCCTTCCATTTATTTTTTTTTCTATTGGTTGGATTTGTCATCTGTTGTTTTCTAATGGATAGGTACCATACCATCCAGATTCCACTGTGCTCTTTTTCCATTCCTGTCATATATGGATAAAAGTGGTGATGGGTATATGCTCACTTTCCCCATAGCTGCCTGTGGGTGGTAGGGGGCAATCATCCAGGAGACCTCTCCTCCATTGGAGGCAATGTCCCCCACCCAGTGCACAGTGGATGTCCTCTGCGCTTCTCACTAGGAGCGGAGCCCCCTCTCCAATCCATGGCTCTTATGTGGGCTGAACTCCTTCTTGTTCAAAGGGGGATTCTTTTGCTCCTTGTGGCTGTGAATGTGCATCGGTGTTCTTGGAACAGATGACACCACCCCTTCATCATGTATGGGGCAGCACTATGTGTTCCAGGAACAGTTGGTCCTGTGAAACTGCAATGCACATGTGGGGTGACCTCTGATCGCCGCACCTGTGTGATGGCACCATGCTAGCGTGCCTGCGTGGCTGTTTGGTGCCATAGTAGACCCGCCTGCGGCTCATTCCCAGCCTGAGCTGCGACGGAGTTCACACCACACACATCTCAGACCTTCAGCTGTTAGGTATTGTTGCTTCCTTGATAGCCACTTCTGGTTATCATTCTCAGCTTGTGTTTCCCATTGAACTTACTTGGGGAATATACTGGCCATCGGGCCGACCCTGTATGTAACTATATACACTTATGTTTACTTGTAGGGCAAATACTCAGCTGGCAGGAGGAACCCCAGACTCTACATCAGTCCATTTATGCCATAGACAGTATTAAGTACACATGAATGACTATTTAATCAGGAATGTGGACACTGCTTTGGCCACATATACAACATATATATCTGTGGTGTCAGATGCCTGTGGTCCTCTTCTAAAGGTGGACCTCTGTGGGGGCTTGCTGTTCCTTCAGGAGTGTCCCAGTCACCAGTGATCTTGCCATCATATACTCCGAGGCAACTGACCAGACTCAGGTCTTTTAATAGCAGGTCTATGAACAAATTACATGTTAATGATATGTGAAGCTCACATGATGAATATACTTTGGTTTCCCACAGCTTTATATTCGTGATATCCTTTATAATGGCTGCGTACTTTCTAGTGATAGAATGACTATGTGAACATTGATCTCCGTGCAAATATCCCTGAGGAAGGGTTTTGAAAACCAGAAACGTCGGGTACACAGGAGACAACAGAATATCTGTATATAGATCACATGAACAATTTCAAGTCATGTAATGTAAATGGTTCTGTACAGATACAAATTTAATGTTGTGTTTTATGCTTTTTTGTAATAAATGTATATGTTTTTAATGATATGATGTCCATGTCGCTTCTAAAGTCCTATTTCCCAAGGGGGTATGCCCATTTTTTTCTACTAACTGGGATGTTGGTGGCTGGACACCAGGATCTGTTGATGGTGGTTTCCTTTTTCTAAGTGAGACTTTTAAGAACACCAGAGAATGATGATAAAACAGACCTGTCCAAAGATATAGCAATGAATCTGCCAAACATCACAGCAAAAATTACTTTAAAGTGTAACTAAAGACAAAACTTTTTTTTTTTCATTGTGGATAGAGTAATAGAGAGTTGGCCATATTCTGGTGCAGGGGGGGGGGGGGGGGG
>BLSH010142613.1:221879-242362 GCA_018402905.1 Glandirana rugosa | reverse complement strand
AGAAGATACTGACTCGCGCCACCCCTTCGTACACAAACAAGCGGCTGAGAACCCAAAATGTGGGAATTTCTTTTACTTTAAGCGATAAGGAGAAACAGTAACAATAGAAGGAGTGAATCTCCCTAATGGGAGCACAGACAGCAATAAAAACTGACAGAGGTGGCGGAGTTTGGCCACGCTACTGAATGGCCGCCTGAAGAGAGAGCTCCTCTGACACGGGACAGAATCACCAACCTGACGACAGCCACAGCGCAGCCACACAGCCAGAATCGGCTCTGAAGGATCCCGCAATCCGCCAAGATGCCTCGCAAACAGGGTACGAAGCCGCCCGAGCCCCGCCGCCTCACAGAATTCTTCGGCAGCTCCAGGCCGCATGGAGTCCAAGATGGCGCCGAACGAAGAGTCGGCGAACAAACACATGCTTCCCCACCGCGCTCAGTCATAGAAGACCAGGCGATCGATCAGATGGACAGTTTTACCCCAGACAGCATCGGCAGCAAAGACAGAAATAAAAGAGCAGCTTCGTCCCCATTCCCCTCCCCACAACACATGGTAAGAAAAAAACGTATCCACACTCAGGACACTGAGAGGGAGGAGGGAAGCGATGAGGAGGATGAGGACACAGAGGGAATGGCTGACTCCCTTGCAAATGCTCCCGCCACAGATAATGCTGTATCAGAACACACACTGAAGCAGATGTTACTGATGCTCCAGAAAGGCATACAAAAGGATATCACTAGATCTATTTCAAGAATCAAATACAAGTAGACGAATTGGGAGATCGCACAGATAAAGTGGAGAGACAACTAACGGAATTCACCCAGGCATACAATGAAATGGTGGATGCTCACAGAGACCAAACCAACGAGCTCCAAAAAGTCCAAGCTAAGCTTGCAGACCTTGAGGACCATTCCAGACGGAACAACCTTAAAATCAGAGGGGTCCCAGAGTCCATTCACCCCCCAGATCTCCCGCAATACCTCCAGACCCTGTTCAGCACCCTGGTACCCACGTTAACACCACACAAGCTCATTATAGATAGAGCCCACAGGATCTTCAAGCCGCCACATATTGCAGCAGACAAACCCAGGGATGTCCTGCTCCGCATTCATTTTTTCTCCACCAAGGAAAAAATCCTAAGGGCAGCCAGGAACGCCTCTCCATTCCCTGAACCATACAGCCATCTATCTGTCTACTCAGACATCTCCGCATATACAGCCCAAAAACGAAGAGAATTGGCACCTATCACGAAAACTCTGCAAGAAAAGACTGTCATGTATAAGTGGGGATTCCCCACTAAAATAATAGTGACACATCTGGGGAAATCTACCACCATCACCCAACTGAAACAAGGGCTAAAACAGCTCCAAAACTGGGGCTTTGACCCATCACCAACCGGCGAGACCTCCAACCGATCCAAATCGAACCACCTACAAAGTGACTGGCGCAACGTAACAAACAAATGAACATTTTAAAGCACAAGTCAGGTAAAGGAACCCTACAATCACTAGTAATTGTTGGCCCCCGTGTTAGCGGCCCGTCTCACTATGTTACAAATACTAACTATCCTAGTTATATCCCTGATGTACACAGGGATCATTTACTTTCCTCCCACTGAGAAGCGTACCAAGTACGCACACTTTTACCTTACTGTCTACCTTCTGACCTCTTCTTCTTTCTCTCTCTCTCCCCTGTTCCCCATACCCCTCTCAGGCATCATAGGAGGCAGTGCCAACCTACCTACACATACTATTAGGGTTGTCCCGATACTGATACTAGTATCGGTATCGGGGCCGATACTGAGCATTTGCCCGAGTACTTGTACTCGGGCAAAATGCTCCGATGCCTTATCCGATACTTGGGCAACCAGGGGATGATCAGAGCAGCGCTGGAGGGGGATTTACAATCACTGATCTCCCGACTCCCTGTATACATTTCATTAAAGC
Organism: Glandirana rugosa; assembly: GCA_018402905.1. NCBI lineage: Eukaryota > Metazoa > Chordata > Amphibia > Anura > Ranidae > Glandirana > Glandirana rugosa. Next base: position 240,416 of record BLSH010142613.1, on the reverse strand, counting down.
AACTGACAGCCGATTCTCCTCCCGCGGCTTTCAGCTGCTACAATGAAATATATACAGGGAGTCGGGAGATCAGTGATTGTAAATCCCCCTCCAGCGCTGCACTAATCATCCCCCTTGACTGTCCCTGTACCCTCCTCCAGTCCCCCTGTCCTCGATCTGTCAGGATGGAGAGCGGAGGAAAGAGCCGGTAAATCTGTAATTTATCGGCTCTTTCCTTTTCTGAATGGACAGTCAGTGATCACTGACTGTCCATTCATAAATGTCACTGAGCATTGTAAACTGTGCTTACGATGCTTCAGTTTATGAATGGGGAGGAGCCGCTGTCTCCTTTCCATTCATCTTCAATGCAGCTGGGGCTTCTGAGAAAGGGACTGGGCAATCTCCATCCTCAGCCCCCTTCTCCCTGTCTCAAAAGAGAGATGTCAGGGGTCTGTTAAGATCCCCATATATCTCACCAAAGCCCCCCCCCCCACAACAGGGCTGATAAAAAAATAAATAAATAAAAGAATTGTAATAAAAAGGTTAAATTGTAAAAATAATAAAAAATAAAATAAAAAAACACACTGACATTGTCCACTCCCCTCCCCCCCCCAAAAAAAAGAAAGCATTGTAAAATCAATAAATAGGTAAATACATTGTAAAAAATAATAAAAAAATAAAATTGTAAAAAAAATAAATAAATAAATATTCGTGCCACTGTCACATGACATTAAAAAAAGTATCGGTAATCGGTATCGGCGAGTACTTGAAAAAAAGTATCGGTACTTGTACTCGGTCTTAAAAAAGTGGTATCGGGACAACCCTACATACTGTGGTTAACTTGCATATCTTAATTTTTGCTCAATGTGAATGTTTTATCTATGTACAGGAGAGAAGTGATCTCCCAAGCCGCTATGTGCACAGCCACACTCATTCTCACAATCCATACAACCTCACATGGCTTTAAAAATTCTCTCCCTTAACGTCAAGGGACTGAACAGCCCCTACAAACGATCCCTTCTTTGGAAAGAAGCACTCGCATCACAAAGCGATGTGATCTGCATTCAGGAAACGCATTTCCACCAAAGTAATCCTCCGAAATGCACCCATCCTAGATTCCCACATATATTTACCGCCGGCACAAACTCCAAAAAAAGGGGAGTAATGATCGCGGTTAAAAATACCTCCACATTTCAACTGCTCAAAATGGAAGCGGACCCCAATGGCAGATATCTTATAGTTTCTGCTATCTATAACAATTCCAGATTGACCATAGTGAATGTATACGCCTTGAACAACCCTTCCCCCAAGTTCTATAAAAAACTCTCAAAGAAAATCCAGGAATATAAAAAACCCCCCTCTTGTTATATGTGGGGATTTCAGTGAAATCCTCAAACCCATTGAAACCTCAAACCCCCTTCGTAAAAAAACATCAGCCTTAGCATCATTTATAGCCAACAAAGACCTCTATGACATATGGCGATGTGCACACGGCAGCGAAAGGGATTTCACTTTCTTCTCGCCCGCCCATCGGGCATACTCCAGGATAGATCTCTTCCTCACAGACAAACATACCTTACAGAAGGTTACGAAATCCTCAATTGGAGTAATTACGTGGTCAGACCATGCTCCCTGCTCTATAGACATAATGCTCTCAAATAACACCAAATTCAACTCCCCTTGGAGAGTTAACTCCTCACTCCTTACTGACCCTACCTATAAACCCCTACTCGAGAAAGAAATAAAATTCTTTTTTGAAACCAATAACACACAAGACATTGATCGCGTCCTCCTATGGAACGCACACAAAGCGGTCCTGAGAGGACACCTGATCAAGTTCTCGGCGCAGGAGAAAAAGAAACGAACACTACGGATAACGTCCCTGACAGACCAAATTAAAACACTAGAATCCCAAAACAAGTTAAAATATAACCCCAAAACGGCTGAGGATATTAATCTCCTCCGCCTCCAACTGAGTCAAACCCTGCGACAAAGCTACGACTTTTTTATCAAACGCCTCAAAATGACCTCATACACCTCAGGCAACAAACCAGGAGCTTACATGGCCAGACAATACAAAAAAAGAGCAATTAACTCCAAATTCCATATCTTACAACCAAAGACAATCGGAAAATTATCAACCCCGTCGACATTGCAGAACAATTCAAAAACTATTGTGCGGCCCTGTATAACCTAAGAGATAATGACCCAACGCCAACCCCTCAAGCGGAGGATATATTCAGATTTATAAACAGCATAAAACTACCCCCGCTTTCTACCAAACACCTACAAAATCTTTCGTCCCCTTTCACTGAACAGGAACTTAATGATATAATAAATTCCCTACCACTCCACAAATCCCCTGGACCGGACGGCTTCGCCAACTGCTATTACAAATCATTTTCCCCACTCCTGACCCCTTTCTTAACAAAATCCTTAAACCATATAGCCGACACAGGACACTACCCCTCAGAATTCCTAGAGTCTATCATAGTCACGATTCCCAAACCTGGAAAACCCACAGACACCCCACAAAATTTTAGGCCCATATCCTTATTGAATACGGACACGAAAATATACACGAAACTAATAGCTAATAGACTTGCTAAAATCACCCCCCTACTGGTGCACGCAGATCAGGTAGGTTTTATCTTCGGCAGGCAAACCACAGACGGTACTAGGCGATTTTTAAACTTGATTCAGTGGGCAGAACACCACAAAATACCATCTGTACTATTATCCCTAGGCGCCGAAAAGGCCTTCCACCACATACATTTGTCCTACATGCGAACAGTACTTGGGAAATTTGGGTTTACAGGCCGCATCCTCTCCTCAATACTAACATTATACACTAACCCCTCCGCTAGAGTGTGGACATCAGGTTATATGTCATCACACTTCCCCATATCAAATGGCACCAGGCAAGGTTGCCCACTTTCCCCCATTATATTTTCCCTAATAATGGAACCCCTAGCGGAACACATTAGACAGAACTCTGCCATTTCTGGCCTTGACATAAATAAAGTTGAACACAAAATTGGACTCTACGCGGACGATATCCTTATCCTCCTGACAGAACCTGAGCAGTCCTTCCCGCCACTATGCACACTATTAGAACACTTTGGAAACATCTCCCTATACAAACTCAATCATTCAAAATCCCATATGCTCTCAGTAGGCTTATCCCCTTCAGCTAAACACCATATAGCAAACAGTGTCCCATTTAAATAGCCTCTAACGATACTCTTACATACCTAGGAGTACAACTCACATCCCCAACCTCCAAAATCGGCAACCTGAACTACATGAGTCTGATCACCACACTCTCCAATCTATGCAATACTCTGAAAACTGGAGTGGCCTCTTGGGCGGGACGAATTGCTTTGACCAAAATGTTTTTACTCCCATATATTCTTTACCCTTTTTCGAGCCTTACCCATTCAATATTCCCGGATTCAACTGAAACAATTACAAACACTAAAACAAAACTTCATATGGAACTATAAGAAACCACGTCTGAAAAAAACAATTCTCTGCGCACCCTCAAAAGCTGCCGGCATGGGGGCCCCTGATATCCAAATGTACTACAAAGCAACGGTCCTATCCCAAACAAGAAGTTGGTGGTCCCCCTCAGCCAGCTCCTCATGGGCCCACATAGAGGCTGCTGCCCTAAACCTAAATCCGAAACACCTACTAGGAGCCCTTTGGATCTCCACTTCCAACAAATCACATTACATGGAATCCATAACTTCTACGACCAAAGTTTGGACCTCCCTCCTGAAAAATAATCAGGGAATATCGGCCCAAGCAATGTACAAACTCCCACTGAGATCCCTGGAAGCAGCATTCCCACACATCAGCCTACCAGATTGGGAATCAGCAGGAAGCCTCCACATTGCTGAACTCTATAAGAACCACACCTTATCAACTTACCAAGACCTATGTCAAAAATACCAACTCAAAGCAACTACCTTCTACAAATACCTACAAGTGCGACATGCACTACAAGCAACCAAGCTCTGCGAGGACTGCAATATCCCTCAAAAAAATTTGCATCTCCTGGACACCCCCCCCCCCGAACAATCGCTTGGGTATATCCCCCTTCTACCAACTACTGACCAACAACCCCAACCAGACGAAAACCTCATCAATGGAGTACTGGGAAAAACACCTCCACGTTGAAACGGACATAAAAACTTGGAACTTGGCCTCTAGAAGCTCTCTCATCCACTCTAAGTGCATATCCAATTGGGAAGCCTCCCAAAAGCTTCTTCACAACTGGTACCTAGCACCCGAAAAACTGGCTCACATCTACCCAAACTACTCACCCCTTTGTTGGAGGAACTGTGGACAAAGAGGCTCTGCCTCACATATATGGTGGAACTGCCCTATCATACAAGGATACTGGAAATCATTATTTGAACTTGCCTCCTCTATCACCAAAACCCGAATGGCGCCAGATCCTAAATTGGCCCTCTTCGGGATAGGCCTAGCTACTTGGCCCCAAACGTTAGAACTATACTGGCACATATTTTCATAGGCGCAAGACTCGCAATTTCAAGACTGTGGAAACAACCAATACCCCCTGAAATAATCTTTACAATTCGGACAATCACTGAAAATGCTTCCCTCGAACACTCATTTGCCAAGGCAAACCTGAATTTAGAAAAATTCACTCACAGATGGTCCCTATGGCCTTCTCTCCCCCAATAAGATATAAAGTGGAATTACCAAAGATAATCTTGGACTACCATAACTCGCCAAACCACCTATCCACAGGACTAGCACCAATATATCCTCACAGAGAGCAAAACCAAAACATTGGCACTGCCTCCTCTCAGCACTACCCTACCTCTTGGCCCTTCCTCTCCTTTCCTTCCTCTCTTCTCCCCACTTTTCTTTTACCCTTCTTACTCACCAATCCGGTACCTCCCCATCAACGACTCTCCCAACAATGGATAACTCAGACACGTTCTGACGGAAAAAGCCTGGATTAAACAACACGAACCCGAGATACCAACACTGTTATGAAACATTTTCTATCTGATGCCATATTTCAGCCCTTGCTCGTTAAACTACACAATACTCTGTAATTGATCCACTGGGGCTGCGGCAGGGGGGGGGGGGGCGCTTCCTTCCCAACACCACAGCTTGATCCCTATGGGGTGGTGAGGGGGATGGGAGCGCTTCAGCGAGGCCCCTAATTAACAAAACTGTTGTTTTCTTCTCTTCTATAATATCCTAACTTTGAATAGAGCGACATTGTATCTAACTCCTCTATTATATTATACTGGCATATACCTTACTGTTATATGTTTTTTTCTTAATGTTGAATGCACACCTCTTGGACTCATGTGTACGCAGACTATATGAATAATATCCATGTACCACCAAATGTCTCACAGTACCTTGTAACTTGTTATTTTTTTTCCATGTGCAAAAATTCAATAAAAACTATTGAAACAAAAAAAAAACTGACAGAGGTTCTAATCCTTCACTATTGTATACAGCCCACTGGATATCACATCATGAAATAAAATACCGAACAGACTCGTGATAAATACTGTATATTTTGATGAAATACCTCATACCTTATTTTAGTAGCTTTTTTTTTTTTTGGTGAATTGTAAAATATTTTTGGAAAAACGCTATGAGCTATTTTACCTCAGATCTTAACCACTTCAGCCCCGGAAGGTTTTGCAGCTTTAGGACCAGAGCACTTTTTGAGATTCGGCGCTGCGTCGCTTTGACTGACAATTGCGCGGTCGTGCGCAATTGCGCGGTTTGTACCCAAACAAAATTTGCGTCCTTTTTTCCCCACAAATAGAGCTTTCTTTTGGTGGTATTTGATCGCCTCTGCGTCATTTCTTATCGCCGCTATAAACAAAAGAAGAGCGACCATTTTGCAAAAAAACCCAAATTTCTTACTTTTTGCTAAAATTCAAATCCAAAAAAAATATATAAAAAAACATTTTTTTTCACAGTTTTTGGCCGATTTATATAATTCCTCATATTTGCGATAAAAAAAATTGCAATCGGCGTTTATTGATTGGTTTGCGCAAAAGTGGCCGCGTTTACGGATGGTGAGAATTCATTTCTGGGGTTTTTATTTATTTATTTTTTTTTACTAGTAATAGCGGCGATCTGCGATTTTTAGCGGTAATGCGATATTGGGGGGGACATGTCGGACCATTTTGACACTTTTTTGGGACCAATGACATTTATTCAGCGATCAGAAATTTAAATGTCCACTGATTACTGTATAAATGTCATTGGCAGTGAAGGGGTTAACCTGGGGGGGCGATCTAGGGGTTAACTGTGTTCCCTGGGTGTGTTCTTACTGTGGGGGGGTTGGGCTAACATGGGCATGAGAGATCTAACTGATCCCAGTGACAGGGATCAGTAGATCTCTCATGCCCCACTGACAGGGCGGGGAACCGCCGTGTTTACATCGGCGGTTCCCCGTTCTTTTGTCTTTTGCCGCTCATCGCGGCTCGCCGGCGGACATCGGGTCCGCCCGAGCCGCGGGCACACTCCTCAGGAGTGCGGCGGGGGCGCGCGCGCGCCCCCTGGTGGGCAAAATGCGAATCGCCGCCTATTTACGTCGATTCGCGCCCAGCTCCCCGACTGCCGCCGTGAAAAGACGGCGCGCGGTCGGGAAGCGGTTAAAGAGGAAAATAACTCTTCATGAATTCAGCTGGATATATTCTATTTTATAGTTTTTAAAAGACACTGCTGTGTTTTAACTTTTTTTTTTCAGTATAGCTTTTGCTTGGCCTATAGAATGTCATGCTGTACTACAGACTTCATAGTGCTTGTAAAAATGATTGACGCAGTACGACTTACATTTGCCTTTTTTACTGGGTACAATTAGTAAACATTGCATTTATTTTGTTGACTGTGCTGAGCACTACAAATGAAAAAAGAGAAATACTGGAAGGTGTTCTAATACAGAAGGTCATAATGTACAGTCTTGGCCAAACATGTTCAGAGACATATTATAACAGAATATTTTATTTTTTGCTTTGTTTTATTCTTTAAACCATTGGTTACTTTACAATGTACAGTAGAACTTGGCTGGTCACTAGGGATGAGCCAACTTGTTTTGGTCGACTATGAGAAAAGAGGGTGCACCAGCCTCGTGCGTTAACCAAAACCTGTTTATTTAGAAGATAAAAATAGGTAATTACACTCACAAACGGACATTAAACAAAGACTTATTACAAATAGCCACAATGAAGACAACCAGAACCACAGCTTATGCTTCCAGATGGTGGGACGTCACAAAGGCCTGCAGACAATGACACATTTTGAGGGAGCTCCCTCTTCTTCAGAGCTCTGAAACCATGATACCATGAAAGAGTCCTTTATTACGAGCCACATTTTTTTAACTTTCAAGTTGAAACAAAGTGTCAGTGTAAAGATCCAAAACATATACAAAGATTCAAATGCCAGATAAGAACAGTCCCGGAGGTATGGGCTGAATTTTGATAATTAGTAATCAATTGACTCTAACTAGTTGTGCAGGGCTTCCTCCTCCTTTATCAAGCTGAGGACCTGACAGCTGCAAAGAGAGAGAGAGAATGAGGGAGAGAGGGGTGCCAAGCAGCTACTAGTGTAGTAGTTATTTTATTGAATGGCATAAAATAAACAATATATGTTACACTCACAAGCATCAGAAAAAGCAAGCTTGTCTTGGTGTAGCAGAGTCCAGGGATAGAAGAGTGGTGGATGTATCCTGCTGAGGAACACTGTGGCCGCCGGGGAGACACACTGAAGTCGGTGTGCAGATCACAGGAGCCGCCACTGGGAATCCTTGAATGGGCTGCCAAGAGAGCTGTCACAGATGCTGGGGAATTCTGGCAGATGCATTTCAAAAGCAAGGCATTCCTTCTTCCTCAAAAGGGAAAAGACAAAGTGCAACCTCCATATAGTAGAGTAGTAAGCAAGGTGAACAATATATATTAATGATTAAAACTCGCAAAAGAGGAGCTTGGGCAAAGCGGAAAAAGTCAAAGCTGCTGCCTCTGGAGCCCAGAGCCACTGTGGAATACCTCTGCTTTGGCCATATATCTTAGATATGTGAGCTGTATTTATACACCCTTAATTTCCATTGCCCAATGTGACCAATTTCTACACTGGCTCTATGAGAGTTCTATTTAGCTATTCATTACATTACATTGTTATATTCTTTCTACTCATCTGGTGCAGAAAGGGTTAATTCTGAGCAATGAGTAGCCTGAATTTATTCCCAGAGGTAAGGGTGGCATGTTGTTTAAGGAGGAAGAAGGCGTGCCTTGCCTTTGAAACATGTCTCCCAGAATTCCCCAGTGTCTCTGACAGCTCTCTTGGCAGACCATTGAAGGATTCCCAGTGGTGGCTATTCTATCCTTGGACTCTGCTACTCCGATACAAGCTTGCTTTTTCTGATGCTTGTGAGTGCAACATATATTGTTTATTTTATCTCATTCAATAAAATAAATACTCTACTAGTAGCTGCTTGGCACCCTTCTCTCCCTCCTCCTCTATCACTTCCTCACCACCTATCAGTAGCCTCTGAAGCATGATCTGAACACAGATCAGGCTTCAGAAGAAAGAGAGATTTAAACACATTTCTAAATATCCCCTTAATAACACAGCATTCAAACATGTCAGACTGGATATTATGGACATTTATTTTAAATAGAATCACTTGACATCAAAAGTTTATGAAGCAGCAGACAATTTTTACAAGTTTAAAGCAACAAAGAATTTCTTAGTCAATGGTAGGAAAATCGGATAACTTAACAAAAGGCCTTGCAGTCTTCTATTCAGGAGTGAGCTTCCTGCTCTAGCACAACTAGGGATTAATTGACTTTCCAATAACCACCTGCCGACCAATATGTTTGACAAAGATAAGATCACACATCTCAGATGAGTACTTAATGTCACTGTATACCTTAAAATGAGTTGGTGACCTAGGTTGCACAGCAGCTATTTGCCCTGGGGAAAACTGTGATGATAACCACATATAAGCCATAGCCGTAGTAAACTGTAGATATTTACGTCTGATCATTTCAGGGAATAATACTCATTAACCCTTTGGAGATTAGCAGGTAAGACATTTCTGGCATTTTTTTAGCCTGAAGGGGAAATTTCATCACGCCATGACACCATCTTATGAAATTCTCCAATTCTTTCCAAAGGAATGTGTTGCTATAATTCATGTCCAAGACAATCCTGGTGCTAGCCCTCTTAAAGACAAAAATAATTCTTCACTTTTTGCATGCCATCTGGTATATGTAAAACTACACTTTCCATTCCATATTTTCACTTTAAAGCTGAAATCTTTAGCTCTAAAATTAGGCAGTTATTCAACTGCACACTGCAAAAGTCACTGCACATTTTGTCTAGGGGATAAGGAACAAGCAGCAATACTTACCTTATTCCTCCCTCCTGATACCTTTCCCCTTGTTGTACAACCAGTCCCATAAAGCTACTCCTCTTTGCCACTCATTCAGTCCTCCAATGTCATTGTGTACAATGCAATGCAGGACAAATGATCAAGGGCCAGTCCACATACCAAAAGCATTGGAGAATATAAAAGCACAACTATGTCCAAAACACAGTTCCACTAAGTGATCCATGGATATTGAAGTCCCAATAAACACCAATTGCTGATAATCACATCAGAGGTCCGCAATGTGGCAAATGTCCTGACCACTAAAGGTCACCCAACGTGCTGGAAACATGCCATGCACGCCACCACCAATTGCAGAGGCTTACCAGATGAACATAAGAGAAGCGCCTAGAGACAGAACCCCAAGGGGTATGCAAATGTCCTCCGCAAGCCTCCTCTCAGAAATCTTCTGATACCCAATCTCCACCAGTATTCCAGGGACGTGGCAGGTTGTTCCTCAAAAAATATGAATCTCACATAGTGTAATACTGTTGATCAGTTTTATTATAGGCTAAAAATATATACTCACACAAATTCGTGTCTAAAGCTTATATAGCCAAAGCAGAGGTATTCCATAGTGGCTCTGGGCTCCAGAGGCAGCAGCTCTGACTTTTTCCACTTTGCACAAGCTCCTCTTTTGTGAGTTTTAATCATTAATATATATTGTTCACCTTGCTTACTACACTACTGTATGGAGGTTGCACTTTGTCTTTTCCCTTTTGAGGAAGAAGGCATGCCTTGCTTTTGAAATGCATCTGCCAGAATTCCCCAGCATCTGTGACAGCTCTCTCGGCAGCCCATTCAAGGATTCCCAGTGGCGGCTCCTGTGATCTGCACACCGATTTCAGTGTGTCTCCCCGGCGGCCACAGTGGTCCTCAGCAGGATACATCCACCACTCTTCTATCCCTGGACTCTGCTACACCAAGACAAGCTTGCTTTTTCTGATGCTTGTGAGTGCAACATATATTGTTTATTTTATGCCATTCAATAAAATAGCTACTACACTAGTAGCTGCTTGGCCCCCCTCTCTCCCTCACTCTCTCTCTCTCTTTGCAGCTGTCGGGTCCTCAGCCTGATAAAGGAGGAGGAAGCCCTGCACAGCTAGTTAGAGTCAGTTGATTACTAATTATCAAAATTCAGCCCATACCTCCGGGACTGTTCTTATCTGGCATTTGAATCTTTGTATATGTTTTGGATCTTTACACTGACACTTTGTTTCAACTTGAAAGTTAAAAAATGTGGCTCATAATAAAGAACTCTTTCATGCTATCATGGTTTCAGAGCTCTGAAGAAGAGGGAGCACCCTCAAAACGTGTCATTGTCTGCAAGCCTTTGTGGCGTCCCACCACCTGGAAGCATAAGCTATAGTGTTTAGACACCGAATGGTTCTTAAAGCCAGTGAGAATTTTTGTGATGTGTTCATCAAGGTGAACATTCAGAGGGCGCTTGGTCCTTCCCACATACTGAAGCCCACAGGGGCACTGTATGAGGTAGACCACCCCCCTTTTGTAGTACATGTAATAAAGGGTTTATAGGGTGTTGCGTAGATGAATTGGTAGAAACAAAAGAAGTTGTAACACACCACTATATGTGCACACCCTACATTTCCCACATTTAAAGAAACCAGTGAGTTCCTGAAAAAACACTGGCCTCTTCTCAGGGGGATCAACCACATTGGGAGCTACTTTATGTCTCAAAGAAGAGCCCCCCCTAAATACTATAGAGGGGCAGTCTGGTAAATTGTCGCATAGGACACGATAGTTTTTCAAAATGTGCCAATGTTTGGAGATGATTTGTCGCACTCTCCTAGCTTGGTTGGAATAGGTAGTAACAAAGGGTAAGGCGGGAACTCTATCAATCCGTCTACACTCATCTGATTTGTCTATCAACAGATCATCTCGATTCATATGCGATACTTCCTCTAAGATGGTGCATAACGAGTCCTCGGAATATCCTTTCTCCTTAAATCGTTGTGTCAAAATATCGGCCTGTTTTGATGGCCGGTGTAACGTATAAGTCCTTTGAGCCGGTTGATTAATTTTCTCAGTTTACATTAATAATTGATGTTTTTACAACTAAGGTTGGCTTTAATTATGCCCCTCTGTAGTGATTTGTTAGCCCATGTTTTATTTATGTTTTTAAACCTGTCATGGGTAATGGCAATCTTGCCCTTAATAAGTATGGAGGAGATAGCATCACCTACAACTCGGAATGGTGTGTGGGTGTGGATAAAAAGCGGTGTCTCAGCGGGGCGCTTGATCTTATGAGTACAATCGAACCTATATGCTGGCTTTTATGCGCTTTAGACACAAATTTGTGTGAGTATATATTTTTAGCCTATAATAAAACTGATCAACAGTATTACACTATGTGAGATTCATATGTTTTGGAGAACAACCATGTCCCTGGAATACTGGTGGAGATTGGGTATCAGAAGATTTCTGAGAGGAGGCTCGCGGAGGACATTTGCATAACCCTTGGGGTTCTGTCTCTAGGCGCTTCTCTTATGTTCATCTGGTAAAACTCTGTAATTGGTGGTGGTGTGCACGGCATGTTTCCAGCAGATCTTTAGTGGTCAAGACATTTGCCACATTGCGGACCTCTGATGTGATTATCAGCAATTGGTATTTATTGGGACTTCAATATCCATGGATCACTTAGTGGAACTGTGTTTTGCACATATTTATGATTACACAACTATTTATGCTTTTTGTGGTATTATTAATACTTTATATTATATTTTATCATTTTTAGCGCGGCTTATTTAATTTTATCTAGACAATATATTCATTGTGTATATCAGCTGCTGCTTTCCATTGAGACTCTAGCACGGTATTGCTACCTTTTCAAATTTAGATCTATACAATTATTTACTGCGGCTGTTGTCTGTTATATTTACTATTTATTTGAGTAGCATCCTTTAACAGTATGGATATATTTGATTACAGAGATACACAAGTTTTTAACCCTGAAGGGGTATTTGAGGTTTACAAAGAGGATGAAAATGACCTTAGTGGCATGTTTGTGCATTTAAAAAACCTCACTGTTTCTGAGACACACACACAGTGGGATATTGCTTATGTGGAGACCTATATTAAAAACAATATGGTTCCTAGGAGCCTTAGGTGGGAGGTAGCCCCACAGAAAGGAGATGAAAACCTTGAAGATTGGTTTAAGTATTTTAATTCAGCAGGCTTGAAGTTGCTTTAGTTCCTTATAGACAGGAAGAATAGCAAATTATTGAAATTGGATGAGATTAAGACATTGAAGGATAGACTAGTTCCCTTTAAGAATAATGATGAATATATAATTAGGTCTCATACCTTACTTAAAATATTGGAGAAGGAAGAAAGGGACCAAAGAGTCAAAAAGAAGAAAAAATTGAATAGGGATCTGGTCGATTACCAAAACGCTTTGGTGTTTGAATGGCAAAAGAAATTACAGGGAGGCAACCATCAGAACCCTAGTGAGGATATGGAAGTTTTGGAGTCAAATCAGCCAGAGACAGAGGATAGGGGTCCTCCACCCCAACGTGGGCGCCCTACTACCCCAGGGGTAGACCCTTTAATTGGAAAAATAAATGTAAATACTATTCCCCATATAGACAGAATGGTAATAGGGCTCCTTCTGGTTCACAAGTTAGACCCCCCAATTCCAATCTTGGGGGGAATAATGGTTATCACCATGAAGGAGGGGCCTCTTGGTGATCCAATGGTGGCCCCCCCTTATCATGAGACTGGCACCCATTGGGGACCAAGGTATGAAGAACCTTACCATTGATATAACCGAGATCAAAGACCCCCCTTTGTTAGAAACCCACCCCCCTTTAGGGGAGGGAGTTCAAATATGCCTAAAAGACAGGGAGGAAACAGACAAATAGTCCCCTACTACCATAAGAGAGAGGAGGATTTAGATGTCATCGCGACCAATAGATTCTATCCATGAAGAGATCTGACGGCCACTGAGGGGGAAAGGGACTGTAGAACTTCAAATGTTATACAACCTATAATTACAGAAGCCAATCCCCCTAATTTATCACAAGGGCTATTGGATAGAAATCTTATTGGACCCTCTCCTCCACAGGGTGAGCCATCACGTAACCCAGGTTGGGGTTTTTTTCGACCAGCTCAGGGTTTGAAAAGGCCAGCCGAGCCAGGAGAGGAACCCGAGGGGGGGTGGCGAAGGGGACTTAAAAAGACCCAAAAAGTAGTAGAAGGAACTGGGATTTTTAATCTGAATTCGAAAGAACTCACTAAATCTGAAAAATTGCTTTTAGATCAAGGCCTCAAATTTGCTCCCCACAGGAACCTTAATAGATTTGAAACATACATGGATGTGCACAGATTTATAAGAAAAGTTGACATAAAAAGATATTTGATTACAAACCCCATCAAAGAAAATAGAATAGTATCTTCAGGATTCACTCATACAGGCCTAGCAAATGCGTCTCTTTTTAACCCCCCTGGTGCTCTAGCTCCCTCCCTTAAGGTATTTAGGGATGTAGTCATTTGGGATATTGAACAATTAGAATTTAAGAAAGTACGCCTGAGGAAGGAACTACAGGCAGGGCTTGACTCCTTGTGTGACAACAAGGACCTTATAATATGCCCAGCAGATAAGGGGGGCGGCATAGCAGTACTAGACCGCAGTGCCTATATGAATGAGATGTATAAAATCTTGGGAGACCAATCTACTTACCAAATACTAGACTCAGACCCTGGATCCAAATATAAAGCTGAATTAAATAAGATTGTACAACGCGGATTAAAAGAAGGGATCATAACCAAGAAGGAAGGGAGTTTTTTGATACCTAAGGTTCCCCATACTCCTGTTATCTACTATCTCCCCAAACTACACAAAGGTCCTATCTGCCCACGGGCGTCCCATTGTGAGTGGGATTGATTCCCTCACTTCCCGCGTGGGCAGATATATTGATTTTTTTCTGCAGCTGTTAGTGAGAAGGGTTCCTTCGTTCAGTAAAGATTCTAGGAGTGTAATTAATATTCTCACTGAATTTACTCCTCGAGAAAATGTATTGTTAGTGACAGCAGATGTCACTTCACTATACACCATAATACCTCACGATTTAGGTTTTTTTTGCAGTCCGATTCTACCTTGAAAGGGATTCGGATCTCCCCCAAGAACAAATTGAATTTATTATGGAACTGTTAAAGTTCGCGGCTACCCACAATTATTTCTGGTTTGACCAGAAATATTATAGTCAGATCAAGGGTGTCGCCATGGGTGCCAAGTACGCACCCAGTTTTGCCAATTTATTTATGGCCCTATGGGAGGAGGACATTGTCTATGCCCAGAGAAGACCTGAGTTGGTCCTCTGGGCAAGGTATATAGACGACGTCCTCCTCCTATGGAATGGCGACATCTCGAGTTTGGAATCCTTTTTTGAAGGTTTGAACCACAACAATAGGGGTATAGAATTAAAATATGAGGCCAGTCCTTGTGAGGTGAATTTTCTAGATCTCAAGATAGAAATGAAAGCAGGTCGCTTTGTTACCTTTACATATTTTAAACCCTCCGATAGCAATTATTTTATCCCGTTGGGGAGTTGTCACCATTCCCCATGGCTCGGGGGAATCCCCAAGAGCCAATATATGCGGCTCCGTCGCTATTGTACCGACCTTGGGGATTTTCATAGACAGGCCGATATTTTGACACAATGATTTAAGGAGAAAGGATATTCCGAGGACTCATTATGCACCATCTTAGAGGAAGTATCGCATATGAATCGAGATGATCTGTTGATAGACAAATCAGATGAGAGTAGACGGATTGATAGAGTTCCCGCCTTACCCTTTGTTACTACCTATTCCAACCAAGCTAGGAGAGTGCGACAAATCATCTCCAAACATTGGCACCTTTTGAAAAACGATTGTGTCCTATGTGACAATTTACCAGACCGCCCCTCTATAGTATTTAGGGGGGCCTCTTCTTTGAGACATAAAGTAGCTCCCAATGTGGTTGATCCCCCTGAGAAGAGGCCAGTGTTTTTTCAGGAACTCACTGGTTTCTTTAAATGTGGGAAATGTAGGGTGTGCACATATAGTGGTGTGTTACAACGTAGGACAACTTCTTTTGTTTCTACCAATTCATCTACGCAGCACCCTATAAAACCCTTTATTACATGTACTACAAAAGGGGTGGTCTACCTCATACAGTGCCCCTGTGGGCTTCAGTATGTGGGAAGGACCAAGCGCCCTCTGAATGTGCGCCTTAACAAACACATCACAAACATTCTCACTGGCTTTGAGAACCATTCGGTGTCTAAACACTATAGAGAAGTTCACAATAGGCACCCTTCTAAAACTATTTTTCTTGGGATTGATAACTATGAGGCCCATTGGCGGCGGAGTTTTTTGATTAGGACCATTTCCAGAATGGAAATGGCCTGGATCCACAGGATTAGATCCTACACCCCCATGGGCTTATTTGTAGAGGTCAATGTAAATTAGTTTATCGATAACTCCTGATTTTTTTGTGTAAGTTGGTCTTGTGAGGTATTTTCCAAATTAATTGTTTTTATAAGTCTGTGTATAATTTATAGTTGCTATACATTGCACTTTTCAGCTATCAGAGTGGTATTGCCAATTTAGGTAGTTTTGATCTTTAAAACTAGTATTTTAATTATTAGTGTGGAACATGACACATGTATAGTTCAGTCTTTGATCTATACAAGATATTTATTTTATTATGTTATTGCACCCAGATTGTGAACCCAATCCTACTTTTAGTTGGTGTGATCCATCTGCGGATTCTAATAGGTCCAGGTTGAGGTTCCATCTGTTGAAGTTTGTAGTTTAAGGTGGTAATCCAACCACGATTGTTAACTACATGTATACACCATCCAATCTGCCCCCCCCCTTTTTTTTTTTAGAGGAATGTTAATTAGTTCATGACCCATATGGTGGGATTAAATCTAATTTAGGCATACTTTATTTTGGGGGGATAATATCTTAGGGAGTTGGGATGTCCCAATTCTAGATGAGACTTTTGATGACCGGTGTAACGTATAAGTCCTTTGAGCCGGTTGATTCATTTTCTCTGTTTACATTAATAATTGATGTTTTTACAATTAAGGTTGGATTTAAACAACAGTTGGGTTACGAATTTTAAGTTATTTATGTTTTTAAACCTGTCGTGGGTAATGGCAATCTTGCCCTTAATAAGTATGGAGGAGATAGCATCACCTACAACTCGGAATGGTGTGTGGGTGTGGAGAAAAAGCGGTGTCTCAGCGGTGCGCTTGATCTTATGATTACAATCGAACGTATATGCCGGCTTTTATGCGCTTTAGACACAAATTTGTGTGAGTATATATTTTTAGCCTATAATAAAAATGATCAACAGTATTACACTATGTGAGATTCATATTTTTTGGGGAACAACCTGCCACGTTTGTGGAATACTGGTGGAGATTGGGTATCAGAAGACTTCTGAGAGGAGGCTCGCGGAAGACATTTGCATATCCCTTGGGGTTCTGTCTCTAGGCGCTTCTCTTATGTTCATCTGGTAAGCCTCTGCAATTGGTGGTGGTGTGCACGGCATGTTTCCAGCACGTTGGGTGATCTTTAGTGGTCAGGACATTTGCTGCATTGCGGACCTCTAATGGGATTATCAGCAATTGGTGTTTATTGGGACTTCAATATCCACGGATCACTTAGTGGAACTGTGTTTTGGACATATTTATGATTACACAGCTATTTATGCTTTTTGTGGTATTATTAATACTTTATATTATATTTCCTCATTTTTAGCGCGGCTTATTTAATTTTATCTAGACAATATATTCATTGTGTATATAAGCTGCTGCTTTCCATTGAAACTCTAGCACGGTATTGCTACCTTTTCAAATAAAAGCACAACAGTTGCCAGGGAAGTGAGAAATAAGTGTAAGGCCTTATACACACGGGTATATGTAAAAAAATAAGCAAAATGTCGGGCCCAATGTCAGGGAAAAATCTACGTTTTTTTAGGCGGTTTGCATTGGCCTTAGTGAGCGTTAATGCACGTTAGTGAGCGTCGGCGTCAATAGTTTAAAAAAAAAAAAAACATTCCTCCGCTATTTTTTTTACCTAAAAACTTCGGCATTAAAAACGCCGGTTAACGTCAGTACAGCACTAGTGAGCTTTAGCGAGCGTTTTGCAGCATCGGCATCAAAAACGCCAAAACGTTACAGCCTTGGAACGCGCTGGCCGCGGGTTCTACTTTCAGCTCACTAACGCCAACGCCCTCTACAGCTCAAAAACTTCAGAATTTTTATGGGGCCAATGACTAACAAGGAGAGCTGCAAAAAACGCCCCTTTGTATGAGGCTTTATAATTCAGATTTAAGTCAGCAATTATCGCACACCACTAGTGTTGAGCGAACCCGGACTGTAACGTTCGGGTCCGTACCGAACTTTTGGGTGTCCGTGGCACGGACCCGGACCCGGACATTTCAAAAATCGTTCGGGTTCGGTCCGGGGTTCTGCTATTTTACTCCACGTGTTGAGAAGCTGCAGGGCAGCCAATCAACAAGCGTTTCACTGGTTTGCCCTTAGAAGCCATCACAGCCATGCCTACTAATGGCATGGCTGTGATTGGCCAGTGCATTATGTGACCCAGCCTCTTTATAAGCTGGAGTCACAGTGCTGCAGTCACATGCTCCTTGGGTTAGTGTAGGGAAAGGAAGCTGAAAGCTTGAGGGACAGATTTGAGACATTTTAAGACCTGATCCTGCATCCTGAGATAGATTACTTTACAACTGCTGTCTGTGCTGTTGCTCTGAGGACAGATAGCAGAAATTAGAGATTTTACATACCGCTGCTTTGAGTTGCAGATCAAGCTCTGCATAGAACAACGATCGCTACGATCATGCTCAACGATCAGATTGTTGGGGGAATTTGAGATTTCAAATACCGCTGCTTAGAGTTGGAGATTGCAGATTAAACTCTGTCTAACGAAACGATCGTACGTTCGTACACAACGATCAGATTGTGGGATCGTACACAACGATCATATTGTGGGAGTAATTTAGTGAGATTCGTCGTCATACACTTTAGAGTTTAATGAGGGTGTTAGACTAGCAACACATGCTAGGGTGTTAGACTAGCAACACATGC
>BLSH010142613.1:190364-217694 GCA_018402905.1 Glandirana rugosa | reverse complement strand
CTAACCGTGGGGGTACGTAGAACTTGACGTCGTACAAAAACCAACACCTTTTAGGGTACCACGCATTCGTTGTACGCTAAAGGGAGGTCGAAGTCGAATTTTTTCTACGTCCTAAGGACATACATTATGTCCGTCTCGTCGGGTAAGTTCACTTACCCGACGGCACGGACACGTTTACACCGAGCGTCTCGGCGATTCTACACTTGGATCGGATACTCAGTTAAAAACGTAGCAACATCAAAGAGTACACGGGTCCTTGTACCAAATATTGAAATACGTCTAACAGTGTCAAGTGACTTACAATTTACGGTACAGACATAATATTATGAAATCTCTAACAATAGCCCGTGCGATCGTTCGGGTTCCGTCCGGACCCGGACCCGGACTTTGTCCCGAAGTTCGGACGGACCAGCAGAACCCGAACTTCCAGAGGTTCGCTCAACTCTACACACCACAATAGAACCGATAACAATCTCTAAAGTATTATAATACAGACATGGCATTTAACATTCAGTGAACTGTGACAATCTGCATAAAGTTATAAACCATGTTCCTGGGCACATGAGAAACTACAACGATGCAAAAATTGACTCATAGGCTAGGTTCACATCTTAGCGGCTCTGCGAGCCACATTTGCACAGGCACGGCAGCCCATTCACTTGAATGGGCTGCTCTGCCTGTATTACATACAGGAATCCTGCATCTTTTTTAAGCTGAAGCTGGAGGGAAATCGCATGTTGCTTACGCACCATGGGATTTTCCACAACCAAAAACATGCTGCAGTTCAAGATGCATGGGGGTGCCAATCAGAATGAATGGCAGCCCTGTACATCTGCAAAAGAGCAGCATGGTTTGGCTGTGGGCGTGGGAACAGGTACAATTTACCAGCTGCCCTGCACCTCCAGCCACCTGCACAAGTGAGAACCTAGTCTAATTTAGCAAAATGCACTGCTTTAGTGCCACTATGTTTATACCTTTCCAATGCACACTAAATATATTTTGCGATGTTAGACTTTTAATATAAAATGCAGCTGGTATAGAAGTCTACTTGGCAAACTCAGTCCACAGTGATGGAATCCTGGGAATCTTTTTTTTTTTTTTTGAGAAAAGGGTGTTTTAATAGCAGTACTTTATGCCATGAACTCATATGGAATTGGCTCAAGGAGCTCTGGTTCCTTTCTAAATGTTCAGACAAAGTGAGCTTCACTTGGCTGGGCTGGCTGATGTTTTAGCTCCACTCAGGTGCCCTTCTCCTTGGCTTCCTTTTTCTTCCTTTTATTTTCTTTCACATGTTGCAGGAAACTGTCCCTGCTCTTTGAGTGGCAGATGAGCTCCACGCAGACTTTGATTCTTTTGGCAAGAATCTTACCTTAGACTTATTTGTTCACTGTGTGATATTGTAGATCCAGCCAGTCCTGCCATGGTAGCACTTGTGTGGCATACCTTTCTGGATTGTGCCTGTACCTTTTGATGTCCAGAATATCACCCTTCTTGTAGCTGCGCATATAGGTTGACAGTGGCACCGGACCATACTTGCGGAAGGGGCTAGTGAACATATAATGTGTTCTTCGCCTTTTGCCTCTTGTGTTCATCATTTTTCACTAACAATTGCCCTCTACTGCAGAAAAGGAAATCTTGAGAATCTTATGGTGGGAGTGTCTAAGCATGATAAGTTGAATGATTGTACTGTGGTGGGATATTTGACAAGATGTAGAACTTTAGAGAGTGTGATTTTGTACACAATACGATACACAATACAAGATGGCTCAACAGAACATATGCCAACTTAAAAATGGATGTTTAAAACAATTAGTTTCATGTTTCTAGTTGGAATTATCAATTGTGGATAAGCATGCTCTATCAAAATAAAGGCTCTTTGAAATACAGAGCATAACTTTAAATACAAGGCATACTTGCTCATTTATTATGAATTAATGCTTCTCTTATAACAAAAACATATGGACCCTAGTTAGAGTCAAGGGTGTGGTGGCAAAACTATGCCTTTTTTTTGAACAATGAGGCTTTGTGGGATATAAGGCTCAAAATGCTGCCTGGAATCTTTGTAAGCTATGAGTTTCACGAGGAAACCTCTTGGCTAGCTAAACAATATATTTGTAGGTTTCATGTTCTCAATAAATGTAGTTAGCATCAGCAAAACACTCATCATAGAAATATCTTTGCTAATGGTTATTGTCTGAGCTAGTTAAACAGATATGTATAGTATTGTGTTCTCTGTTCTTGATGTAGCAAAAAATTTGGTAGAGCTCTGTAAAATCATTTTAATTTTTACTTTTACTTGGTTTGTTTAAACTTAATAGATAAAATATATGTTTTAATGAAATAAAGATTGTTTGCTGATCAAATAAGACCTGGGTATATAATTAGTTTTGTTATAACACCTAAAGCTTGCCAATTTAACCATCTTGTTTTTCTTTTATCCTCACTACAGCACTTGTACCTGCAGCAGTCTTTATTTGTACAGAACTTAAGCTGTATATGTATTGAATATATATATACTGCATAGTCAATGATATAAATATTTAAAAATCACATATTTAACAATATACATTCACACTCAAAATTGGTGTCCATTTATTTTTAAAAATTGCATGGCTATTTATCCAGTATATCTTCCCTTCAAAAATTAATCTTTAGGCAATTTTCTCTTTCAAATAAATATTCTTTTGCTATGGACTGCAGTAAAATGTTGCATTATGGCCACTAGATAAAGCTGAGGAACATAGAAAGCACATATGTCTTTGGTGTCTGTTTATGAAACTGAGAACAGCCGAGATCCGGAGGATCGCGGCTGTTCTCAGATCATTAACAGTTTATGAAACTGAGATGATCAGCGGAGAACATGTTCTCCACTGATCTTCGCTGCAGACAGCGAATCTGTCACTGACTGTCACAGAAACGGCCAGTTTAAGAAGGTGCGATCTCAGCACCTCGCTGGTGATCTATGGCAGAATTCTCACTCCCAGATTCTCCATCTCAGAGGTTGAGAATCTGGGAGAGAAGTTAGAAGCAGGAAGTATATTGATTTTTTTCTTTCACCTACTGGGCGCCAGAACAGTGCAAAGCACATCTTTCCCACCAATATACACACCAAAAGAAGCAGATTAGGAATGTATAGTGTGTATATATAGATATACAGTATATATTTATATAGATATATATATATATATACACAGTATCTCACAAAAGTGAGTACACCCCTCACATTTTTGTAAATATTTTATTATATCTTTTCACACGACAACACTGAAGAAATGACACTTTGCTACAATGTAAAGTAGTGAGTGTACAGCTTGTATAACAGTGCAAATTTGCTGCCCCCTCAAAATTACTCAACACACAGCCATTAATGTCTAAACCGCTGCCAACAAAAGTGAGTAATGTGAAACGTATCAGTGCTGACAGCATTTTTGCAGAGGTTGAAGGGGTGGTGGGTCAGCTTGTCAGTGCTCAGACCATACGCTGCACACTGCATCAAATTGGTCTGCATGGCTGTCCTCCCAGAAGAAAGCCTCTTCTAATGATGATGCAAAAGAAAGCCCGCAGAGCGTTTGCTGAAGACAAGCAGACTAAGGACATAGATTACTGGTACCATGTCCTGTGATCTGATGAGACCAAGATAAACATATTTGGTTCAGATGGTGTCAAGCGTGTGTGGTGGCAACCAGGTGAGGAGAACAAAGACAAGTGTGTCTTGCCTACTGTCAAGCATGGTGGTGGGAGTGTCATGGTCTGGGGCTGCATGAGTGCTGCCGGTACTGGGGAGCTACAGATTATTGAGGTAACCATGAATGCCAACATGTACTGTGACATACTGAATGGCCAAGCATGTCTCCAGACCTAAACCCTATTGAGCATCTGTGGGGCATCCTCAAACAGAAGGTGGAGGAGCGCAAGGTCTCTAACATCCACCAGCTCCATGATGTCGTCATGGAGGAGTGGAAGAGGACTCCAGTGGTAACCTGTGAAGCTCTGGTGAACTCCATGCCCAAGAGGGTTAAGGCAGTGCTGGAAAATAATGGTGGCCACACAAAATATTGACACTTTGGGCCCAATTTGGACATTTTCACTTAGGGGTGTACTCACTTTTGTTGCCAACGGTTTAGACATTAATGGCTGTGTGTTGAGTTATTTTGAGGGGACAGCAAATTTACACTGTTATACAAGCTATACACTCACTACTTTACATTGTAGCAAAGTGTCACTTCTTCAGCGTTGTCACGTGAAAAGATAGAATAAAATATTTACAAAAATGTGAGGGCTGTGCTCACTTTTATAAAATACTATATATATATATATATGTACTGCCCCCGGGTAGGTGGGAGCTAGAGTGTGTTGTTTTTTTGATAGATAAGGTAAAATTTAGTCAGGCCTGATTGTTTTGGTTTCTGGGCTGGGAGTGGCTCAGGGAGAACTGGGCAGTTCCTAGATGATGTCATCAGATTCTCTTACTTCTTTCCAGAAGGCACTGGAATATTCTGTAGAGAGAGGCTGGAGGATAGGTGTGACCATCTGGGTGTTCTAAGGAGCCCTGACCAATCCCCAATCTGGATTGGCAGGCGGTAGGCCTCCTTAAATACACTGGGACAGCCCAGTGGGGGAGGAGAGTGTTGGATGGAAAAGTGGAGATGTAGCAGTGTTGCAGAGGCCTCTTCGGGGAGCCCCCAGTCTGGGGGTGACCTCGAGGCCTGGTGGCTTCCCCATTCTGTCTGGTTTGAACTACAGCAAGTCCTCTTCACGATGTCTAGATGCCTAAATGCATTCAGTCACTGCCATGTGATTGGCTGATTAGCAATATATATATATATATATATATATATATATATATATTTTTTTTTTTTTTTTTTTTTTTTTTCATTCACTGTTTTTAATGATTCTTTATATTAATATACAGTCAGGTCCGTAAATATTGGGACATCGACACAATTCTAATCTTTTTGGCTTTATACACCACCACAATGGATTTGAAATGAAACGAACAAGATGTGCTTTAACTGCTCACTTTCAGCTTTAATTTGAGGGTATTTACAAATCAGGTGAACGGTGTAGGAATTACAACAGTTTGTATATGTGCCTCCCACTTTTTAAGGGACCAAAAGTAATGGGACAGAATAACAATCATAAATCAAACTTTCACTTTTTAATACTTGGTTGCAAATCCTTTGCAGTCAATTACAGTCTGAAGTCTGGAACACATAGACATCACCAGATGCTGGGTTTCATCCCTGGTGATGCTCTGCCAGGCCTCTACTGCAACTGTCTTCAGTTCCTGCTTGTTTATGGGGCATTTTCCCTTCAATTTTGTCTTCAGCAAGTGAAATGCATGCTCAATCGGATTCAGGTCAGGTGATTGACTTGGCCATTGCATAACATTCCACTTATTTCCCTTAAAAAACTCTTTGGTTGCTTTCGCAGTATGCTTTGGGTCATTGTCCATCTGCACTGTGAAGCGCCGTCCAATGAGTTATGAAGCATTTGGCTGAATATGACCAGATAATATTGCCCTAAACACTTCAGAATTCATCCTGCTGCTTTTTGTCAGCAATCAAATCATCAATAAATACAAGAGAACCAGTTCCGTTGGCAGCCATACATGCCCACGCCATGACATTACCACCACCATGCTTCACTGATGAGGTGGTATGCTTTGGATCATGAGCAGATCCTTTCCTTCTCCATACTCTTCTCTTCCCATCACTCTGGTACAAGTTGATATTGGTCTCATCTGTCCATAGGATGTTGTTCCAGAACTGTGAAGGCTTTTTTAGATGTTGTTTGGCAAACTCTAATCTGCCCTTCCTGTTTTTGAGGCTCACCAATGGTTTACATCTTGTGGTGAGCCCTCTGTATTCACTCTGGTGAAGTCTTCTCTTTATTGTTGACTTTGACACACATACACCTACCTCCTGGAGAGTGTTCTTGATCTGGCCAACTGTTGTGAAGGGTGTTTTCTTCACTAGGGAAAGAATTCTTCGGTCATTCACCACAGTTGTTTTCCGTGGTCTTCCGGGTCTTTTGCTGTTGCTGAGCTCACCGGTGAGTTCTTTATTTTTAAGGATGTTCCAGACAGTTGATTTGGCCACACATAATGTTTTTGCTATCTCTTTGATGGGTTTGTTTTGTTTTTTCAGCCTAATGATGGCTTGCGTCACTGATAGTGACAGCTGTTTGGATCTCATATTGAGAGTTGACAGCAACAGATTCCAAATGCAAATAGCACACTTGATATGAACTCTGGACCTTTTATCTGCTCCTTTCAAATGGGATAATGAGGGAATAACACACACCTGGCCATGGAACAGCTGAGCAGCCAATTGTCCAATTACTTTTGGTCCCTTAAAAAGTGGGAGGCACATATACAAACCATTGTAATTCCTACACCGTTCACCTGATTTGGATGTAAATAGCCTCAAATTAAAGCTGAAAGTCTGCAGTTAAAGCATATCTTGTTTGTTTCATTTCAAATCCATTGTGGTAGTGTATATAGCCAAAAAGATTAGAATTGTGTTGATGTCCCAATATTTATGAACCTGACTGTAAATAAATATATTATTCTACTTGCATTAAAATGCTATTATTAAAGTATTTTTTTATATATATATATTTTTTTAAACCCTAACATATGGTTCTAACCATGGACTTTTCTATTACAGTTATACGGGGGTTTTCCAATTATAAAACATATTTTATTTTAATTTATTAACTATTTTTATTTGTATACTTTAGTAAAATTACTTCTTACTAATTATAAATGTATTTTTCATTTATATGCTTTAGTAAAATTACTTCTTACTAATTATAAATGTATTTTTCATTTATATGAATGGTGTATAGCTGCATGACATATGTGCATTCAATCACTATACACCATTCACATTAAAGTGGTTGTCAACCTGTGACAACCACTTTAACCTACAGGTAAGCCTAGAATAAGGCTTACCTGTAGGTACCTTGCATATCTCCTAAACCTGCACTGTTCAGGAGATATGCAGTGTTCCGCATGTGCTAACATCATTTCGGCACATGCACAGTGAAGAAACCGCCTCCTTGCCATTTCTCTACTGACACTGTGCCGTGACTGCCGGCTCCCGCGCATACACGCGACTCCAGCCAGTCACAGAGCAGGAGTCGCGGCCCCGAAAGGAAGAGGGGCAGAAGATGGATGAGGTCAGCGCAGGGGACAGCGCTGGACTCGTTTGCAGGTAAGTGGCACATAATGGGTTACTATGCGATGCATAGTAACCCATTATGCTTCTAATTTACAGGTGTATATAGAGGAAGTAAACCCCATCTGGGTTTACTTCCTCTTTAATAGGCACATGTATAATCTTTATACATTGATAAAAAAACACGTTTTTATTAATTGGGGTAATGTATATTGTGTAGGGGTAATGTAACTTATTTTTTTATTAATATGAGTAGTGTAATGTGTGGTGCCTCGTGTTAAACTTTACTATTTTTAACTTCATATTCCTGTAATCCCGCTATATTGCGCAAGATTACAGTGACTGGAGCCATTCTCAGGAGTTCCCGGCGTTTGTAGATCGCTTCAATACTCAGTATTAGAAGCGATCTTCAAAGCTTGATAAACAGGCACTCAGAGGAGAGCAACCTCCTCTGAGAATACCTGAGAAGTCAGGAGCGGTATTTTACCACTCCTTGTTAAATGTACACCTTTGTAATAAGAGATGCAATGGGGGGCATTTACTGAAATTGATACTCACAGAATCTGGTGCAGCTGTGCATAGCAAACAATCAGCTGCTAACTTCAGCTTCTTCAGTTAAGCTTTGACAATAAGGCCTCATACACATGGGCATTTTTACAGCCACATTTTTGAGCTGTTTTTACAGCTTAAAAATGCATCTCCATGTTATTCAATGACCTCATGATGATCCGACTTGCGGTGCGACTTGTGTGCTGAGGATCCTGAAGGGGAACTCCCCGCGCCCTCGGGTGGTGATGTCATAAGGGGGCGGGTCTCCTTATGACGTCCGTGGGTGGCCCCGCCCCATGCCAATATAAGTCAATGCAGAGCACGGAGACAGCATTAGTCCGGGAGTTTGCGTTGTGTCAACATGGGAAGAAGAACAACTGAGAAGACAGCAGCAAAAGAGCAGAAACCAGGCAAATGAGCAGAAGATATAAAACCCCTCCGAAGAAAGAAGACCCTGCAAAAGAACAGAAGAAAGAAGATGCCAGAGAGGGAGAAGATGCCGGAGCTGATTTAATAAAATATTTTAAAAACCTGTATAGTGTGTATTTTTTACACCCCATACTTATTCACATATGGTGGGGGGCCGGGATCTGTGGGCCCCTTGTTAAAGGGGGCTTCCAGATTCCTATAAGCCTCCTCCCGCATATCCCGACAACCAATGGCTGGGGTTGTTAGGAAGAGTCCCTTGTCCTCATCAACATGGGGACAAGGTGCTTTGGGCTGGGGGCTCAGGGCCCCCCTGCCCCAAAGCACCCACCCCTCCATGTTGAGGGCACACGGCCTGGTATGGTCCAGGAGGGGGATGCTCGCTTGTCCCCACCCCCTTTCCTGGCCTGCCAGGCTGCGTGCTCAGATAAGGGTCTGGTAAGGATTTTGGGGGGGACCCTACACCATGTTTTCAGCATGGGGGGTCCCCTTAAAATCCATACAAGACAGGAGGGTCTGATACCTCTTGGGGGGGAAGGGAATCCTACGCAAATTTTTTATTTTTCATTTTTGCGGGGGTTCCCTTCAAGATCCTCAGCACACAAGTCACACCGCAAGTCAGATCATCATGATCCGAATTCTGGTGCGACTTCAATTTAAATCAATGGGCTCCCATAGGGAACCAATGATTTTGTATAGAGGCAAAGAAACTCCGCTGAAAGCTAGCGCTGAAAAACTGCATTGACACTAATGCAAAACGCTGATAAAATTACATTTTTAATGTGGCTTTTTTTCTAGCGTCGGTACTAGCTTTACAGCTCGTTTTTCATAACGCCAGTGTGTATGAGGCCTAAAATATAGAAGCTGATTGGTTACTATGCACAGTTGCACCTGATTCTGTGTGCACCAGTTTTAGTAAATTCCCTCAAGTGTACCAGTCCTAGAGAATGCTAGAGTGAATCAGCAAATAATAACCATTCTGCCTCTCTGACATCATTTGTTGTGGTCCAAGGCTCCTAGGAGGAGCAGGAGAACTCTAACTCTACAGCCACCCAGATCACTTTTACAATAAAGCCCAGAGACTACTAATTAGAAACAAAAACAAGCTCGCAACTGCCATTGCAGCCATGTGCCAAATGCACTGATACCTTGATGCCTCCCCTGCCCTTGGCCAAATCTGAATGAGAACACAGGGTCTCCTAGCCAGGAATTAATGGCTTTGAACCTGGAAGTGCCCAAAGCGGTGCGATTTTTGGTTCATAGTTCACCTCTTTCACTATCATGATATATTTTTTTCCCAGGAGAAGAAGGCAAACCTGGGAATCATGAGGGAAACTGTAAAAAGCTCTGTAGATGTGATTGGGTGGCTGTGCAGTTATTGCGGCAGTGCGTTTGTGTTCATGTCACAATTACTTTGCCTTATCCCTTGCAGGGAAATATCCAGTCATTTCCTATCCCTGTCAGAGGCCATCACTTGGATAGTGAGTGAGGGAAAATTATTGCATCAGGGACACCGTTAGCAATGAACACTTTGATAATTTACTAACCCTGCTCCACCTAACAAGCATTGTTTTATTGTGGTTTGTTTTCCCATTGGGGAGATTTACACTCTTCCCTTCTGTGTGACATCCATCAAATAGACAGATAAGACGGTAAAATTTCACACACTTTCATGCTAAACTCAACAGAGGCTCAGTAAATGAGAGGAAATGGTGAGGAAATCTCACCAAAGTGAGAGAAAAGGTCCCTTTTAGACATGTGTCAGTTTTTCCGTCTGTGGCTTATTGGGGAGATTTCCCTTCACTTTCTATCTGTTATGGAGTAAAGGTAAATTTTCTCCAAACTGAGGGGGGATCCCTCCTCAGACAGTTGTGAAACGTTCCCTCATTAATTAATTTATCCTTAATTTCCTGTTTCGTTGTCATCTGTAAAATTGTGCATTTTCCATCACTTACTGTATCACAGCCAATGGTCATGACGACAAATAGAGAGGGTGTATCATCCTAGTGGGAACACTGACATCATTAAATACCCAACATACATACACTTCAAATAGAGTAAGACACCTTAAATCAGTCTTAAAATATTAGTAATAGTAAAAAGATAGTGTCTAAGAATGTAGGAGCTTTAAAAAACAGGTCACTGAGGAGAAAACAATCATCTTAAATATCTCTCTGATCAGTGTATAGAAAAGAACATGGTGCTCCTAATGTATGTTGCAAATATAGTACTGACACAAATTTAGATGCAGTCATAATACTGGTGTTTCAGAAGCAAAAATGTCAGTTCAATGCCTATGTGCTGCAGTATGGATACGTACTGCAATGTATGGCACTCCATTTACTTTATTTTGTCCATATTTTATCCTTTTTTTTTAAATTTTCTGCTACTAGGCTGGGATTTAATGCTTCAGGGTTTATTGTTTGGGGGGAGATATAATTCAATGTATTTTCTTTTGCTAGGGCCTTTTTTATTTCGGGGTCAACTGTGTACACTTGCTGCTGACACGGGCAAAGCTGCCCTTAGTTTGCAGAATGTCTTTGCATACTTCTGTAGTAAAATAGTGCGTTCAAAAGCACTGCACACAGTGCTGAGAAAATGTATTTGCCCCTTTCTGATTTTTTTTTGCATATCACACCTAATTGTGATTCAAATCATCAAACAGATTTAAATATTACACACAGATAGCCCGCGTAAGTACAAAATGCAGTTTTTAAGTGATGATTTAACTTATTAAGAGAAAAAAGCTTTCCAAACCTGCCTGGCCCTGTATGACAAAGTAATTGTCCCCTAAAAACCTAATAACTGGTTGGGCCACCCTTGGTGGCAACAACTGCAATCAAGCGTTTTTGATAACTGACAATGAGTCTTTCACATAGCTGTGGAGGAATTTTGGCCCATGCTTCTTTGCAAAATTAAACCAAAAAGGTGCACCGCTCAGAACCCAGAACACAAAAAAAATTCAGTTCATTATAAAAGTATGCACATCTGTGTCAGGTGCTCGGGTTCAGGATGTTCCTCCTCATCCGATAGTCCAAATTATATACAGCAAAAAGAACCGGCACACTGAAGTACGATATCCAATGAATTTATTCCATGCCCATAAAAATACAGCGCACACGCAGACGCGTTTCAGCTTGTAGCCTTGTTGCAAAATTGTTTTCATTCAGCCACATTGGAGGTTTGTCAAGCATGAATGGCCTGTTTAAGGTCATGCCACAGCATTAAGTCCGGACTTTGACTAGGCTACTCCAAAACCGTAATTTTGTTTGTTTTTTTAGCCATTTAGAGGTGGACTTGCTGGTGGGTTCTGATCATTGTCCTGCTGCTTAACCCAAGCACACTTGAGCTTGAAGTCACAAACTGATGGCCAGACATTCTCCTTCAGGATTTTCTGTTAGAGCATATAATTCATGGTTCCATCAATTATGGCAAGTCATCCAGGTTCTGAAGCTGCAAAGCAGCCCCAGGCCATCACACTACCACCACCATGTTTGACTGTTGTATGATGTTCTTTTTATGAAATGCTGTGTTAGCTATGCGCCAGATGTAATGGGATGCACACCTTCCAAAAAGTTCTCCTTTTGTCTCATCAGTCCACAGAATATTGGCCCAAAAGTCTTGGGAATAATAAAGATGTGTTTTGGCAAATGAGAGACAAGCCTTTGTGTTCTTTTTGGTTAGCAGTAGCTTTCACCTTGGAGAATCATGGACACTGACCTTAACTGAAGAAAGTGAGACCTGCAGTTCTTTAGATATTGTTCTGGGTTCTTTTATGACCTCCTGGATGAGTCATTGTTGTGTTCTTGGAGTCACTTTGGTAAGCCAGTCACTTCTTGGAAGGTACACTACTGCTCCAGGTTTTCTCCATTTTTAGATAATTGTGTCTCTCCGTGGTTCGCTGGAGTCCCAAAGCCTTAAAAATGGCTTTATAACCCTTTCCAGACTGATACATGTCAATTACTTTTTTTCTAATCTGTTCTTGAATTTAAGATCGCGGCATGATGTGTTGCTTTTTGAGCTATTTTATCATGCTTCACGTTGTCAGACGACTTCTATTTAAGACCCCTTTCACACTGAAGAGCCGCTAAAACCGTGTTAAAGTGCCAGTCATTTTTGCTGCGTTTTAGTGGTGCTTTTGTGGCACTTTTTGGACGCTAGCATTTTGCAACGCTTTCAAAACGCTTTTAAGGTGCTTTGGAAGCGCTGCCCAATCATTTCAATGGACAGGGTGTGTTTGTAGCGCTATTTATAGCATTCCAAACACACCCCAAAGATGCTGCTTGCAGGACTTTTTCTAACATCCAGCAAGCGCACCGCCCGAATGTGAAAGCACTCATGCAAATGAATGGGAGGCAGTTTCCAGGCACTTTCAGGCACTATTTCAAGCGCTAAAATGCCTGAAAACTGCCTCAGTGTAAAAGGGGTCTAAGTGATTTCTTGATTCAACAGGTCTGGCAGTAATCAGGCCTGGGTGTGGCAAGTGAAATTATCTCCCCTTTCCAAGAAATATGGTTAATCACAGTTCATTCATAAATAAGTAGAGATAGGCGGAACAACCCCTTATTCAATTCACAGCAGAACTTTCGGAACTGAATAACAAACCCCATCGAAGTCTATGGGACCTGAACTGGAAAAATCAAAAGTGACCATTTTGAAGGCTTATATGCAAATAATTGGGCATACAACAGTTATGGGGGTCGGGGTACTGCCCTGGTGGACATGTATTAATAAAGAAAAAGTTTGTAAAAAACATCATTTTTAAATGGGCAGTGATTTACTGATGCTTAAAGCGAAACTATCAAAATGAGAAATAACAATAAAAATGAAAATTCCTTTAAATATTGTGCCTGGGGGGTCCCCTTAGTCTGCCTGTAATGTGTCACATTTGTGCCATCTATAGTGCCTTCTGCAGCAATAATGGCATTTATTTATTTACATATTTATAAAAATAGTCATTTTCCATTCAAGTTTTCTTTATTTTATAAACAACGGCTTGGGGAGCCAGTCTGTATGATGAGGCCACAATTTAGTGCACTCGGAACAAGATTGGAGATTTTTTGTATAAGTTCTGGTGTCTCTTTCTCAGTCTTTGGATAGAAGGGACAGACGCACACTCTTATCTGTCACAAAACCTCTGGCAGCACTGAATGCCTGTTCGGAAAACACGCTGGATGCAGGGCAGCCCAGCAGCTCTTTTGCATATTTGGCAAGTTCTGGCCAGTAGTGAATTCTCAAGACCCAGTAACCCAGTGGATCGTCAACTGGAAAGCTCTCCATATCTGTTTTCAACCCTAGATAATCTCTCACCATAAGATGAGAAAGCTGCAAGGCAATGTGGAAGCTGACAGCCCTGGGTGCAGAGGACTAAAATAAATTTTGAAAGGCTTCACTGAGGTGGTCCCCTTCTCTACCGCTCCTCTCTTGACCAACAGAAGTCTCAAAATTACTTTTTTCCACCAAATGCAAACCCAGGAATGGCGTTACATAAACTCCTCTTAAGGTGTCCTCAAGAGATTTCATCTTCTGCTCCCTCTGCAGGGATGGGATGATGATTTCCAAGATTTTCCCCTTGTAACGGTGGTCAAGGAGGGTTGCCAACCAATAGTGATCCTTCTCCTTGATGCCATGAATGAGGGAGCCCATGCTCCACAAGTTTCCAGATACATGAGAAGCAGATTCCCCTGGGTCACTGAGGATTACAGTATCTGAAACTGCCTTCTCCCAGCCACGTACTACTCCCAAGGATTCTGGGGATGGAAAACCATCTGTTTAAGGAGTTGTGAAGGCAGAAGGTTTTTTTTATGTTAATGTATTCTATGCAGGGTCGTTACTAGGTGGGAAAAATACCAGGGGCTTCAGCCCGGGGAGGGCGGTGCTGTAGTCAGTGGGGGGGTGGTGGCGCCAGGGGGGTGGCAATAGTCGGGGGTGGCAGTTCTGGGGGGCATGGTGATAGTCGGGGGTGGGGATGGCAGGGCTGGGGGTGCCTAGCAATGCTGACTCTAAACTGACCTATCTGATTCCTATCCTGACCCCTACCAGACCCCTACTCTAACCCCCCCAGACCCCTACACTAACCATTACACTGACCCACCTGACCCCTACACTGACCCACCTGTGACGGACGCGGGTATCAGATCCATGCCCTCCTCACAAACTGGTGACAGAGCACTGGCCAATCTCACACCTCACTGCCACTAACGTAACAATGCCCCTCTCAGCTGCATCAAGCACAAAGATTTTCCAGCTTGCGGGGCTACAATCTTGGTGCCAGCAGTCAGAGTGATTGTTACCAGGCTAAGTTAAGCAGTTAACCCTTTCATTGCCATCACCTCTTCTTTTGACCGAGCAAGAGGCACTAGTAATTTTAGCAATACCAATTATGATATTAGAATATTCGTCTGTAACACACACTGTCACCACAGACAGGTCTGTTCATAGGCATTTCAGAGGTTATTCTGGACAGTAGCACTCTTCAAGTAGCAGGTTCGTTATAGCTTGCATTAAGAGCTTTAGGGACAAGGTCAACACTATTCAAAATAAGGTTTAATAATGAAAAGGTCAAATAGGTGTAAATAAAATAGTTAGGAAGAAAGATACTTGTGATCAATGTCTTTGGGTTGGCAAAATTTGGTTGATGGTGGTTCTCAAACTTGTAGATGTTCCTGGTTTGATGGTAATCGGAGAACTGAGAACTGTCCTTGGCATCTCTGTTTTCTTTGGGAACCATGGGGTGTTGGCAGATAGCCTCTTGACCAATTAGCGTCGGAGAGTTGGTCGCTGGGAGGCCACCATTTCATGACCATGTCCCAGATATAGTTTGTGATACATATTTATATCTCTGCATCTCTACTGTTTGCAGACTGCTAACATCAATATTATGGTCCAGTATGAAAGTTGCATTTCAACAAATCTAAACATGACAGGTTTCCAATGTCTAATTCATCTAGGAGGAAGAAGTGTTACCAGTGGGTCACCATAGGATCTGACATAGGGGTGTCTAGACTTGAAACATTACAAAGGAAACTAAATATGTCCATATTATGTCTGTGCTATTATTATGTTTTTAGAAGTTATAACACGTGCTGACGTTTCAGGCTTACACTGCTAAACTGTCTGCATCTTATGTGGATTGAGCTTTTTATGACAGGGGTCTGTTAACTTTCTAGTCACTGAAGCACTAGGCCGACAGCTTTAGGGACTCGGAGATGTGTATTGGGAAGTTGAGGGATGTCTGGCCTCAGTCACCAGTTTGTCTATTGGATAACTGAAATGGAAAAAGGGTGGGGGGCAAGGTCACCGTGAGCTGTCCTCTCTATACCAACATGGCTGCAGTGAGCTTGAGACCTGACAAAATGGCTTCTACACACACACGCAGTTAGGCCTCATTATGCAAGACCGTTACAGTGAGCTACCTACGTCATACATTGACCTACCTACCTGACACCTACACTGACCCACCTACCTGACACCTACACTGACCCACCTACCTGACACATACACTGACCTACCTACCTCATACACTGACCTACCTACCAGTCACCTACACTGACCCACCTACCTGACACCTACACTTACACACCTACCTGACACATACACTGAACTACCTACCTGACACCTACACTGACCAATCTACCTGACACCTACACTGCAGGTGTCAGGTAGATGTGTATTGGGAAGTTGAGGGATGTCTGGCCTCAGTCACCAGTTTGTCTATTGGATAACTGAAATGGAAAAAGGGTGGGGGGCAAGGTCACCGTGAGCTGTCCTCTCTATACCAACATGGCTGCAGTGAGCTTGAGACCTGACAAAATGGCTTCTACACACACGCAGTTAGGCCTCATTATGCAAGACCATTACAGTGAGCTACCTACGTCATACATTGACCTACCTACCTGACACCTACACTGACCCACCTACCTGACACCTACACTGACCCACCTACCTGACACATACACTGACCTACCTACCTCATACACTGACCTACCTACCAGTCACCTACACTGACCCACCTACCTGACACCTACACTTACACACCTACCTGACACATACACTGACCTACCTACCTACTGACCTACCTACACTGCAGGTGTCAGGTAGATGTGTATTGGGAAGTTGAGGGATGTCTGGCCTCAGTCACCAGTTTGTCTATTGGATAACTGCAGGTGTCAGGTAGATGTCTGCACCAGGTAGATGTCTGCAGGTGTCAGGTAGATGTCTGACACAGCATGGACCTGTCTGCTCCTCCCACTGCAGGGTGAACAGTGATCTGCATTTAAAAGGTTACACAGACCTACCTTCTGTAAACAGTAAAAAGCAAGCCAGCCTGAACTCAGGTGTGACGAGTGGGGTAAAAATGCGGTCCGGATCTCCCACGCACCCGCCACACAGGCGCAGTGTCACTCTCCCACTATCTGAATGCAGGAGCGCACTTTAATGGACATAGGCGCCACTACCACGTCACAGTCAGCTTAGTTAACAGCCGCTCGCTCCAGGCCTCGGGACTAATAATTGAGTTTGCCTGCCCCAAGACCCGGGCTTTTCAGGGGGCCCACTCGGGGCTGTAGCTCCCCTCAGCCCCTCTCCCGATGCCACTGTTCTATGCATTAAGATAAAAAACCTTCGGTGTGTAGTAGCCTCCCAAGCACCCCCTAATTACTTACCTGAGCCACATCTCTCTCCAGCGATGTCCCACGAGTGTGTTAGTCGTCCAGGACATTCCTCCTGATTGGCTGAGACACAGCAGCAGCACCATTGGCTCCCGCGGTTGTCAATCAAATTCAGTCAGCCAATCAGAGGAGAGAGGGGGTGGCCAGGGTCGGGGCTCCATGTCTGAATGGCGAAGCTCTGACTCGGCTCGGGTGCCCCCTGTAGCAAGCTGCTGGCTGAGGGGGCACTTGATAGGAGGAGGAGCCAGGAGCAGCGAAGAGGGACCCGAGAAGTGGAGTATCTGGGCTGCTCTGTGCAAAACCAACTGCATAGAGCAGGTAAGTATAACATGTTTGTTATTTAACCACTTAAGGGTCATAAGGATTTTTCCCTTAATGATCAGGCCATTTTTTGCGATACGGCACTGCGTCACTTTAACTGACAATTGCGCGGTCATGCGACACTGTACCCAAACAAAATTGCCGTCCCTTTTCCCCCACAAATAGAGCTTTCTTTTGGTGGTATTTTATCACCTATACGTTTTTTATTTGTTTGCGCTATAAACCAAAAATGAGTGACAATTTTGAAAAAAAAAGCAATATTTTTTAATTTTTGCTATAATGAATATCAAAAAAAATATTAAAAAAACACATTTCTTCCTCAGTTTAGGCCAATATGCATTCTACATATTTTTTGGTAAAAAAAAAAGCAAAATAAGCGTATATTGATTGGTTTGCGCCAAAGTTTTAGTGTTAACAAAATAGGGGATAGATTTATGGCATTTTTTTTTTTTTTTACTAGTAATGGAGACAATCTGTGATTTTTAGCGGGACTGCGACATTGTGGCGGACAGATCGGACACTTTTTTGGGACCAATGACATTTATACAGCGATCAGTGCTATAAAAATGCACTGATTACTGTATAAATGTCACTGGCAGGGAAGGGGTTAACAACAGGGGCAATCAAAGGGTTAAATGTGTTCCCTGGGAGGTGTTTCTAACTGTATGGGGGCTGTGATGACTGGAGGAGGAGAGAGATCACTAGGGACAGATGATCACTCTGAGCTCCCTTGTCAGAACGGGGATCCGGCATGTTTACATTGGCAGATCCCCATTCTGGCTTTGTGTGGAGCGATCGCGGGTGGCCGATGGACATCGAGTCCCCCCACCCACTGATTGGCTCCCCTGCTGGCGACCGACGTACAATGATGGTGATTCGCGGGATGAGCTGACCTGCCGCAGTAAAATGACGGTAGCTGGTCAGCAAGTGGTTAAAAAAACGAGCTTTTACAATCACTTTAAGGGATGACGTATGTCTTGCTCTGTTTCAATGCCCCCAAAGCTGCCAGCATCCTCCTCCTCCCACTCCTCTTGTGTGTTCTGTGGCATAGGAAGAATGGTTTCTGTATAAAGCAGACCCTGAGAGGAAAGGAAGTCCTCCTCTTCTTCCCACTGCTCTGCCTCAAGCGCCCTGTCTATAATGCCATGCAGAGTCTGCTCCAGCAGGAACACAACAGGGATTGTGTCACTGATGCATGCATTGTCATGACTCACCATCCTTGTGGCCTCCTCAAATGATGACAGTACAGCACATGCATCCTTTATCAGCAGCCATTGGCGTGGGGAAAAAAGTCATTGTGCCATACTTACACAGGTACTTGTTCATGGCCCTCTGCTGCATGTGTAGCTGCTGCAGCATTGCCAAAGTCGAGTTCCACCTGGTGGGCATGTCACAAATCAGGCAGTTTATGGCCAGGTAGAATTCCCGCTGAATTTCAGCCAACCGAGCACTGGCTATTTATGACTGCCTGAAATGGCTACAGACTTTTCTGGCCTGCTTCAGCAGACCTTCCAACCCCGGGTGCCCATTTAAAAAATGCTGCACCACCAAACTGAGGACATGTGCCAGGCATGGCACATGTGTCAACTTTCCCTGTCTAAGAGTGGACAAGAGGTTCATGCCATTATCGCACACCACCATTCCTGGCTCCAGTTGGCATGGCATGAACCACCTCTGGGCCTGGCCCTGCAGAGCTGCCAGAATCTCTGCTCTGGTGTGGCTCCTGTGCCCTAGACAGATCAGCCGAAGCACTGCATGGCACCTTTGAGCCTGACTCATTGAATAGCCCCTTGAATACTTGGGGGGAACTTGTAGTTCATGGAACAATTCAGCAGAGGAGGGCATGGAGAAGGAGGAGGAGGAGGGGGTGGAGCTGACAAAGCCTGCATCATCACCACTAGCTGTATGGAGACGTGGTGGCACAACAAGCTGCAGCACTGAGCCCTGTCCTGCATCCTTCCGAGTTGCAAGCAGAATCACCCAGTGTGCTGTGAACAAATATATCATCCCTGACCATGCTTGCTGGACCACGTGTCAGCAGTAACACAAACCCTTGTAGCTGACTGCCTTGCCCAACGATGCCACAACATTGTCATCCATGTGATGGTAGAGATCTGGAATTGCCTTATGTGAAAAGAAATGGTGAAGCGACTGGGAACCTGTCATTATGGTACAGCACATTCTGCAAATTTGTAGAAGGGGCAGAATCCACCAGATGGAAAAGCAGGAGTTGTAAAGCCAGCGGCTTGCTTCAATTTAGATGCTGGGAATGTGGGTGGCAGTGACTGTATTTTTTTTTTTTTTGGTGTAGCAGATGGGGCAGAGAAATTTGCCTGCTGTAGTCTACAGCTGTGCAGATGTGCAGAAATGACCTGGGACACCCTGCATTATACCATCAATCCTGTCAGTGTAGGCTGCTGAGAGGTCATGAGTTGTAGTGGGGGTAGGTTGGAAAGGTGAGGAGTAAGGAGGAGCAGAATTATGTCCCTTTTGTGTGGCTTTCAGCTGCTCTTGCTAATGTGCTGAGTGGTGGGAGGATAAATGCCTTATCAAGCATGTGGTACCCAAATGGCTGGTGTTTTTGCCACACTTGATGTGCTTGAGGCAAAGTTTGCAAATTGCAACAGTGTGATTGGCTGCACAAGTGCTAAATAAGGCCTGTACAGCTGAGCTGTGGGAAGTGAACTGGGAGATAATATCTCCATAATCTGGTAGAATAGGGTGGCTGCATTCTACTCTTTCATGATGGCTGCCTCTTTAGGGTTGTGCCTTACCCTCACTTTCCTCCTCTGTTCTATCTGGCACCCAAGTCGTGTCAGTGACCTCATCATCATCCCCTTCATCCTCATTATCACTGGAGACAACTTGGCAAAACGCTGTGGCTGGGAGAACATGACTGCCAATTTGTTGTCTACTACTGTTCTCCCCTCTCTGTAGGCTCATGTTGCTACCTTCCTCAACCTCAGAACCAAGATCTAAATCAAGTAAGGCTGATGCTGTGTTCAAATAACTCAACTGACTCCTCAATGCCTGATGCTGGGGCTATGGCAAGCATATCAAGTGTGGAAAAAACACCAGCGATTTGGGTATCACATGGGACATAATTCTACTCCTCCTTACTCCTCACCTTTCCAGCCTACCCCCACTATACCTCGTGACCTCACAGCAGCCTTTACTGACAGGAATTATGGTATAGTGCAGGGTGTCCCAGGTCATTGCAGCACATCTGCCAGTAGCACACCACCAGCTGTAGACTACAGCTGGCAAATTTCTATGCCCCATCATCTGCAGAGAAAAAAAAAATACAGCCACTGTGGACAGTGGACAAGGAGCCAAAATAAGCCACTCTGGCAGCTGCAGTGGACTGTTCACTAGCCTCTGCTTGGGTGACAGAGGATGAGAAGGATGATGATGGTTTAGTAAGCCAGTCCACCACCTCCTCTGCATGCTGTGCCTGGATAGCATGAGCAACATCACTAAACAGAGGAAATGATGCCCTGCCTGAGGACAGACCACGTCCACCTTTGCTGTGGACACATATGCTGCTGGTCCCTCACAGTGCCATGGGAACCTCTGCCTCTCTTTGTTGGCCTCCCAGACATGATGGGGGTGACACTTATTAACAAAATGTAACAAAGATGTGGAAATGTGTGCATGGGTGTATTTTAATCAATGGAAAGTGGTGTTTGGTGCTGTAATGATATCATGTGCGGGACACCCGAAAACTGGCAACCATTTTGGTGCAGGGTCAGTCATGACAGTTCTAGCTTAGGACAAACACCTCACTCCTTGTCCCCCCTCCCGTCAGGTTAGGAATTCCTGGGTCATGTGGCAAGGTCCCAAGAGGTCTGGATGTGTTTGCAGGCCTGATCATAAACAAATAAATCAGATCCATTAAGAGATAGCACAGGATGCCTGGAGATAATGAAGGGTCGTAAAACAAACACAGGCAGCTGTGACCTTCTCAGAGACCCATAATCAATTGAAAAGGTAGAAATTTACCCCTGTTTCATAACTCCAGATAGGAACATGACATCTTAACCCCTTCCTTACCGAGCCATTTCTGGCACTCCTCTCCTACATGTAAAAATCATAATTTTTTTGCTAGAAAATTACTCAGAACCCCCAAACATTATATATATATTTTTTAGCAGGGACTCTAGGGAATAAAATGGCAATCATTGCAACTTTTTATATCACACGATATTTGCGCAGGAATTTTTCAAACGCGTTTTTTTTGGAAAAGAAACAGTTTAGTGAATTAAAAAAATGCAAAACAATAAAGTTAGCCCAATTTTTTTGTATGTTATAAAAGAGGATGATACACTGAGTAAATTGATACCCAGCATGCCACGCTTTAAAATTGCGAACACTCGTGGAATTGCGCCAAACATTGGTACTTAATCTCCATAGGCGATGCTTTAACATTTTTTACAGGTTACATGTTGAGGGTTACAGAGGACGTCTAGTACTAGAATTGTTGATCTCGCTCTAACCCACGCGGCGATACCCCACCTGTGTGGTTTGAACACCGGTTACATATGTGGGCGGGGCTTACGTGTGCTTTCGCTTCTGCGCACAAGCTCGCGGGGACGGGGGGACTTTAATTTTTTTTATTATTATTATTTATTTTACTTTTATTCTTTTATTTTCACACTCTCTCTTTAATTTTTTTTTTTATCACTTTTATTCCTATTACAAGAAATGTAAACATCCCTTGTAATAGGAATGGTGCATGACAGGTCCTCTTTATGGAGAGATGTGGGGTCAATAAGACCTCACAGCTCTCCTGCAGGCTGGAAAGACTGAGATCAGAAAAAAAATTCCGATCCCGGCCTTTTCAGCCGTGATCACGGCTTTGTTTACTAAAGCCGGCCCAGGCGTGACGTCATGATGTCGCGCCCGGGCCTCCGAGGGTCATAGAGATGACTGGTGACCAGATGGTCATCAGTCATCTCCCTGATGACAATCCGGCGGTGAGGGATCTCTTCTCCCTGTCGCTGATCGTACGGGCGGCATGGGAGAACCACCGAATGGCGGCGGGAGGGGGGGACGTCCCCTCCCGCTGCCTATAAGAACGATCAAGCAGCTGAACTGCCGCTATTATCATTCTTATTGTGTACAGAATCGCCAGCCTAAAAAAATTATATCTGAACGGTGCCTGTAGCTGCTGGCACCGTTCAGATATCACCCCTCAAAGTCCAGGACGTCCATGGACGTCCTACCGGCGGGAAGGGGTTAATAAAAAGTACATATTTGAATGTGGAATTGGACCCGGAACAAATGGAGTCCAAACAGCGATAATTCAGGTCATATGGGGGACCCCTGGTCATTTCTGTCCCCCCAGGGTAATGGAATAGTGACAAATCTGTCGTGTTTGGACTTATTTTAATGCACTTTGTATGCTGAGTTTGAATTCCTTAATGCTTGGTCTGCACGTTGATCCTGTCCCGAGACATGATTTTTATACTGCAAATTGCATATCAGAGAGGGTTGTTATTACAGGGTCTGCCCCGGACAGCCCACTGGCCCTCCTTACCCATGCGAGTGGTCAGGGGTAAATGGCCCCACCCCTTTGCTTCCAGGGAAAAAGGGAATAGACCGGACAATGCTCAGTTCTCACTTTACCATCAAAGAACAACCATCTGAGAACCTGTGGACTCATCGACAGATCCATTTTTCGGTTAATATTTTATCTGCACCAATTTTGACCTTTTCATTACTAAACCATATTCTGAAAAGTGTTAATCTTGTCCCTAAAACTCTTAATGCAAGCTATAACAAACCTGTTGCTTTGAAAAGCGCTACTGTTTAGGATAAATCATCTGAATATCCCTGTCTGTGGGGACAGCATGTGTTACAGGTGTTTATTCTAAAATCATAATTAATGTTGCTAATTGGTGGAAGGTCTGACTCTTCTGTAAATCAACGGTCAGTGGTGGTAGGGAAAGGGTTATTTGCTTGAATTAGCCCGGTAACAATCGCTCTCAGGTGGCTGGCACTTAGACAGTGGTCCTACAAGCTGGAAAATCTTTGTGCCGGAAGCAGCTGAGAGTGGCATTGTTACGTTAGTAACAAGAACGGTGTGAGGTCGGGGGGTCCTCTGTCACCAGTTAGTGAGGAGAGCAGTGATCTGATACCTGCGATCGTCACAGGTGCACTTTAACTTGAGTACTCATTACACAGACACACTCCACTGACACACTACAGTATACTGCAGTAAAACTGCAATGACGCACTGCAATATTCTGTGGTAAACGTGCACTAATGCACTGAAATATACTGCGTTAATCATGCAGTAATGCACTCAAATATACTGCATTAAATTTACAGTAAGGCACTGAGATATACTGTATTAAACATGCAGTATTGCACTAATATATACTGTGTTAAACGTGCAGTAACACATTGATATATACTGCAGGAAACTTGCCCGGACAAATTAAACTGACACTAAAGTAAAGATGAATGGTCACACTACACTCACAAAACTGACACTAAAGTAAAAATGAATGGTCACACTACACTCACACTGAACTATCACTAGATTTACACTAAACTAATATTCTACACTGACAATAGAAGCACAATAGCACACTAACTTGTGTGCCATTCATAGTGACTGACAATGGATGTACATCGTTGAACAACATGATTTACTAGATTTATATTCTGGAACATGTTTTTTTTCTTTTTTTTCAATAAAATACTTTATCACAGTGAATGTGTGATGATTTACTTGGTATCTTTTTTTGTAAATGAGTTATGAGGATACTATATATCCCTTATTCCTTCACGTAGTGGGGCTATATATCTGCAGGCCCCCCTATTTTCATATTCCAACAAGTCCCCCATCACAGACCCAACATCTACCAGATCAGGGATATGGGGAAGAGGCCCTTGTCTCTAACAACATGAGGACAATGTGCTTTTCCTGGAGGACACCTCTGGCAAGGCACTATCCAAATGTTAAGGGCATGTGGCCTGCTATGGTTTAGGAAGGCATGACAGCATACTTGCTGCCCTCTACTCCTGACCAGTCAGGCTACATGCTTGGATACAAGCCTGGTATGAATTTGGGGGAAACCCCACATATTTTTTTGTGTGGGGTTTCCCTAAAAATATATTCCAGGACCTCATCTAGGATAAGAGACTGCTATGAATTTTAAGAGTGAACCCCATGCTTGTTTCACAGCATTATTGGTTGCCAGAATGCAGGAAGTTGCACAGCATTCATGGTTGTTATGGTAAATCCATGACAACCAAGGGCACTGTGCGGTCATCTGTGTTCTAGCAACCAGGGATGTCATTGGAGGCCAGCCCACACAGTGTTCTTGTTTGCTAGGATGCAGAAAGCTGCCAGTGTCCTAGCAAATATTATTATTAAAGATATTTATATAGTGCTGACAACTTACACAGTGCTTTACTGTAAGGGGGTTAGGTCGGCAGTGGGTGTGTTTGACCCCCTGGAAGGGTTCACTACACAATTTAGGCACAGCGAGACAGCAGTTTCAGATGAAAACAAAAAGGTAGTTTATTCTAATTAGTTACAACTTGAAAAATAGCCAAACAAAAACAAACAACAGAATAAATCCTAGGCCACTTGGCCACTGACTGCACGATAGTTTTCCCTATCTGTCAGCTGGGTACAGCCTACAGCTGTACCTAGCTCCTATCTCTCACTGAACACAGTAACAGGCTTCTTACCAGACAAGCTGTTACACTCTCCAGTCTGTTGACATGACACAGAACCTGGTTCCACGCTGGAGCACTCACCTATCCCTGCTGGGAGTTCTCATAGAGGCCTTAATGAGCCAGCTCACCTCAGCTGCGCTCATTACCTCTACACCTGCAAGACTCCCCTTAGTGGTATAAGTCTGCATACACCTTAAAACTAGGGCAAATGTACCTGCCATCCTGCACGCAACCCGGCGTCTTTACCCACCGGCTGTCACATTTACATATACAGTTGTATATTTATATCAGTCCCTGCCTCCAAAGAGCTTAAAACCTAAGGTCCCTAACTCACATTCATACATACACTTATTATGGCCAATTCAGAAAAAAGCCATTGGGCATGTCTTTGGAGTTTGGGAGGAAACCCACACATGTACAGCTAGATGTACATGCTAACCTCTAAGACACTGCGGGGTTGATTTACTAAAGCTTGAAAGTGCAAAATTTGGTGCAGCTCCACACACCAATCAGCTTCAAGGTTTTAGAACCGGTTCACACTGAGGCGATCCGACTTCATGCACGACTTTGCAGGCGACTTCAGCGCGACTTTAGCGCGACTTGCATGATTTTTCAAGTGACTTTGTACAAATTACAACGCGACTTGTATGTTAGGCGACTCTGCTTGTGTCCAATCAGAGGATAGCACTTATGATATAAATTCCTTTTCCTGTTCTCTTCCTGGTTCCCTGTGTCCTCCTGTGAAGGGAAATGTTGTCTTTGCGATATTTAATGTCAGCTGTCATCCCAGCTGGTCTGGCTGTATTGATGGAAGAGGAAGAGGAAGAGAGAAGGCGGAGGATGAGGATGAGAAGAAGACGTCGCTTCTGGGTCCATCCTATAATAGTTAATCGAAATAGCAGAGGCCATGTACAACAATGTGCATGCTTATGAGGACAAGTTCTTCAATTATACCCGCATGTCCGTGGCAAGGTAATTATATATGCCATAGGGTTAGTGTTGGTGCAAACGGGTTAATGTGTGCAAATTACCATAGGTTGATCTTTGTTAAGCCTCGTACGCACGGGATGATGATCGTACGTACGATTGTCTCAAATCATATGTTGGCTGTTGTATCTAGCATACTGACTGCACTACACGATTGTACGACCAAAGAAAGAACATTCCAGTGCATGTAATTAGCATACGGCCGTTCCTGACTTCTGAGCATGCATGTTTTGCACAATGCAACTTGTTGGACCAACTTCTCTGCACACGCAATACAACGGTCGCAAAGCCCTGTACATGATCGCATACAACAGGTCGTACTCACGACCGTTGTATGTGTTATCGATCGTTCGTATGCGCGATTTGAACAGTCGAACATACGACATAAGGGAGTTGTATGAGCAGACTAGAAAACTTGGTCGTACCAACAAGCTCTCATACGACCGTTGTATCGTGTGTACAGAGCAGTTGGTACAACAATGTTGTATTGTGCAAAACACGCATGCTCCAAAGTCAGGAATGGATGGATGCTAATTACATGCACCTGAACGTTCTTTCCGCGGTCGTACGATCGTGTAGTGCAGTCCGTATGGTACATAGGACAGCCAACATACCATTCGACAC
Organism: Glandirana rugosa; assembly: GCA_018402905.1. Taxonomy (NCBI): domain Eukaryota; kingdom Metazoa; phylum Chordata; class Amphibia; order Anura; family Ranidae; genus Glandirana; species Glandirana rugosa. The sequence goes on along the minus strand of BLSH010142613.1, from coordinate 191,239 downwards.
GATCGTACGTGCGATCGTCGAACCGTGTGTACGGGGCTTATGACTGCTTGTTGGTACTACCAAGTTTTCTAGTTTGCTCATACAACTCTCGTTGTATGACCGTCGTATGTTTTACTGTTCTAATCGTGCGTATGAACGATCGATTTTGCATACAACGGTCGTTCGTAAAACCTGTTGTATATAGAGTTGAGTGAACCCGGACTGTAAAGTTCGGGTCCGTACCGAACTTTGGGGTGTCCGAGACCCGGACCCGAACCCGGACTTTTCAAAAAAAGTCCGGGTTCGGGTCTGGGGTTCTGGTAATTTTAATGAAAGTTCTGAAAATTGCTGTAAAAAAGTCCAGGAAGGTCCTAGAGGTCTGCAAAAGGAAGGAAAATGGGGGTAAGGGTGGGACAAATGCCCTACAAAGAATGGAGGTGGATGTGGACCATCTTTAAACTGGGTCTGAAAAGTATTAATTAAAGGTAGAAGCCATATAACTGTTCTAAAATCATCTTCAAACTGTGTCAAAAACGTATAAATAACCCATACTACTGATCTGCAAACATCTGGAAACTGTGTGTAACACTTTAACTAAAACCGGGAGAAGCCATACTACTGTTCTGCAAACATCTGTCACTTTAAATAAAACCGGGACTAACTGAACATCTGTTCTGCAAACATATGTAAAGTCTGTGTGGGTCAAATTTCTACCAGGTGTAGGTGGAGGTAAGAAACATCCCGTAAACAGGGTGGGAATGGGGGTAAAAGGAAGGAAAACGTCTGGAGATCCTGGAAGGACCTGAAAAAATGTCGTTAAAAGTCTTGAAAGTAATTTTAATGGTCTTGGGGTCTGGGCTTGGGCCTGAAAAAAACTTTTCAGGCCCAAGCCCAGG
>BLSH010142613.1:141143-171261 GCA_018402905.1 Glandirana rugosa | reverse complement strand
GTGTTTACGACGGATGGACACGGGTGTTTACGTCGGACGGACACGAGTGTTTACGTCTGACGAACATGGGTGTTTACGTCGGATGGACACGGGTGTTTACGTTGGATCGACATGGGTGTTTACGACGGATGTACACGGGTGATTACGTCGGATGGGTACGGTTGTTTACGGTGGATGGATAGCATTTGTGGGCACAGGTAGGTGGCATTTGAGGGCGCAGGCAGGCGGCATTTGTGGACATAGGTAGGTGGCATTTGTTGGCATGGGTAGGCTGCATTAGTGGGCACATGTAGGCAGCATTTGTGGGTACAGCTAGGTTGCATTTGTGGGCACAGGTAGGCTGCATTTGTGGGTACAAGCAGTCTGCATTTGTGAGCACAGGCAGGCTGCATTTGTGGGCACAGGTAGGCAGCATTTGTGGGCACAGTTAGGCACAATTTATGGGCACAGGTAGGCAGCATATGTGGGCACAGGTAGTAGGCATTTGTAGGCAGAGGCAGGGTGCATTTGTGGGCACAGGTAGGCTGCTTTTGTGGGCACAGCTAGGCAGCATTTGTGGGCACAGGTAGGGGGCATTTGTGGGCACAGGTAGGTGGCATTTGTGGGCACAGTTGGGCAGAATTTGTGGGCACAGGTAGGTGGCATTTGTGGGGACAGGTAGGCTGCATTTGTGGGCACAGGTAGGTGGCATTTGTGGGCACAGGTAGGCTGCATTTGTGGGCACAGGTAGGTGACATTTGGGGGCACAGGTAGGCGGGATTTGTGGACATAGGTAGGTGGCATTTGTGGGCACAGGTAGGCTGCATTTGTGGGCACAAGCAGTCTGCATTTGTGGGCACAGGCAAGCTGAATTTGTGAGCACAGGCAGGCTGCATTTGTGGGCACAGGTAGGCGGCATTTGTGGAAAAAGTTAGGCAGAATTTATGGGCTCAGGTAGGCAGCATATGTGGGCACAGGTAGGAGACATTTGTAGGCAGAGGCAGGGTGCATTTGTGGGCACAGGCAGGCTGCTTTTGTGGGCACAGGTAGGCTGCATTTGTGGGCAAAGGTAGGCAGAATTTGTGGGCACAGCTAGGCAGCATTTGTGGGCACAGGTAGGTGGCATTTGTAGGCACAGGTAGGCTGCATTTGTGGGCACAGACAGGCTGCATTTGTGGGCACAGACAGGCGGCATTTGTGGGCACAGGAAGGCTGCATTTGTGGGCACAGGTAGGCGGCATATGTGGGCACAGGTGGGCGGCATTTGTAGGCAGAGGCAGTGTGCGTTTGTTGGCACAGGCAGACTGCTTTTGTGTGCACAGGTAGGCTGCATTTGTGGGCAAAGGTAGGCAGCATTTGTGGGCACAGCTAAGCAGCATTTGTGGGCACATGTAGGTGGCATTTGTGGGCACAGGTAGGCTGCATTTGTGGGCACAGGTAGGCAGCATTTGTGGGCACAGGTAAGCGGCATTTATGGGCACAGGTAGGCAACATTTGTGTGCACAGGTAGGTGGAATTTGTGAGCACAGGTAGGCAGCATTGGTGAGCACTGATAGGTGGCATTGGTGAGCACTGATATGTGTCATTGATGGGCACTGGTAGGCTGCATTGGTGGGTACTAATAGGCTACATTGATGGGCACAGGTAGGCAGCATTGTGGGCACAGGTAGGCTGCATTGGTGAGCATTGATAGGTAGCATTGATGGGCACAGGTAGGCTGCATTTGTGGGCACATGTAGGCTTCATTGGTGAGCACTGATAGGTGGCATTGATGGGCACTGGTAGGTGGTATTGATGGGCACTGATAGGTGTCATTGATGGGCACAGCTAGTCTGCATTTATGGGAACAGGTAGTCTACATTGGTGAGCATTGATAGGTGGCATTGATGGACACTGGTAAGCTGCATTGGTGGGCACTGATAGGTGGCATTGATGGGCACTGATAGCTGGCATTGATGGGCACTGGTAGGCTGCACTTATGAGGCTGCATTTGGTGGGCACTGGTAGACTGAATTGATGGGCACTGGTAGGCTGCACCAGTAGGTTGCATTGATGAACACTGGTAGCTGCATTGGTAGGCACTGGTGAGGCTGCATTGATGGGCACTGGCAGGCTGCATTGATGGGCACAGGTAGGCTGCATTGATAGGCACTGGTAGGCTGCATTGATGGGCACTGGTAAGTTGCATTGATGGGCACTGGTGGGTTACATTGATGGGCACTAGTAGGTTGCATTGATGAGCACTGGTAGGTTGCATTGATGGGCACGGATAGGCTGCATTGATGGGCACAGGTAGGCAGCATTGATGGGCACTGGTAGGCTGCATTGATGGGCACTCGTAAGTTGCATTGATGGGCACTGGTGGGTTGCATTGATGGGCACTAGTAGGTTGCATTGATGAGTACTGGTAGGTTGCATTGATGGGCACTGGTAGGCTGCACTGATAGGCACTGGTATGCTGCATTGATGGGCACTGGTAGGCTGCACTGGTGGGCACTTATGAGGCTGCATTTGGTGGGCACTGGTAGGCTGAATTGATGGGCACTGGTAGGCTGCACTGGTAGGCTGCATTGATGGACGCTGATAGGCTGCATTGATGGATACTGGTAGGTTGCATTGATGGGCACTGGTAGGCTGCACTGATGGGCAATGATGATGCTGCATTCGGTGAGCACTGGTTGGCTGAATTGATGGGCACTGGTAGGCTGCACTGGTAGACTGCATTGCTGGACACGGGTAGATTGCATTGGTGGGCACTGATGGGGCTTTATTTGATGGGCACTGATAAGCTGCATTTGATGGGCACTGATAAGCTGCATTTGGTGGGCACTGGTAGGCTGCATTTGGTGGGCACTGGTAGGCTGCATTTGATGGGCACTGATGAGGCTGCATTTGATGGGGGCTGGTAGGCTGCATTTGGTGGGCACTGGTAGGCTGCATTTGATGGGAACTGGTAGGCTGCATTCGGTGGGCACTGGTAGGCTGCATTTGATGGGCACTGGTAGGCTGCATTTGATGGGCACTGGTAGGCTGCATTTGGTGGGCACTGATAGGCTGCATTTGATGGGAACTGGTAGGCTGCATTTGATGCATTGATCTCTTGTATCATGCACCCTGCCAAACCCAATGGATATTTTTTTAATATCTTTATTTGGATATTTATTATAGCAAAAAGTAAAAAATAGCGTTCTTATTTCAAAATCATTGCTCTTTGTTTGTTTATAGCGCAAAAAATAAAAACCACAGAGGTGACCAAATAACATCAAAGGAAAGCTCTATTTGTGGGGAAAAAAAATTATAAAAATTTTGGTTGCGTACAACGTCGCACGGCAGCGCAATTGTCTTTCAAAATGTGACAGCGCTGAAAGCCGAAAATTGGTATGGGCAGGAGGGGGGTTTAAGTGCCCAGTAAGCAAGTGGTTAAAGTAACCCAGTGGCTTCGCCACTAGGATCACTTTTGTGCAGAATTGCTGGATCTAAAAAATTATATCTTGATCATTGTTAATCATATATTAATACTGCGCTAGAGGAAAATAGCGCATTATTACTACATGAGAAGGTATGAGCTGTTGCTCTATCTCACAACCAAAAGATAAATACAATTTGTCAAAACCCTGAGCAGCGCTGAATACTATTCAATGTGACAAAAAAAGGCTTATAACCCTCTTCCCTGTACGTCAGGGAAGGACGCGCTAACGATATCCCCCTACGATCAGAATCTGACACGATCGGTCTTGCGACTGCCAATACGATCGGTCCTGTGAGTACTGGCCAGCACATTTTTATACTGCTGATTCCTTTTTTATACCATGTAAGTGTAATATTTTATAATACATTTACTTAAGTGTTACTGGATTACACTATTGGGCTTTTATTACATCCCTCTGGGTATCCATTGCGCTTTGATCCTGGGCACCGAGCGCTTCCGGTCGGAACTTCTGCAGTGTGAAAGGATCCCACATCCCCGCAGGGGGACCCTGGCAGGGTTGAAAGCCGAAGGCGGTTTTACCAGTTGCATCCGGTAAGCATATAAGCTGTCGGGTGAAGGATTCACACTGCATGTAGTGCTGTTTAACACGTTGGGTGTCTCCTCTTTTACTCTGCACCTGGTGTGGCGGTACAATTATCAAGGATCTTCATCTATTTTCCCTATAAGGACTGTCCAGTTTTAGTGTTTAGGGTTCATCAAGGACATTTATTAGCCATTTCCAAAGACTGTTTTTTCACCTTTTTTTGTATGTACGAATTGGAGCATTAGTGTTGCTCAGCTCCACCTATATCACGGCAAAGAGGGGTATTAGCCTGTTCTTGTCACATTGAATAGTATTCAGCGCTGCTCAGGGTTTTGACACATCTTGATAATTGCTGTAGTGATGACCAAGATATCATCCAATCCAGCGAGATACTGGTACGTTGCTGGACGGAAAGCAGTTATAGGGGATTGGTTTGGGGGGCAGTAAAAATTTAGCTCCGCTGCACGTTTACTGCTCTCCCAAATGAAGTGTAAAGTAGCCTCTCCCCATTTCTTATGATCATCAGAATTACAATAATCATCAGAGGGAGCACAGTAAGCAGAAGCTCTATCATGGCTCTGTGGCACATTGCTTTTGGGTGCTGACTGTAACACAGCACGGCCATAACAAAGTCAGCAACCAAAAGCAATGTGACACAACGCCATGATAAAGCACCTGCTTACTGCGCTACCTGTGTGATAATTGTAATGGGGATGATAACCTACTGTGCTGTGAGATACATAATAGGACACAATGAGTATTCTATGCGCTATTCCCCACTCACTGGGGTTGATTTACTAAAGCTTGAAAGTGCAAAATTTGGTGCAGCTCCACACAGAAAGCAATCAGCTTCAAGGTTTTAGGCACCATTCACACAGGGGCGACTGTCGCTCCGACTTGGGTAGCCTCAAGTTGCCCCAGGTCGCTTGACATCTGAAATCCCATTGAAATGAATGGGAGCCGTCTTAATGTATACTACTGAAGTCGGAACGACTTCAGGAAAGGTTCCTGTACTACTTCTAGGCGACTTCTATCCGACTTGTGCCCATAGAATTGAATAGAAGTCGCCTCCAAGTCGGATCCCCCATCTAAATAAAAGCGACTTTGTAGTGAAAAGAATAGAATTTATTTTTAGGCAACCCCCTCCCTCCCTTTTCTGATTGGTCAAGGCAAAGTCGCCTAGAAAAAGTCGTGTTGTAAAGTCGCCTCAAGTCCCTGGAATTCGCGCTGAACGTCGCGCTGAAATTGCCTAGCAAAGTCACGTCGAAGTCGGGTCGCCTCTGTGTGAATGCAGCCTTATTGTCAAAGCTTGATTGAACAAGCTGAAGTTAGAAGCTGATTGGCTAGCATGCACAGCTGCACTGGTTTTTGCACTCTCCAGCTTTAGCAAATCAACCCCACTGTGTCCATTGCAGCCACACTCTCCTTCTGCTTTTCCCTGTCAGCCGCTCAACTTCTCCGAACAGAGAATCTCTGTATCACTCATTGTTTTTTTTTTGTTTTTTTTTTTTTTTTGGATATTTATTATAGCAAAAAGTAAAAAAAATGTTTTTTTTTTCAAAATTGTCACTCTTTTTTTGTTTATAGCGCAAAAAATAAAAAACGCAGAGGTGATAGAAACCCCAGAAATGAATTCTCATCATCTGTAAACGCGGCAACTTTTGCGCAAACCAATCCATAAACGCCAATTGCGATTTTTTTTTTACCAAAAATATGAGGAAGAATATAAATCGGCCAAAACCGATGGAAAAATATTTTTTTTTATATTTTGTTTTTGGATTTGTACTTTAACAAAAAGTAAGAAATTTGGGTTTTTTGCAAAATTGTCTCTCTTCTTTTGTTTATAGCGGTGATCAGAAATGACGCAGAGGTGATCAAATACCACCAAAAGAAAGCTCTATTTGTGGGAAAAAAAGGATGTAAATTTTGTTTGGATACAACGTCGCACGACCGCGCAATTGTCAGTTAAAGCATCGCCGTGCCGAATCGCAAAAAGTGCTCTAGTCCTAAAGTGGGAAATCCTTCCAAGGCTGAAGTGTTTAAGACACCACGTCAAGTGTACTATATACCATATGTACAGACAGATATATAATGCACACTCAATACGCTATGTGTGTATATATATATATATATATATATATATATATATATATATGTACCAGGCTGTATATATTTTAATACACACATTATCTGTACTATATACCGTATGTACAGATATATAGTGCACACTCAATACGTTGTGTGTATATATACCAGGCTGTATATATATTAATACACCATGTCAGGTGTACTATATACCATATGTACCCCATGTCATCAAGCACAATCAACATTATCCTTATTCAAACCTGCTACTATTAACGAGGTTGCTAAACTCCTTTCTAACGCCCACCTAACCACCTGTCCACTGGACCCTATTCCCTCTCAAATACTACGCTCACCCTCTGACTCTATCCTACACTCTCTAACTCACATCTCTCCCTCTCTTCTGGCATCTTCCCCAATGCTCTTAAACATGCACTGGTCACCCCCATACTCAAAAAGCCATCCCTGGACCCTACCGATCTTAACAATCTGCGCCCTATCTCCTTGATTCCCTTTTCCTCCAAACTCCTTGAACGCCTAGTCTACAACCAACTGAGTCACCACCTTGTTAAGAACAACCTTCTGGACCCCCTTCAATCTGGATTTTGCCCCCAACACTCCACAGAAACTGCCCTTCTTAAACTCACAAATGATCTACTAACCGCAAAAACCAATGGACACTACTCTGTACTCCTACTCCTGGACCTTTCGGCTGCCTTTGATACTGTTGTCCACCCCCTCCTCCTCAAAAAACTCTACTCCCTCGGTATCCGTTACTGTGCTCTTCATTGGCTCTCGTCCTACCTATCCCATCACACCTTCAGTGTAACGTACAATTCTACCTCCTCCTCTCCTCTTCCTTTCTCTGTTGGAGCCCCCCAAGGTTCTGTTCTAGGACCTCTCTTATTTTCAATATACACTTCTTCCCTGGACCAGCTGATAGCCTCCCACGGCTTTCAATATAATTTCTATGCTGACGATACCCAAATCTACCTCTCCACCCCCCAACTCACTCCATCAGTCTCCTCAGGTATCACTAACTTATTAACAGACATATCTGCCTGGATGTCACACCACTTCCTCAAACTCAACTTGTCTAAAACTGAACTCATAATATTTCCTCCCCCACGTGCCATTTCCCCCGACTTCTCTGTCAAGAGCAATGGCACAACCATCCACTCATCTCCACATGTTAGGGTGCTTGGTGTTATCCTGGATTCTGAACTCTCCTTTTGGCCCCACATCCAATCCCTTTCTAAGGCTTGCCGCCTCACTCTCTCTAAAATACATCCCTTCCTAACCAATGAAATTACAAAGCTCCTGATTCACTCCCTGGTCATCTCTTGCCTTGACTACTGCAACTCCCTCCTCACTGGCCTACCTTTAAATAGACTATCCCCCCTCCAGTCCATCATGAATGCCGCTGCCAGACTTATCCACCTTACAAACCGTTCAGCGTCTGCCACCCCTCTCTGCCATTCCCTTCATTGGCTGCCACTCTCCCAACGAATTAAATTTAAAATACTAACAATCAGCTACAAAGCCATCCACAGCTCTGCTCCCAGCTACATCACCAGCCTAGTCTCAAAATACCAACCAAACCGTCCTCTTTGCTCCTCCCAAGACCTCCTGCTCTCCAGCTCCCTCATCACCTCCTCCAAGACTTCTCCCGAGCCTCTCCCATCCTTTGGAACTCCCTATCCCAATCTGTCAGACTGTCCCCAAATCTGTCCACCTTCAGGCAATCCCTGAAAACTTTTATCTTCAGGGCAGACTATCCAGCCACCACCTAACAACTACACTCCTTATTTTCTCAATCAGCTCATCCCCCGCATTTATTGCCCTTTCATATCATTTAACCCTCCCTCCTAGATTGTAAGCTCTAACGAGCAGGGCCCTCTGATTCCTCCTGTATTGAATTGTATTGTAATTGTACTGTCAGCCTTAATATTGTAAAGCGCTGCGCAAACTGTCGGTGCTATATAAATCCTGTATAATAATAACAATAATGTACAGTGTACACTGATATATAGTACACTGTGCATATATATATATATATATATATGAAGAAAAAGTGCCGCGCTGAAAAGAGCTTCAGTAGTCAGACTGACGACGTCAGTGATGACGAAATGCGTTGGTAGGAGTTTGCCAACGTGACGTTCGCGTGTTCCGGGTGCAGGCTGCCGTACTTGTGGTTGGAAAAAAAAAAGATTGTTTCACTGCGGGCAAAACATTGTTTTAAATGTGAGTGTAACATCTTTTAAATACTAATAAATTGGCTTGAACGCGCTACACCCTATTTGTCATTTATCCACTTTTATGACGCGGGGAGGCCAATTGGAAGATCGTGGAATCTGTTTTCATCAAGGAGAAACCGTTGGGTTCGCATCTGGCAGGATAGATTACCTAACCCCACACCAAGGCATATTTGACCCCCGTAATAGTGGTCATTCCTGGATGGTAAGAGGCAGTGTGTGTGGTAGATGGTGAAGGTTTCTCCTATGGTTCACCTCTGCTGTGTGTCATGGTCACTATTGGGACATTTTATGGTTTTATTTAGCTCAGTTGATCTTTTATTTTAATATATATATATATATATTTTTTTTTATTTTAATATATATATAATTTTTTTTCCCTACACTAACCTGTCTGCACTAACTGACAGATAGATTTGATAATTCTCCCTATCTATCTATCTAGCTAGCTATCTATCTTTTGTATTTTTTTTTTCTATTTTTTAACATTTTTTCCAGCTAGCTAGCTAAACTGCCTGTATTCAGGAACCTAAGCTATCTGTCTAACACTGCCGCCAACACAGTAGTAGCCAACACTAGAGCCGCTGTACAACAGCTTTATAAAGTGTGGGGCGTGGATTGAGGCTGCTATGCAGTGATTGGCTAAAGGCACCCTGTCTTTAGCCAATCAAAGCTCTCACAGCAGGCCGCCCGCTGATTGGCCAAAGCATGCAGGTCATGTGCATGCTTTGGCCAATCAGCGGGCGGCATTCCGCCGCCAATTAAATGCATTATGGGGTGCGTGAAGTTGCCACGAAGGCCTCATAATGTTCGGGGAAACCCGAAAGATCGAACACCCGTCGTCAAGCTCATCCCTTGTCACCACTATCAAGACTGCTAATTAGATCATCAACCCAGTCACCCCACTGCCTCCTAGCCAGCCAACAGTGCAAAAAATATATTTCTCATACCCCTTCCTCAGGCCCTAGCCTTTCAATGTTTGCAATTATTTGCAAATATAAGTAGTTACCTGCAGGGACAGAGATTGTATCCAAGTGGAAAATGTAATGTACAGCATCATGTAGTATCTGGATACTGCAGTGGCTGACAGCCAGCAACAAATAAGTAATTAACAATAGCAAAGACATTCAAGGGAAAAGTGCAAGGGAAATGCGTACATAGGAAATTGCTAGGACTTTCTGTGTTTACCTTTCTATGTTATAGTCAGGACTTGGATTGCAGGTTGTGAGTAGGAACATGGACAGAGGACTGACTTTTGGGGCTTGAGTAGAGTAGTCCTAAAAGTAAACCCTGTAAAGTTACCGTATATCCATTAAGCAAACACCCCCAGGTGCCTGTCCCCACCCTTAGATTTTCCTGCAGAATTCTACAGCAGCCCCAGAATGTGGGATGCTCTAAAACTCAAATGGTTACTGTATAAGCAATCAACCCCACACTTTTCTATTGGCCAGCAAATGCAATAGGCTGCTCTCTGTCCAATAAAAAAAGCATTAGTGGTGTAATGAGGCGATCAATAGATTGACCACAATAGTGGTTGTCAGTATTTGTATATTAGGTCTTTCCAGGTTTTATGGTTCCTAAGGTGCATTGAGGATAATGTGAGGATGCAAGTAGAACCTGAATAAACATGTTCCATGGACCTGGGGGCCACATTACAAGGTAAGGTAAGCCCACAGGTTTACTTTAGGATGTCTCATATACACATATGGTTTCTTCAACTGAAAATGTTCTGTTTATTCTGTTTCAAATTAAACTGAGCTATGTAGCCATTATATCTAATCCGAATGTAAACAAATATCTCAGATTCAAAAGAGAGAGAGGAGGGAGGCAGAGTAATACTGGGCCTAGGGTGCCGCCATCCCAAACCAACAAATGACTACAACAAAATATCATTCATACTCTGTGGATCAAGAAGGGAGGAGACCTCTTCCAATATTATCATCTTGTGACAAAACAACATTAAGTCCTGGACTTCTCAACCTCTTAGGGGTAACCTACTAGCTATTCCTTTGTGGAGATGAGTGTAGCTTTAGATTGATGTAATCATATGATGCCATAAACCAATTGTGACGAGTATATTGAGATCAATGGAATTGCATGAATATCTTGTATCCCTTTCACTGCTGGTCCTAAAGAAGAGTTATCTATGAAATATGTTGACCTCAATTTCTGTCTGTGAAATGGGATACTCAGTATGGTTCAAATACATTGGAAAAAAAGAATGCCATATTGAGCATCATATGGTATTCTTTTAAACATTTGAATGATGTAACTAATACATTTTGAAACTTTTTTATACCTGTGTTTGAATTTATATCCCTGGATGCTGTCCTAGAAAGTCCCTGATTTTTAACTTGTTGTAGTCAGATATCTTCTTAAACATTTTTGTCAAGTGACAGCATATACAATCATATGCCAATATAGCGTAAAAAATATTATTTTCTGTGTGTTGTTTGGAGCACATTTAGTTGATGTTTCATGAATAAAAAAGAATTATCTTGAGAGACTCTGGGAGTTCGCTATTTCTATCTGTTGTTTGAAAAGGTGAGTCCTGAATCCAAATTGATTACATTTTTGGCATTAAGCTGAACAGACTGTCCATGTCACTCATGGCTGATAAGGCTTTTAAGGGCACCTTGACTGAAGATGCATTTTATTTTAGACAAAGATTCTTTTCACTCATGAACAATTGCAGGAAACATTTTATTGGTAGTATTTTTATTCTGTTATCCCTAGACTTGATGTCCAAAGGTTTAAATCTTTAGGATGAAGGATGCAGTTTATTCTACTATACATACTAAAACCATGAAAAAATAAAGAGTTGTGTATGTTTCTGACACATTTCTGGATGGAATACATTTTTTTTCTTTTGAAGGATAAAGAAAAACATTTTTAGGTTAACAAATTTAATGTTTGTGTACCTCCTTATCATCATCAGCTTAGCCTAATAATGTTCTTTTTACTAGGAAACAAATACTTTAAACATTAAACAGATCAAATATTTTCCTTTCCTTTAAACGCTGGAAGCAGTGGAATATGAGTCATTTTTTCTGGAAAGTTTGACAAGTTATACAACCTCTACAGAACAGGTCAAATTTCTTCCAAGGTGGATCATTTTAACGCAGCAGTGTTTAGAAGAGTGAGAGCGTAACTATCAGAACTAACAGAAAGCAAAGACAGTGAATTTTAAAATCCATCAGTAAATTTGCAATAGTCATTTAAATGAACTGAGCTATAATGTTAGTAATGTTAGGTTGTTTCATCTTATTTTATTAATAACCCAGAGGATGGAATAGAAAGTGACATTGTAATTTTGTCAATGACACAAAATTATGTGGAATTATTAACTGACTGGTTCTTTGTCCTGTCAGGGAAAAGTGACAGTTCCTGCAGATTGCTGATTTCCTAGGCCTGGTAGCTGGTGGCCAAAGTGATTGAGAAAGCATACATAGCTCCATTATTTGCCAAAATTGTATTGGGTAGACAGAACTCCCAGAGGAAGCACCTGTATTAACAAAGGATAGTCCTGGAAAAAAGAAAGGGGTGTAGAATACAAGGGAGAATGTCAGGCCCATGTACAGTGAAATGCACAGTTTGGGTCGACAGAAAGAGGTGATGCTTCTTTTAAAGCGGTTGTATCCTCTAAAATTACATTTTTACCTAAAAAGAATATCTCCTAAACCTGTACACTTTCGGAGATATTCTCACTACAAGCGCCGCTGACGTCAGCAGGCGCATGCGCAGTGATGTCCCGGCGCATAGCACCGGATCCTGCCGGAAACTCCGCCGTAAAGACGGGCTCCTGCGCATGTGTGGGAGTGACGTCTCGCGGCTCTGGCCACTCAGCGCGCCGGAGCCGCATATCTGTAAGGATCCACAGAGGGAACATGGCAGCTCCCTCCTCGGGGACCGGATGGACCTGTAGGAGCTTTGTTCGAAGGTAAGTATTTCATAATGAGCTAGTATGCGGTGCATACTAGCTCATTATGCCTTTGCCTTGTAGGTGTTTTTTTTTTTTAGGGGAGACAACCACTTTAAGTGGTATTAAAAGTACAATTAGTTTTATTGAAATAAAGAAGAGGCTTACCTTATCTGAATTTCGCCCAAGATGACGTCATTAGGGGGACTGGCTAGGATGCACAAAGGTGGGGACTACGAAAATTACGTCATCACGCACACAGAGTTCAGTGATGGCCGGCTCAGTTTAGCTAGCCCATATGAATGGCAAGTTATCACCGACGCCTTGATGCGTGTTGGCTTTTTCCTTATTGTGTGTGCGTGTACTTTGCTTCTTTAGTAAAAAACAGATTTTACAGTTATAGGGAACTGCTTATTATGTTTTACTTTTGAGAATTGTGGCTGCATACCCCTTATCTAGCTCACGTAGGGGATACAACTGCTGGTGGGAAGTTTTAACCCTTTATGCTCTGAATAAACATTTGTAAATAAAATGGTCATTGGGATCTGGTAAGAAGCTGCAGTGTGTTTTTGGTGGATCAGGTGCACTGTGCACACATTTGTTATAATCACAAATAATTTTCAAGCATCTGGGTGTTCATTTTCAAATTTATGAGGATTGTTTCCTTTCTACTTGTTTTATGGACTTCACAAGATCACTATATGTGGACTTATTTAATTTATCACTTAATGTGTACTGTTTTCATATATTTGACAGTTTTTTTATGTTTGATATGCCCGTAACTCATTTAGGAGTCGTAGCTCTGCATTTAATTCTTATATGCATATTGGGAGTTTGGTATCGCTAACTCTTAGTGCTGGCAGATTTTTTTTGTCTTATCAGTCCGAGTGCAGCAAGTCTTTTTTCTTTCCACAGTTCCCAGTGGATACTGGAAATTAGGGATGCACTGATACCTGTTTTTTATGAGTGAGTATGAGTACCGATACTAGTGCTCAAGTACTCGCCGATACCAATTACCAATACCATGCTGTGTGGTCCACAGCCCATGCAAAATGAATGGGTTCAAATTGCAAAGCAAAGAATCGCATGTGATTTGAACAGGAATGCAGTGCAATTCCTGTCGAAATCGCATGCAGTTTCCCACACAGCTCCTGTGTGAACCAAGGCTGAAGTCACTGTCACATGTGGCAGAGCCTGACATGTAGAGGGAGGCCTCTTATACAGCACCAGCTCTGAAACCACTGACAATGCTGCCACAGTGGCCACGAGAGCACGGCGAGGTATGAGTGCCTGTAAGATGTTCCATCAGCCGCAGCAACAGGCAGCAGGTGCGTCACCAGGAGCAGGTCAGATCACTGGAACAGCAGATGGCAGCAGACCCTGGACTGGGCATAGAACAGTCTTGACATATCCCCAGTGTAAATCAAGGGACACAGAGAATATCAGGATATTATCCAGGTACACAATTAAAAAAATGTACTGAAAGTCTCTGAATACATCATTATTAAAGTGTTGGAAGGTGGCAGGAGCATTACAGAGGCAGGAGGGCAAGAACAGATATCCAAAGTGGCCAAATCTAGTACAAAAAGCCATCTTCCACTCATCCCCTGTCAGGGACTGGTATGACCAGAAATGTGTGGACTGCAACAGAGTGTACCAAACGCAGGTAAAATGTAAATAATATGATTTATTATAAGATAAATAAATAACAAAGAAAATGCACCTACAATATAGTAAATAGTGAAATACAACCAGTGAATTAACCAACAGTGAACATACAATAAAAGGAAAACTAAATCAAATATGTATAGAGTAAGGAATAACCAAATCGTAATAGTACCAAGCCAGGGTCATACACGGGAGATCAAGCAGTGAGGAGCTGGGAACAAGGCAGGTCAGGGAAAGGGAACCAGGAGATGGACTGAGCAGGTAGGAAGGGATCAGGCTACAGGAACAGGGACAGAATCCAGGAACAGGAGACAGGAAACAGGCTTCAGGAACACAGGTCAGGGGCACAAGGAGAAAATACCAAGGCAATCTAAAACAGCATTCCCCAAGTTTAAATATACCTCCTGCAATCAGCATCAGGTGATGCCTGATTGTAGGGGATGATGTCAGCTCCTGACTGCCGAGAGACACCCACTAGTGGACACTGGAACTGCCGCTTACAGATCTTGGAGCACAGTGCCACCAGGTGAAAACTCTCTCGACTGTCAGCCTGCGACTGCTGAGAGACACCCGCTGGGGGACACCGGAACTGCAGCCCATAGATTTGGGAGCTACAGCGCTACCAGCAGGGGAAACCTTTCCTGACAGTACCCCCCTCCAAGGAGTGACCTCTGGACACTCCAACCAGCCACAGCTTAAAGCATCCCGAATGAAAATGTCTCATAAGCCCAAGGTTCCAAATAAGAAGCCTTACTGCCGGGATCCAAAAAGAAGCTAAGCGTTCCTCCGCCTGGGTCTGGTAACTGACTAGGTACCCCATCACTGGGGCTGGTCAACTGGCTAGGTATCCTGTCGGCCTATTTCTTAGGGGCATAGAACATTTGGTCCCTCAAAACAGTAGGCATCCCAACAATTGGGTACCATGGGTCATTCGCAAACTTAGCCCTGGGGTCATGTGACAACACAGAAACTGTTTAAATGAAATGTTTAAATAGAAGTCTATTTTTATACAAATTGGGTATATAGTTGTTAATACAGTGCCTTTAAAATCCCAATTTATCCTTTTTACAGTAATCAACACCGAAACTGTGACACAGGAATGTCTGGTTACAATCATGTAGCTTGCCTGATCTCCACGACTTGTTCTACACTTCAACGGCCATCTAGGTTTCCCCAAGGCACTGATTACCCCGACATGGGTCCCCTAATGCACCTGGAGTTGTAGCAACTGCATCCGGGTTGTGGCAAGGCACAAATGGTGTTCTACCACTCCCCTGGAGCTCACCACTACCAAGGTTGCAAAGGTAAACATGGCTATCAATTGTAAAGGGTATGTCTGGACCACCAGGCTTTGGCGCCATTGGAGCAACACACTGTAGGAGGGACCCAATTGAGGCAACCTGAAAAAAGAACAGGTAACCCATACCAGGTATACAAAGCCTCAAACGTGTCAGACTCAATAGCCAATGGAATCCTACCCTCCACAGAACAGTCCAGCATGGCAGTAAGCATACAGTCAATGACATCAAGTTGATCTTTGGTCAAAGGAGCATTAGAGGCTGGCTGGAAAGCAGGCACCAGATCAACAGGCACTGGATTATAAGGCTGGGCAGTGGGCAGAGGCACATCAGGCTAGGAAGCGGGCAGAGGCACATTAGGCTGGGCAGCAAGCAGAGGCACATCAGGCTAGGAAGCGGGCAGATGCACATTAGGCTGGGCAGGTTGGGCAATGGGCACTGAGTCAGCAGGCTGGGCAATGAGCACCGAATCAGCAGGCTGGGCAACGGGCATCGGGACAGCAGGCTGGACAGCTGGCACCGGGCCAGCAGGCTGGACAGCGGGCACTGGGACCGCAGGCTGGACAGTGGGCACCAGAACAGGTTGGGCATCAGGAACTGGATCAGTCTGGGCATCAGAAACCAAATCATCAGGCTGGGTATCAGGAACTGGATCATTGGGCTGGACAATAGGCAAGGAACCATCAGTCTTGGAAGCGGGTACCAGATCAGCAGGCTGGGCAGTGGGCACCAGATCAGTAGTCACCAGATCTGCAGGCATCGAGTCATTAGGTTGGACAGCAGGCACCGTAACAGCAGGCTCGACAGCGAGCACCAAAACAGCAGGCACCGGAACAGCAGGCTGGGAATCAGTAACCAGATCATCAGGCTGAGCAGTGGGCACCAGATCATCAGGCTGGATAGCGGCCACAGGATCAGCAGGCTGGACAGCTAGCACAGGATCAGCAGGCTGGGCAGCGGCACAGGATCAGCAGGTTGTACAATGGTCACTGTAACAGCAGGCTTGACAGTGGGCACTGGAACAGCAGGCTTGACAGTGGACACCAGAACAGCAGGCTTGACAGCGGGCACCAGAACAGCAGGCTGGGCAGCAGCACTGGATCAGCAGGCTGGACAGTGGGCACAGGATCAGCAGGCTGGACAAAAGGCACAGGATCAGCAGGCTGGTCAGTGGGCACAGTATCAGCAGGCTGGACAGCGGGCACAGGATCAGCAGGCTGGGTAGCATGTTCAGGTCTGTCAGAAACAGGCCAAACCCTATTAGCAATCGTGGAGGTAGAATGGAGCAGATTGGCTGGTGTGGCTGGGCCAGGTTTGGCAGGCTGAGCAGCAGGCAGAGGCACATTAGGCCAGGTAATGGGCCCCGAGTCAGCAGGCCAGGCAACGGGCACCGAGTCAGCAGGCTGGAAAACAGGCACCGAGTCAGCAGGCTGGGCAATGGGCACCGAGTCAGTAGGCTGGGCAACAGGCACTGGGACAGCAGGCTGGGCAACAGGCACTGGGACAGCAGGCTGGACAACGGGCACCAGGACAGCAGGCTGGGCACCGGGACAGCAGGCTGGACAGCCGGCATCGGAACAGCAAGCTGGGCATCATGAACCGGATCAGGCTGGGCATCAGGAACTAAATCATCAGGCTGGGTATCAGGAACATTGGGTTGGACAATAGGCAAGGAACCATCAGGCTTGGCAGGGGGCACCGGATCAGCAGGCTGGGCAGCGGGCACTGGATCAGTAGTCACCAGATCAGCAGGCATTGGGTCATTAGGCTGGATAGCAGGCAGCATAACAGCTGGCTCAACAGCGAGCACCAAAACAGCAGGCACCGGAACAGCAGGCTGGGAATCAGTAACCAGATCATCAGGTTGAGCAGCGGGCACTGGATGATCAGGCTGCACAGTGGCCACCGGATCAGCAGGCTGGACAATAGGCACAGGATCAGCAGGCTGGACAGCGGGCACAGGATCAACAGGCTTTACAATGGGCACAGTAACAGCAGGCTTGACAGTGGGCACCAGAACAGCAGGCTTGATAGCGGGCACCGGAACAACAGGCTGGGCAGTGGGCAATGGATCAGCAGGCTGGACAGCAGGCACAGGATCAGCAGACTGGACAGCGGGCACAGTATCAACAGGCTGGACAGCGGGCACAGGATCAGCAGGCTGGACAGCGGGCACAGGATCAGCAGGCTGGACAGCGGGCACAGGATCAGCAGGTTGGGTAGCATGTTCAGGTCTGTCAAAAACAGGCCAAACCCTATTGGCAATCGTGGAGGTAGACTGGAGCAGATTAGCTGGTGTGGAGGAAGACTGGAGCAGATCGGCTGGAGTGGAGACAGGCTGAAGCAAATTGGCTGGTGTGGAAGCAGACTTGGGTAGATTGGCTGGAGTGGAGGCATACTGGAACAGATCGGCTGGTGTAGAAGAATGAATAAATACATAGACCGCGCTCGGTATTACATAGCTAAAAGAAAAAAGATAAAGTCCACAAAGCAGTCAAATTATCAAATGACAAAAAAAAAAATGGGTCCCACTCTGGTGTGCAGAAAGTGCTTGTGCTCTCAGAACATGACAGACAGTGCTCTAAAGTGCAAATAGGGTGCCCCATGTGGATGTACACTCACCCTTATATATGGACCACCTATTGCTAGCGTGTTGTTGTGAGAATATCCTCCCAGATATGTTTATGAAAATAACAGGAAGAACTTAATTTCGCAAATACCATACTCCGTTTATTAAAATTAGATTAAAAAACAAAAAAACACTTGCATTGTTCGGTGCCTATCATCTCCGGCACCTGGCATGTATTGCAGGTGATTTGATAGGGTAATCAGCCGTATAGTGTGGAACCGCCATCCGTGTGTGGAGGAAGACTGGAGCAGATCAGCCGGGGTGGAGACAGACTGGAGCAAATTGGCTGGTGTGGAGGCAGACTTGAGTAGATTGGCTGGAGTGGAGGCATACTGGACCAGATTGGCTGGTGAAGAAGCAGACTGGAACAGATCGGCTGGTGTAGAAACAGACTGGAACAGATCAGTTGGTGTAGAAGCAGACTGGAACAGATCAGTTGGTGTAGAAGCAGACTGGAACAGATTGGCTGGTGTGGAGGCAGACTGGAACAGATTGGCTGGTGTGGAGGCAGACTGGAGTAGATTGGCTGGTGTAGAGGCAGACTGGAGCAGTTCGGCTGGTGTGGAGGCAAACTGGAGCAGATCAGCTGGTGTGGAGGTAGGATTGGATAGTGGAAGGATTGTGCGGGTTGGGAAAAACTTCTGTTTCTTTTTAGGTTTAACCACTGAAGTTCTGTAAGTGACTGCAGGGCTGTAAGTAGGTTGTAAGTATGGGGACATGCATGCAGTTTACATGCAGCCTGTCTGACAAGAGACTGCACTACGTTAATACACTCCACTAACACCTGTTGAGAGCATGCTGAATAATACTCAAAGAAGTAAGCCAATTCTACCTGAGCCATACTGAAAGGGGGAGAAAATCATCATTGCCCTTAGGAGTATTGGACAAATCTAACTCTGCACAAACCTGAATCAAAGGCTGAACATCTCCAAATGACATACTGCCCTGATCAACTAGGGAATGAGCAAGACGGATACATTCTAATAACCTAAAATTTATATTAATCTGTGATAAAGTAGCGCTAGTCCACCGCATATAAGTACTCTACAACACAGTGGAAATAGAACAGTGGAGGTGATTTCCCAAGTACATAAAGTCCATTAATAAATCTTCTTATTGTGTATCACCACGTGCAGTAGACACCACACACCATCACCCACATGGATTTGCACTCACCAAAGGTAATTGCCTCGCACTCTCATGCGCGGCAGAAAAGCATATCAGAATGTATCATGATGATAGTCAACTGTGAGATAATATATACACATTAGTTTTTATTGCTGAAGCTATTTTAGATAGGAATAGATGGTAAAGTGCCTGAAAAATGATGAGTCAACGGTACGTGGTCACCGGATGTTGCACGCCCTGTTCCCTGCAGAATTCGCATGTGGGAGGTCTTTTAAATTAATGGTTGCCCGCCGTATAGAGTGTCACAGTTGAAGTCAAACAGAAGAAACGCGTCTGACACATCTACACGGCAACCCTCATCTTGATGTTAACCAGCGGGAGCAGAGACGGACGGTTGTTATCCTGCTGGTCGGGAGAATCGTCTGTCAGAACAGATACCGGCATGAGCGTGTTACCATCCGATCTTCGGCACTAGCCAGCCTCTGCGATCATTTTTGTGTTGTGGAATAAAGTGTGCTGTTTTTAAATGATAACGCGCGATGTCGAGTCTCTTTCATCTCTCTTAACGGTAAATCTGATGGTGTATGGCTAAATATCGGTGAAAGTTGGAGTCCTTGGTTTCCATGTGGAGAGCGGTGAAATAGCTAAAGAGACCTTATTGAATATCAGTTCTGATATGCTTTTCTGTCGAGCATGAGAGTGCGAGGCAATTACCTTTGGTGAGTGCAAATCCATGTGGGTGATGGTGTGTGGTGTCTACTGCCCGTGGTGATACACAATAAGAAGATATATTAATGGACTTTATGGACTTGGGAAATTACCTCCACTGTTCTGATTCCACTGTGTTGTAGAGTATTTATATGCGGTGGACTAGTGCTACTTTATCACAGATTAATATAAATTTTGAGTGGTATATTGTTGGGATGCTTGTATTTATTATAAGTAGCAGCTGTAGCAAACCTCATTAGGACTGAAATCAATAGAGCGCGGATATTTGATCTAAAGTGGTACGCGTTCATATATGTAGATCAAATTTTTTGACATTCTAATAACTGGTCACTGGTCCACTCCTTCAATGTCTGGCTGGAGTAATCATTACCCTCTGTCACCAGCAGAGAAAAATAAATTACCTCCTCAGGATGCATTTTACCACAAACGGCAAAAACCAAGATGGCTTCTCTGTGCAGCCACTTCTGGTCAGGACTGGCCTTGGTATAATGTCAGGGACCGGTGTGACCAGAAATGTGTGGACTGTAACAGAGTGTAACAAATGCAGGTAAAATGTAAATAATATGATTTATTATAAAATAAATAAACAAAGAAAATGCACCTACAATATAGTAAATAGTGTAATACAACCAGTGGATAAACCAACAGTGAACATACAATAAAAGACAGACTAAATCAAATATGTACAGAGTAAGGAATAACAAAATCATAATCGTACCAAGACAGAGTCATACATGGGAGATCTAGCAGTGGGGAGCTGGGAACAAGACAGGACAGGGAAAGGGAACCAGGAGATGGACTGAGCAGGTAGGAAGGGATCAGGCTGCAAAAAACAGGGACAGAGGCCAGGAACAGGAGTCAGGAAACAGGCTTCAGGAACACAGGTCAGGGGCACAAGGAGAAAATACCAAGGCAAACTAAAACAGCATTCCCCAGGTTTAAATATACCTCCTGCAATCAGCATCAGGTGATGCATGATTGCAGGGGATGATGTCAGCACCTGACTGCCGAGAGACACCCACTGGTGGACACTGGAACTGCAGCCTAAAGATCTTGGAGCACAATGCCACTAGCAGGTGAAAACTCTCCCAACCGTCAGCCTCCGACTGCTGAGAAACACCTGCTGGTGGACACCGGAACTGTAGCCCATAGATCTGGGAGCTACAGCGCCACCAGCAGGTGAAACATTTCCTGACATCCACTTTGCAAATACAGACCAAGTTATAGGACGCTCGCAAGTTCAATTTAGTAAAAATGGTTGGGGACCTCAATCTCTGGAACAGTTTGGGTACAAGAGGAAGAGGATAATGGTTCTTTACCGTAATCTTATTCAGCTCCCGGTAATCCACACATGGTTGTAAAGAGTGATCCTTTTTCTCAAGGAAGAATATTCCCGTCCCTGCTGGAGAGGTAGAAGGGTGGATAAACCCTTTTCCTGGTTTTCACTGACAGTCCTTTAGAGCTCCCTGCTCTCATTGTGAAAGTTGGAAAATTTGCTCGAAGGGAATTTCGGCTCCCGGAAGTAGTTCAATTGGGCAGTTGTACTGCTGAGTGTCAGTCCCCCATTTGCTAAAGATTTCAAGGTACTCGTGATTGGGTTCAGGCACAATTTGACATATCTCACAATCAGAGTCCATGTATAACAAGGTCACAGAAGCATTGGATGCTTCAGGCAGACAGTGCTCTCGGCAACAGGAAGATTGGAAACTGACTTCTCCCGTAATACAATAAATTTGAGGATTGTGAGCCTGAAGCCAGTGTAGGCCCAAGATAACAGAAAACAGCAGAGACGTGACAGCATCAAGGCTCAACAGTTCTTTATATTTGGTAGGGGTGACAGCAGACAATGGAGGTATTTCCTGAGTTACCAGTTCTGATTTAATACAAGGACCATCTACCAGATAAACTGAGAGTCCTTAAGATTTTGATTGTAGAGGAATGTGTTGCTGGGCTACAAAAGTCAAGTCAATAAAGCAACTGCATGCCCCAGAGTCCATAATGACAAATTGACCAAAATTGCTCTTTCCAGCAGCTGGAAAGAGTGCTAGGTGAGATGTATTGGCAGACAGAGAGGACAGATTAGCAGGAGAAGTAGACAGACACTTACACATCTTTGCAGGACATGTGCGCACATAATGGCCAACTTCTCCACAATATAGACAAAGGTTGTTCTGCCAATGATGTGGATGTTCTTCAGATGACAAGGAAGGGTGCATCAATCTGAGCTGCATGGGTTCTGGAGCTTCAGTTGCAGGAGGCACAGAATTGTCAGGAACAGAATGGGCCGATGTGGAGTGAGCAGCAGGTGAACCACTGGGCATCATCCATACAGGGCGAGACTGCTGAGTAGACCTCTACAGCCTGCGTTCACAGAACCATCAGTCTATCTGGATGGCCAGAGTAATCAAGGCCTCTACTCCTACTCTACTCTGACCTGAGCTAATTCATCTTTCAAACATTTAGAAAGTCCAAGGCCGGGGGGCGTGGTCTCGTCATGGCGCTGAGCGGAGATGTCTAACAGGAGCTCCGACACTGCAGCGGTCCGAGCACCCTCTGGTCATGCCGAACAAACCGATAAAATCCCGCACGAACACGGGTAAGAAGCAAGGAAGGGGATCAGCAGCACAGCTCGCCACTTCCGGCTCCATACAGCGGTTTTTAGCCGCCGAACACAGCGGATCTCCAGCACAGCGTGGCAGGGCCAAGGCCCCGCTCTCAAGTAGGTCACCATCCGCCCACACACTGTCGCCCCGGGACGGCTCGCCGGCCTCCTCTGTAGGGTCAGAGCTCATGGAGGATCCTGCCTCCCCCACCTCCCTCACGGGCTCAGAGATGTCCTCCCTGATGGGAAATATTAAAAAGGAACTGGCGGGCATGTTCCACAGCCTGGAGAAATCCATTAAAAAAGAGATTTCTGCTATGAGAACTGATATGGCACACCTACTGTCTAGAGTTGAGGAGACTGAGAAACACCAGGCCTCACAAGACGATGCGATTAAAGAGCTGCAGACGGTCGTTACAAGACTGGCCAATGCACATAGGGCCTCATTATATAAATTAGAGGACCTGGAAAATAGAAATCGCAGGAACAACCTGCGATTCCGCGGCCTTCCAGAAGCAACTAAAGATGCAGACCTTGAACATACCATTCGTGGTATATGCAACACAATTTTGGGGAAACCCCCCACTAAATCCCTACTCTTTGATCGAGTGCATAGAGCTCTCTACCCTCGCAATCTTAACTCTGAGCTACCCAGAGATGTTATATGTTGTTTGCACTATTTCTCTGAGAAAAATGACATCATGATGAAGCTGCGCGATATTCCAGACATAGACTTTGATGGAGCTAAGATTTCTATCTTTTCAGATCTGTCTAAAGAAACGCTGGAATGCCGCAAAGCACTCAGGCCTCTGCTTGATCAATTGAGAGCTGATGGGGCAACCTACAGATGGGGATTCCCTGCCTGCTTAACGGCTACCAAAAACGGTCGTCCATCAACGCTTCGTTTCCCGGAGGACCTTCCCAAGTTCTTCCAAGATCTCAGCATGGAGCCAATGGAGATTCCAGGATGGCAAGACTACATCCCAGTCTTCCAAGCAACACCGGATTCATTCTGGCGAAAGCCACCTACCAAAAGAAAATGCCCTAGCACCCCAGGTTCCTCAAAAAAAGCTGGATGAGCCATTTTTGCACTTTTAACATCCCCTTTTTTTTATGCTGGAGACAATAAGAAACCCCTGGAGTCATAAGTTTACTAGTTTCTAGCCGCCGGCTGCGACTTATCGCTGGCAAATGTGATTATCCATCCACAACTCTCTCCCACTGGGGTATTACCATTTCCCCTTCTATTTCAGTAATGTTGTTCACCATGGTTAGAGGTTAAAGTTAAAGTTTTGTTTAAATATACTCTTTTTTTGTTGATGCTGGGCCTCGCAGTGGAGGACCGTTTGATCCTCATGTCACCCTCACACAGTTTTCTTCTCTGGGTGACGATGATCGCCCCCTTCCTAGTGGGGATGCCTGGCCAAGACCCCTTTAAGACCGCTCTAGCTGTCCCTCTTGAGATGGATGCTGGTGGGGCCTGGGCCTAGCCTTCCCCCACGGGAACACGGCAGATATCTGCGTGACTCAGCATGGTCCTACTTGTTTGAACATTACTTGTTCTACTGGTTACATGATTTTCTCCTCTTAGCCTCTCTCTTTTATCTCTTTTCCCTATATACTCTCTACTTCTTTGTTCTTTCTCTCCTTATTGCCCCAGGGAGTCTGGTCGACTTTTATAAGACGAAGGAATGCACTACACCACCCCGATGGCGAACCTCAAGGTGACATCTTATAATGTGAGGGGTCTTAACACACCTATGAAACGTTATCAGGTAATGAAAGAATTAAGACGAGCCTCATGCTCAATTGTTTTCTTACAAGAAACACATTTGACACACACCACTAATGTAAAACTATTTTCGCACCACTACTTGGTGTGGTACTATAGTTTATCAGACACCAACAAAGCTAAAGGGGTCACCATCGGGTTTGGTAAAGATGTATCTTTTCGGCTTACTAAGATGAAAGCAGATTTTTACAAGGGTCTATTGGAAATACCCAATGTACATTGGCCAACATCTACTCTCCCAATACTAACCAACCCTCATATTTGGCATCCACCCTAGCTAAATTAACTGACTTCGCCGAAGGCCTTACCATATTGGCAGGCGATATTAACATGCCCCTAGATCCCATACTAGACACCTCCTCTGGACGCTCCTCTATATCATACAAAAAACTAAACTACATTAAAAAAAATTACATGAAAACCAACTAATAGATGCATGGCGCATACTACACCCAAAGGAAAGAGACTTCTCCTATTTCTCCAAAATCCATATGTCCTACTCACGTATTGATAACATTTTCATTGATCACTTCCACATCCCATTACTGTGATCAGCCTCTATAGGAATTTCTACTGTCTCAGACCATGCCCCAGTATCAATCTCAACCTCTCTCCCTTCCCTAACTAAGCGCTGTAATAACTGTAAACTAAACGATTCCTTACTTCTCGATCCCAATGATAAAGACACCCTAGCTACCGCTCTTTATACTTACTTCAAAGAAAATGCTACAACGGGGACATCGCCCTTGGTAGTCTGGGAGGCACATAAGGCCACCATAAGGGGTAGATTAATTGAACTAGGAGCTAGAAAAAAAAGAGAACACGGAGCTCAACTTAAACTCCTACTACACCAAATAACAGAACTAGACAGACAACATAAGCTTTCACTCCATGCCACACACCTCGAGGCTTTAGCTCTTAAATGTGAGGAACTTAGAGACCTCATGAACATCACAACAAAAAGGAAATTCCACTTAGTAGCACAGCAACATTATGAATGGGGAAACAAACCCAGTAGACAACTAGCTAGATCTCTCAAATCTAAAAAATTGATCACTTTTATCCCCACAATAAAATTGCCCACTGGAGGAATGGCACATGACTCACATCAATTGGCTGACATCTTCAAAAACTATTACGCCGCATTATACAACGTAAAAGAAAGTGAATCCCCACCCTCCCCAGAAGATAAATTCAGACTTCTCAGAGGAAGAACTTTTAGATGCATTAAAATCTATGAAAATAGGAAAGGCTCCCAGTCCTGACGGATTCAAACCCCTCTATTATAAAACCTTCAGCGACATTCTGATACCCAAACTAACAGCATGCGCTAACTCCATTAATAAAACCTCTGGGTTTAGACAGGAATCACTTACAGCACATATAACCGTCATCCCCAAACCCAACAAGGACCCTACCTGTTGTGGAAGTTACCGACCAATCTCACTTTTAAATGTCGATCTAAAAAATTATGCTAAGGCCCTAGCAAAGAGCCTTCTACCTGCTATCTAAGTGGATATCACCTGACCAAACAGGCTTCATTCCCACTAGGGAAGCAAGGGATAATTCTTTACGTACAATCTCACTGATACACTACGCCCGGAGCAACTCCCAGCCCACCCTTCTCCTCTCAACAGATGCCGAAAAAGCGTTCGACAGGGTGGACTGGGACTACCTCCAGTTGACATTGGTTCACTTTGGGCTAGGTCCCAAGATGATCGACAGAATATTCTCTATGTATACCCGACCTACAGCACAAGTAAGAATAAATGGTATTCTCAGCTTGCCCTTCACACTGGGTAACGGCACACGACAGGGGTGCCCCTTGTCGCCCCTGCTGTTTGCCATCTCTTTAGAACCATTTCTAGCCCAGATTAGAAACAACACCGACATACATGGCATTACAGTAGGTACACAATACATAAATACGCTGCCTATGCAGATGATGTACTCTTCTACATACAACAGCCCCGTATATCACTACCTAACCTAATGGAAGCCTTTCACCAGTTCCAGCAGATTTCAAATTTTAAAATCAACCTTTCCAAATCCGAAATACTGAATAGTAATATTCCCACGACGGACGTGAACTCCCTCAAACCTCACTTCCCGTTCAAGTGGCAAACACCCAAGATAAAATATCTGGGAATCTATCTTACTCCCAATCCCCGAAACCTGTTTAAATATAACTACAGGGTGGGCCATTTATATGGATACACCTTAATAAAATGGGAATGGTTGGTGATATTAACTTCCTGTTTGTGGCACATTAGTATATGTGAGGGGGGAAACTTTTCAAGATGGGTGGTGACCATGGCGGCCATTTTGAAGTCGGCCATTTTGAATCCAACTTTTGTCTTTTCAATAGGAAGAGGGTCATGTGACACATCAAACTTATTGGGAATTTCACAAGAAAAACAACGGTGTGCTTGTTTTTAACGTAACTTTATTCTTTCATGAGTTATTTACAAGTTTCTGACCACTTATAAAATGTGTTCAATGTGCTGCCCATTGTGTTGGATTGTCAATGCAACCCTCTTCTCCCACTCTTCACACACTGATAGCAACACCGCAGGAGAAATGCTAGCACAGGCTTCCAGTATCCGTAGTTTAAGGTGCTGCACATCTCTTATCTTCACAGCATAGACAATTGCCTTCAGATGACTCCAAAGATAAAAGTCTAAGGGGGTCAGATCGGGAGACCTTGGGGGCCATTCAACTGGCCCACGACGACCAATCCACTTTCCAGGAAACTGTTCATCTAGGAATGCTCGGAACTGACACCCATAATGTGGTGGTGCACCATCTTGCTGGAACTATGATGTCGGTGATAGGGAATTGCTGGCCATCAAGTCGGCTTTGGAGGAATGGTGGTACCTCCTGGAAGGAGCAGCTCACCCGGTATTGGTTTTTACTGACCATAAAAAACATAAAAAACCATATGCTGTGAAGATACGAGATGTGCAGCACCTGAAACTACGGATACTGGAAGCCTGTGCTAGCATTTCTCCTGTGGTGTTGCAATCAGTGTGTGAAGAGTGGGAGAAGAGGGTTGCATTGACAATCCAACACAATGGGCAGCACATTGAACACATTTTATAAGTGGTCAGAAACTTGTACATAACTCATGAAAGAAACCAAGCACACCATTGTTTTTCTTGTGAAATTCCCAATAAATTTGATGTGTCACATGACCCTCTTCCTATTGAAGAAACAAAAGTTGGATTCAAAATGGTCGACTTCAAAATGGCCGCCATGGTCACTACCCATCTTGAAAAGTTTCCCCCCTCACATATACTAATGTGCCACAAACAGGAAGTTAATATTACCAACCATTCCCATTTTATTAAGGTGTATCCATATAAATGGCCCGCCCTGTACATTCCACTACTGAATAACATTAAATCCGATCTTAGGAACTGGAGCCATCTTGCACATTCATGGATGGGGAAAATTAACATTATAAAAATGAACATCTTGCCACGTATACTATTTCTATTCCAAATGATTCCGCTAGGTATCCCACCCGGGTTCTTCCCCACCGCACAGGCCATGATCTCCCACTTTATCTGGCGAAACCGCCACCCTAGAATTGCTAGAGTTACTTTGACCTGTTCTAAAGGCTCAGGGGGACTAGCCCTCCCCAATTTGAAAATGTATTATTGGTCAACTGTGTTAGGTCGTATCTCAGACTGGAGATTTCACAAAACAACAAAAATCTGGGTCCACCTGGAACATTCATTAAGCAATACTGACCTCGCAATGATACCCTGGATACCCAAAAACCACAGGAACTCCTCTCATTTAACTTCACCACTGACCTCTTCCACCCTAGACATTTGGGACTCCCTCCATAAACGTTTCTCCTGGTCTTATAATTCACCACTCATGCCCCTGCTGAACCATACCTACTTCCAACCAGGCCTTCTGGACATCTCCTTCAGGCAGTGGGCTCCTGAACCCCCTTTACTTTTACATATGGTCATTCAGGATGGAAAACTCAAAACGCTACGATCTCTTGTGCCCTTTAACGCCCTCCTTCATGGACACCTGGAGATATAACCAATTATCCCAATTCATACGATCTCTACCACAACCTATCAGAGGGATTCAAGAACTGACACCCATGGAAACAATGTTCAACACCAAAGAGCCACCTACACATGTGGTATCTCAATTTTACAAAATTATACAGGACTTATATTACCCATCTTTTCCAGAATTCTTGACACAATGGGAAAAAGACCTTCAAATCAACCTTCCTGAGGGAAGGAAAGGGAAAATATTAGCTCTAACGCACGTCTCTTCTCTGTCCTCAAAAACAGCAGAAACTAATTATAAACTACTGGTGAGGTGGTACTATACCCCAGCAAAACTACACCGTATATCCAACTCACACTCCCCTTTGTGCTGGAGAAACTGCAGAAAAATTGCTTCACATGCCCACATCTGGTGGCATTGCCCACTGATACAACCCTTCTGGACTGAGGTAATTAAATACCTTAAGGATATCACAGGTCTACCCATTCCGAATGACCCATGGACTATTCTCTTCCACGACACTGATGATTCTCAAGGAAAATACAAAAGATCTATTACACCACACCTATTAAATGCAGCCAAAGCGCTGATCCCAAAGTTGTGGGGTACATCCCTAATACCATCTATGAGAAGCTGGTTTCTCAAAATCGATGAACTCTGTTTAATGGAAGAACTCACATTTATAGCGAGAGGAGATATCTCCAAACACACTAAAACCTGGGCCAGTTGGATGGAATTTAAAACCTCCTCACGCTATAAAACCATTATCTCTAGCTCAACTGAGAGTGTCTGACAACCAGGCCCGACATAACATTAATTTGCTTCAGTCGCCAGATGGGGACCTGATATTATATTAC
Organism: Glandirana rugosa; assembly: GCA_018402905.1. NCBI lineage: Eukaryota > Metazoa > Chordata > Amphibia > Anura > Ranidae > Glandirana > Glandirana rugosa. Next base: position 142,266 of record BLSH010142613.1, on the reverse strand, counting down.
ATCCCTGATGTGCTTCCTTTCACAATAGATTTGATATTGTAATATTGTAATATTGTCTTTCCTTGTTCATTTTTAGGGTCGTATCCCTGCTCTCTGGGACCTCTTTCCTCTCTCTCTCTATCCACTCACTTTATCTTACATAATCTCAAGTCGCTTTGTCTCACTTCTTCTTTCATTGCCGCTATTTCTATTCTTCCTCTTCCCTTTACTTCTCTTCTCTGTTCTCACCTTCTTATTTTTCCTTAACCACTTCAGCCCCGGAAGGATTGGCTGCTTTAGGACCGGAGCCCTTTTTGCGATTCGGCGCTGCGTCGTTTTAACTGACAATTGCGCGGTCGTGCGACGTTGTACCCAAACGAAATTTGCGTCCTTTTTTTCCCACTAACAGAGCTTTCTTTTGGTGGTATTTGATCCCCTCTGCGTCATTTCTGATCGCCGCTATAAACAAAAGAAGAGCGGCAATTTTGCAAAAAAACCCAAATTTCTTACTTTTTGCTAAAATACAAATCCAAAAAAAAAATATAAAAAAACATTTTTTTTCATCGGTTTCGGCCGATTTATATTCTTCCTCATATTTGCGATAAAAAAAATCGCAATCGGCGTTTATTGATTGGTTTGCGCAAAAGTGGTCGCGTTTACGGATGATGAGAATTCATTTTTGGGGTTTTTTTTTTTTTTTTGTTACTAGTAATGGCGGCGATCTGCGATTTTTTGCGGTACTGCGATATTTCAGCGGACATGGCGGACCATTTTGACACTTTTTTGGGACCATTGGCATTTATACAGCGATCAGTGCTATAAAAATGCACTGATTACTGTGTAAATGCCATTGGCAGTGAAGGGGTTAACCTGCAGGGGGCGCTCTAAGGGTTAAGTATGTTCCCTGGGCGTGTTCTAACTGTAGGGGGACTGTACTAGCTGGGGAAGGGAAGTGGTCACAGCCTTCGTATACAAGAAGGCTGTGATCACAGCCCTTCCCCCTCACACAGAGCGGAGGTCCGTGTTTACATACACGGACCTCCGCTCACTCGCTCCGGGGGGGCCATCGCGGGTGGCCGGCGGCAATCGAAGCCGCCGCACCCGCTCCCTGGCCCTCCCCGAACACAGTGAGCGCGCGCGCGCC
>BLSH010142613.1:115525-130470 GCA_018402905.1 Glandirana rugosa | reverse complement strand
TCTGTCTAGACTCGGACTCCTAGTTCAAGACCATAGTCTACACGTTACGCAAAGTTCACGCCCACTACTCATCGATGTAGACCACATCCTTAAAGTCTAGATACCAGTTTCTAGACCAACGTAAGCTATTCTCAACCGTTTCTGTTCGTACTAACAGGTAGTTACCTGAGTTGAACCATCGGCCTACAAGAGGAGGGATGGAAGAGGTGATAAGGACGTGTGCAAAAATTCCTCATCCCTTACGACCCCGGAAATTACGGTTTCTACAGTTTCTACCAACTCGACCGATTACTGAATTTCAATGGGGTTCGGGGTCCGGGACAAAGTTCGGGTTCTGTCCGGACCCGAACCCGGACTTTGTACCGAAGTTCGGCCGAACCAGCAGAACCCGGACTTCTAGAAGTTCGATCAACTCTACTAGTGAGCACTACAACTACACCAGAGATCACTTCACAATGTACAGAGGTCTGCAAAGGAATCATAGGTGGCAGGTCCTGCTCCAAAATCTGTCTAGTTAGAGTCTACGCAGCAAGCCAAGAAGACAAAGCAATTAAGCTTTACGAAATTCTGGATGAACAAAGCAACAAGTCATTAGCCAGCTCAACCATCTTTGACATCTTTGGCATTAAAGGCCCCAGCATTCCCTACTCCTTAAAAACGTGTGCAGGAATAGTGGAGAAGGTAGGGAGGAGAACATCCGGCTACCAAGTTGAGTCCATTGATGGACAATCATGCTTGTCTTTGCCAACTCTTATCGAATGCAACCAGATCTTTGACCATAGATCTGAAATTCCTACACCAGATGTAGCTACTCATCACCCGCACTTGAAACGCATTGCACATCTGATACCAGAACTTGATCCTCAGGCTCAGATTATCCTACTCCTTGGGAGAGATATCTTACGAGTCCACAAGTCAAAAGCTCAAATTAATGGTCCTAACAACGCTCCTTATGCTCAGAGGTTAGACCTCGGATGGGTCATCATAGGAGATGTTTGTCTAGGAAGCGTGCACAAACCTAACTCCGTTAACAGCATGTTCACAAATACCCTAGAGAATGGGCGTCCCTCTCTTTTCCAGCCATGCTGAAACCATTTACTTGTTAAGGAATTGGTCCACACCACCCACTTGTCTTGTCCCTTCACAAGCCCCACTAGTGACAACCTTGCCTGTGACAGTGACCGAGACCATTTAGGGTGCACAATCTTTCAAAGAACTGAAGATGACAATCGTGTGGCAATGTCTATTGTGGACAAACTCTTACAAATAATGAAGCGAGGATTAGTCAAATATAGCACAAACAGCTGGGTCGCACCTCTTCCCTTCAGACCACAGATGCAATGCGTACCCAACAACAGAGAGCAAGTGATACAATGTTTCTCTTCCCCTAGACGTAATTTACAAAGAAAGCCGGAGATGAGAGAATATTTATTTTCTTTCATGGGGAAGATCTTTGAGAACGGTCACGCCAAGATAGTTTCCACTCTTAAAGACTCTGACGAGTGTTTGTACCTTCCTATATTAGAAGTGTACCATCCTAAAAAGCCAGGTCAAATCAGAGTAATGTTTGACTCTAGTGCCAAATTCAAGGGTGTATCCTTAAACGATGTACTCTTGACAGGCCCAGACCTCAACAACAAACTCCTGGGAGTACTCTAATGCGTCCGCAAAGATTCTATTGCCTTCATAGCTGACATCCAACAGATGTTCCATTGCTTCCTGGTTAGAGAGGAAGACAGAAATCTCCTAAAGTTCCTTTGGTTCACAGACAATAACCCTTCCAAAGACATCTCATAGTATCGCATGAGGGTACACATCTTTGGCAATAGCTGTTCACCTGCGGTCACTATCTACGGACTCAGACATTCCGCCCAAGAAGGTGAACTTGAGTATGGCTCAGATGCAACACAATTCATAGAGAAAGACTTTTATGTAGATGACTGTTTGAATTCTAGTGAGTCTGCAATCTGTCTTATTAACCACTTCAGCCCCGGAAGGATTTCACACTTTAGGACCAGAGCACTTTTTGCGATTCTGCACTGCGTCGCTTTAACTGACAATTGCGCGGTCATGCGACGTTGTACCCAAACAAAATTTGCCTCATTTTTTTCCCACAAATAGAGCTTTCTTTTGGTGGTATTTGATCCCCTTTGTGTCATTTCTGATCACCAATATAAACAAAAGAAGAGCGACAATTTTGCAAAAAAAAAAAAAACAAATTTCTTACTTTTTGCTAAAATACAAATCCAAAAAAAAATATAAAACAACATTTTTTTCATCGGTTTTGGCCGATTTATATTCTTCATATTTTTGGTAAAAACATCGCAATCAGCATTTATTGATTTGTTTGCGCAAAAGTTGCCGTGTTTATGGATGATAATTAATTTCTGGGGTTTTTATTTTTTACATTTTTTACTAGTAATGGTGGCGATCTACGATTTTTAGCAGTACTGCGATATTGCAGCGGACATGGCGGACCATTTTGACACTTTTTTGTGACCATTGGCATTTATACAGCGATCAGTGCTATAAAAATGCACTGATTACTGTGGAAATGCCATTGGCAGTGAAGGGGTTAACCTGGAGCGTTCTAAGGGTTAACTGTGTTCCCTCACTGTGTTCTAACTGTATAAGTGCTGGGCTGGCAGGGGGAGGAGAGTGATACCCAATGCCATTTGTTGATGTTAATGTATTTATTCTATGTACATTTTATCAGTTTATTTCAAGTTTCACCACAAATGTGCATCCTATTCTTATACAACCACCACCTGTTCATTGTAATAAAGATCCAAAGTTACAGACAGTCTGGTTATTTTAGGATCCAAGACTTAAGCTGTATGTTAAGCTACATACACGCCAGGGGCAAACATGTAGCGAGAACAGAACAGCTGCAGTTTAATTAGTGTCATTGGCGCCAACATTAGCGATAAGCATGCACGAGTACGCGTGAGCAGATGCTTACTATCGGTATTGGTGCAAACCTCCAGGAGACTGAAGTGTTACTAAACCCAGAAACTGCATTCACTATATTTGATCTCCCACAGTACACAGAACATGGAAATGCAACTCCTGTTTCAGCTTCCCAGGCCCTTATGTGTAAGTCACCCTGTGTCTATGAGGGGCACAGGGTGATCGAGAAAGTGATGGACAATTACTTAATGGACTCTGAGAGCATGGTTTGGATTACTTCTTGGGACAGAAATATTTATCAACAAAATCCCTGAAGAAATATATGAAGAAGAATAGATTCCACTTTATCAAGCTGAGAGACTCATAGCAGATGTTGATGTCATCAGCTCATGCCACATGTTTGGGGTCACCTGCTATAATGTGTTTATTGTAAGTAAGTCTAGTGTGCCTCCTAAGTGTCTTTCACACATTGTTAATTGTGCTAATTAACTTACCTATTGTCTGATAGTATTCTGTACCTCCACCTAGGCTGGTTTAAATGACTAGTTAATTAGCTCCAGTTAATTATATGACTGTCAGCTATTAGTTGCTTAGCATATAGTATATGTTGGATGTTTCTTAGTTATGTTAATTATATTTCTGTATACAGTTGCCTTTGCATATGTCAATGTGATTAGGCTCACCTGACCTGGTGTACTGTATATTCGTTGCGAGTTTCAATAAACAGTTATTCCTTTGGATTTTACCTCACTTCTTGTCTGTGTACGATGGTTCTGGTAAAAAGGGCTGGTATTGGCTATCAGTTTGCTGGAACGGTTTGGAGGTCAGGAGGCGCTGTTATTGGCAGAATCATCTAATTGGGATGCCAAGCGGTTCCGTCACATTTGGTGGCAAGCAGTGGGATGCTTCCTGCAGTCTGGGACATCCAAACCTCCATCGGGATCCAAGGTCCGGATAGCAGAAGAGGAGAGATTCAGATAGATTGTGAGAGATGCGGATACAGCACAGAGGACCAGTGTCAGTGCAGGTCCTGCTGGGATGGTATGATTCTGCCCGCTGGGAACTCTGAAAGGAAATGCTAGCCCATGAACAAAGCCACCAGGGAAAAATTCTCCCGTCCATCCAGGAAAGGTACTGGTCGCAGTATGAAGTGCGAATGCTGAAACAACCACACAAGGAGTGGACAGCTGAGTTAAGCAGACTGGTCCAGGTGGAGGTGAAGTTGGATGAGAGCTACAGGGCCCTCTGCTGCAATGTAGCCCAAGGGTGCCCATGGACAGCGGATGACAGCCCGATGGCAGGCTTTGGCTATGATGGCCTGGGACTGTTCTGGGGGTTGTCCAAGGACCCTGACTTTGGGAGCAATTTGGAGTGGCATTTACAGGAAATTTTGAGTACAGAGACCGGATGCTGAATGTCTCAGAAGTGCAGTTTCTAGCCATTCAGGAATGGGAGCTGGAGATCGCCTACAGACGGCTGCTAGACTCTGCTCAGCAGCAGGTCTGGGCTCCCTTTGTCTGGGACTATCAAGAGGTACCAGCCAACAGCTCTGAAATCCTGGCTGAAGTGTCAAAAATGGGGCAGAGTAACAGTGTGCTTTGCCCACGTCCATCCATAGCTGTGAAAGCGGAGCTCTTATGGCAGATGCAGCAAGTGTTAACTGAACTTGACTAACCTGTTTCTGCAGATTGGATGGAAGAATGTGTCTGTCCAGCAGCCAGATAAGGATACAGGAGATGGAGCAGCCGGATCATCTTCCCATTTGCAGTTCAAGAGTTTGGGAGAAGAGGAAGCTGTCCTCATTCACCAGCCACAGGTCACAGAAATCATGGATTTATTTGACTTTTCATTGAAGTATGTAACATTTACTGAAATTTACATCTTCATTTACTTCCAACTGAATGCTAACAACAGGGCAGAGCTCTGCTAGCCTCTACCCAGCCCCAGTAACATCTTATGGGTTCCACGGACAGGAGATGGTGAACCTCTATCCCCAGACACCAGCTCCAGAGACTGGGGATTTAAAAGACTTCTCTGCTGGGGAAGAACAGCCTGGTGAACAGAGCTCTGCTCAGCACTAACAGCAGTTTCAGCCTTCCTGAGAGAAGAGGCAGCCTGCCTTTGTCCCACAACACTGACAGGGACATGGGATTTCATGCCAACAGCATTTGTGGAGTTACAAGAAATATCTCCAGCTGAAGCGCTGCCAACTGGACAGTGGGTCCAAGACCTCTGTCCCACATTTGCGGCGGTTCTGGAGGTCCAGGTTGAGAAGGTGGTGGTCACTCTCCAGCAGAAGATCAGGATCCAGGGGGAGAAGGGAGAGGAGGTTGCGGTCCTCCCTCCCCAACAGCAGAGTAGGGACTCAGGAGCGAAGGAAATCGTCCTCGCTCCACAGCGGGAGTCCGGGAGTCTGCTCATCTCCCCGGTGACAAATCAACAGTATTGGAGTGGAGGAAATGGTCTTCCCTCCCCAACAAGAATACATGCACCTGGGAGACAGTACCAGAGAAAGGTCATCCCAGCAGCCAGATAAGAGAATGGGAGATGGAGCAGTCGGCCCATCTCCCTAACGGCAGATAGTATGATGCATGCATATTCTTAGCCCCCAAGTTCATAACTTTACATTTATCAACATTAAACCTCATCTATCACATAGTTGCCCAATTAAACAGTGCATTGAGGTCGGCCTGTAAGTTAGAGTCATCCTGTAAGGATGGTATGCCAGTGCATAGCTTGGTGTCATCTGCAAACACTGAAATGGTACTTTTATTCCCAGACCCTATATAACTTATAAATATATTAAAATGTAAGGTTCCCAACATTGAACCTTGGTTTACCCCACTGATAACCAATCAGAGTAAGATTCATTAACCACTACTCTCTGAATTTGGTCTTTTAGCCAGTTTTCTATCCATTTATAAACTGATCTTTCCAAACCTGTAGATTCTACCTTACACATTAGCCATGTGTGGGGAACTGTGTCAAATGCTTTTGCAAAATCCAAGCATACCACGTCCACAGCCACCTCTCTGTCCAAGGTTTTACTTACCTCCTCAAAAAGAAATCAGATTTGTTTGACAACTTCTGTCCCATGCTGCCTGTTGCTTAAAATATTTTTTTCCAGCAAGAACTCATCTATGTGGTCTTTTATTACACTCTCCGATATCTTCCCAACTATGGAAGTTAAACTAACAGTTCTTTAGTTATTTGGTAAAGACTTTGGTCCCTTTTTAAATATGGGCACCAAATTGGCCCTATTCCAATTCAGTGGTACTATTCCAGTCATTAACAAGTCCCTAAAAATTAGAAACAATGGCTTTGAAATGACAGTGGAAAGGATCCGTGGGTGGATGCCCCATCTGGTCCAGGTACTTTATCCACCTTTATTCTGTCTAAATATCTCAGAACCATATCATTTTTGAGCCATTGTGGATCATTTGGGGCTGTGTCAGTATGACCCCCATTATGGGCATGAGCTCCCCCATGCTCCTTTGTAAACACAGAACTGAAGAAAGTATTTAATAAATGTACCTTGTCTTTGCCCCTAGTTACCTACTAGATTGTTTTGTAAAGGGCCTACATGCTCAGACCTTTTTACTATTAAGATATTTGAAGAAGTTTTTGGAGTTTCTCCTACTATCTTTTGCAATCTATCTTTTGTTTTGAATTTTTGCGGCCTTGATTTCCCTTTTACATATTCTGTTATATCCTTTGTAACATTTAAACGATGATAGCCTTCCTTCATTTTTATATTTTTGAAAAGCTCTTTTCTTATTATTTATAGCTTTTTTAACTGTGTCCATGAGCCACATAGGTTTAACTTTTAACCTTTTAAACGTATTGCCAATGGGAATATACTTTGCAGTGAGTTCACATACAGTCGCTTTGAAGAAATCCCATTTCTGTTCTGTGTTCATCAATGCCAATATTCCCTCCCAATCTAATTCTTGGAGAGCAGCCCTCATCCTTGGAAAATGTTCTCTCTTAAAGTTAAGTGTTTTTGTCTTTCCTGTATGTGTTTGTTGCATACAGCTAACATTAAAGTGGTTGTCAAGTGCTGACAACCACTTTAACCTACAGGTAAGCCTATAATAAGGCTTACCTGTAGGTACCCTGCATATCTCCCAAACCTGTACGGTTTAGGAGATATACAGTGTAAATGCATGTGCCGACGTCACTGGCACATGCGCAGTGAAGAAACGGCCCGACTGGGCCGTTTCTTCACTAAGTGTGCCATAAACGATGGCTCCCGTGTGAATTCTGGAGTCTGTGCTGTGATTGGTCGATCCCGAAAGACGACAGACTCAGCATGTCGCCGGTCACATCGGTGCCCGGGGACCACTGCTACAACGTCAATCTAAGGTAAGAATTTCATACTAGCTCACTATGTCTTTCTCTTGCAGGTGTTTTTTTTTTAAACTTGACAACCACTTTAAATGAAATCATGTTATGGTCACTTTTATATGAACATTAGTAATAAGCTCTGCATGGTTTGAGATTACCAGGTCCAACATAGCCTCATTCCTAGTTGGGGCCTCTATATATGGTAGCATAAAATTGTCCTGTAATAGGTTTATAAATGTTTGCCCTTTAACTGTTCCAGCAGTGCCATTACTCCAGTCAATTTCCGGGTAGTTAATATCCCCCATTATTATAACTATCCCAGCCCTTGCAGCCCTTTCCATCTGTGCAAGGAGCTGAGTCTCCACCTCCTCATTAATATTGGGTGGCCTATAACAAACTTCAATGATTAACTTTGAACTACGCACACCTACAGTTGTGCTCATACGTTTGCAGCCCTGGCAGAATTTATGATTTATTGGCCATTTTTCAGAAAATATGAATGATAACACAAAATCTTTTTTTTCACTCATGGTTACTGTTTGGCTAAAGCCATTTATTATCAATCAACTGTGTTTTTGAATCATAATGACAACAGAAACTGCCCAAATGACCCTGATCAAAAGTTTACATACCCCAGTTCTTAATACCGTGTATTGCCCTTTTTAACATCAATGACAGCTTGAAGCCTTTTGTAGTATTTGTGGATGAGGCTCTTTATCTTCTCAGATGTATCACTGCCCATTAATCTTGGCAAAAAGCCTCCAGTTCCTGGGAATTCTTAGGCTGTCTTCCATGAGCTGCACGTTTGAGATCTCCCCAGAGTGGCTCAATGTTATTGAGATCAGGATACTGAGATGGCCACTCCAGAACCTTGGCCTTGTGTTTTGGATCATTATCATTTTGGAATGTCCCATGTGCAGCTTCCTGGCTGATGAATGCAAATGTTCCTCCAGTATCTTTTGATAACATTCTGCATTCATCTTGCCATCAATTTTGACCAAATTTCCTGTGCATTTGTAGGTCACACCCCCCAAAACATCAGCGATCCACCTCCGTGTTTCACAGTAGTAGTGAATGGTGTACCTTTCATCCTAGGCCTTGTTGACTGCTCTCCAAATGTAGCATTTATGGTTGTGGCCAAAAAGCTCAATTTTAGTCTCATCACTCCAAATGACTTAAGCCCCGTACACACGGTTCGACGATCGCACGTACGACCGTGTCGAATCGTATGTTGGCTGTTGTATGCAGCATACTGACTGCACTACACGATTGTACGGCTGGGGAAAGAACGTTCAGGTGCATGTAATTAGCATCCAGCCATTCCTGACTTGGAGCATGAGAGTTTTGCACAATACAACTTTGTTGTACCAACTGCTCTGTACACACGATACAACGGTCGTATGAGAGCTTGTTGGTACGACCAAGTTTTCTAGTCTGCTCATACAACTCCCTTGTACGACCGTCATATGTTCGACTGCTCAAATCGCGCATACAAACGATCGATATCGCATACAACGGTCGTGAGTATGACCTATTGTATGCAATCGTCGAACCGTGTGTACGGGGCTTAAGTGCCAGAAGGTTTCAGGCTTGTCTCTGTGCTGTTTGGCATTTTGTAAGTGGGATACTTTGTGGCATTGGCGTAGTAATGGCTTGCTTCTGGTGACTCGACCATGCAGCCCATCTTTCTTCAAGTGTCTCCTTATTGTGCATCTTGAAACAGCCACATCACATGTTTTCAGAGAGTCCTGTATTTCACCTAAAGTTGGTTGTGGGTTTTTCTTTGCATCCCGAACAATTTTCCTGGCAGTTGTGGCTGAAACTTTAGTTGGTCTACCTGACCGTGGTTTAGTTTCAACAGAACCCCTTATTTTCCACTTCTTGATTAGAGTTTGAACACTGCTGATTGGCATTCTCCATTCCTTGGATATCTTTTTATATCCCTTTCCTGTTTTATACAGTTCAATTACCTTTTTCCACAGATCCTTTGACAATTATTTTGCTTTCCCCATGACTCAGAATCAATAAAAGGTCAGTGCAGCACTGGATGGAAGATGCAGGGGTCTGTCAGGAGTCCAGACACTCATTGACCTTTTATACATACACATTAATTACAAGCAAACACATCACATGTGAGGCTGATCTGACAACAACTTTAACCTACAGCTAAGCCTATGATAAGGCTTACCTGTAGGTTCCCTGCATATCTCCTAAACCTGCACGGTTTAGGAGATATACAGTGTACTTGCATTGTCGACGTCATTTGGCACATGTGCATTGAAGAAACGGCCCGCTATGCCATTTCTTCACTTCGTTCATGCCGTGACTTGCGGCTCTCACACGCATGTGCAGGAGTGACATCATGCGACTCCGGCCAGTCACAGAGCTGGAGTCGTGGCCCCGGAAGGAAGAGGGGCTGAAGATGGACACTGACTGCACAGGGTACATCGCAGGCTTCGTTTGCAGGTAAATGACACATATTAGGCTACTATGCGATGCATAGTAGCCCATTATGCTTTTACTTTGCAGGGGAATATAGAGGAAGTAAACCCCTTCAGGGTTTACTTCCTCTTTAATAGCCATTCAAACCCCTTTGTGTCAACTTGTCTGCATGTTATCAGGCCAAAATCCCCAGGGTATGTAAACTTTTGATCAGGGTCATTTGGGTAGACATGTAGAGACATGCTGGACAGCCGCACTCCATAAAAGCACTCCTTTATTGAAAATCACATTTAAAATCCAAAAAACAGTCAGCCTACATAAAGGAAACCCAAGGGGTCAATACAGCGGCCTAACGCGTTTCACACCATAATGTGGGGGTGCTTAATCATAGCCTGGTTTCACTGCCTGGCTGTCCTGAATATATATGAAAGAAAAGCAACCTAGATGTCAATCAAGGATGATCCATGGACAATCAAACAAATGTGGATCCGCTGTGTAATTACTTCACAGATGCTCCGTAGGGAATATATGAAGGAAAAGTCAATCATAGTTCCCTGAAGAGCGATAAATTGATATGGAAGAAATCATTACAAAAATGTGAAATAGTATAATACTTAAGTGACATTATACAGATAACATACAAATCCATACAATATGAACATTAGAATCGACCCAATACTGATACGTAGTACATATAAGCCATATTTGAAAAAATGCTACTATTTAATCCAATAATCATATCACACACTGAAGGGCCAGCGTGTCCAGTTAAATAACAGTGTATCAACTAGTGTTTACAGAAACAAACAATGTAGAGTGGTGAAAACACCAAATCTGGAAAGAAAAAGAAAAAATAGAGCACATGTTAGTGTAGTTAAATGAGCTAATGATCACGAATGTAAAGAGTCAAAAAAATTAAAAATGAAGAGCTAAAAAGTCTTAGCAGGACTAAACTCAAGAATGCCACGGGCCTTTGACAAGTCAATATTTTCTAAATATATACATGAAAGGCCAAAAGGCACTTAGGGACATATAGGGAAAGTAATATATATATATATATATAAAGACATTGTATCAAAAAGTGTCTAAATATACCTTCCCTGCCCACATACCTATATGAACTGTTGCCAACAGAAACTGAATGAATGCGAGCTAAATAGAAATCAGAAAAAAGGAAAAAAGTTTTCCTACAGTTCATTATACAATATGTCAAAATCCCAGGGAAATCCCTAAAACCAGACAGGTCAGTTCAATTAAAATACTTATAGAACCGGACAGGGATACGAAGAATACAAGCACATCTCTGCATTCACAAAGGGACTACAGATGAAGGGAAGTACAGTATACAGAGAAATCTAGTAAGCAAAACGCATGCGTAGGAGAACAATTGTCCTATACATGTATGTAAGAGCTATCACTGTAAACTCTTTTTACTGTTTATTTTTTGCCGGGACAATGTTATCCAATGTGGGGGTGTCCGTGCCCCAAACCCAATCCCGGACATTAAAAAAGTCCGGGATCGGGTTCGGCATTCAGGTATCTTTGGCGCCTTTTTATAGCTGCAAGGCAGCCAATCAACAAGCGTTTCACTCATTTGCCCTTATAAGCCATCACAGCCATGCCTACTAATGGCATGGCTGTGATTGGCCAGTGCATCATGTGACCCAGACTATTTTCAAGCATTTCACTCGTTTGCCCTTAGAAGCCATCACAGCCATGCCTACTAATGGCATGGCTGTGATTGGCCAGTGCATCATGTGACCCAGCCTCTATATGAGCTGGAGTCATGTAGTGCCGCTTGTCACATCGTCTTGTACTGAAGTAGGGAGAGGATGCTGCCGCCACTGTGAGGGAGAGATTAGCATTCTAATATCATCTCATCCTGCATTAGAGACAGGTTCCAGGCGGTGCTGTGAGGGAAAGATTAGCGTTCTAAAACCATCTGATACTGGAGTAGGTACAGGTTCCTGGTGCTGTGAGGGAAAGATTAGCGTTCTAATATCATCTCATCCTGCATTAGAGACAGGTTCCTGGCAGTGTTGTGAGGGAAAGATTAGCTTTCTAATATCATCTGATACTGAATTAGGGACAGGTTCCTGGAGCTGTGAGGGAAAGATTAGCATTCTAATATCATCTCATACTGCATTAGGTACAGTTTCCTGGCGATGTGAGGGAAAGATTAGCATTCTAATATCATCTGATACTGCATTAGGGACAGGTTCCTGTCGGTGCTGTGAAGGACAGATTATAGTTCTAAAATCATCTCATACTGCAGTAGGGACAGGTTCCTGTCGGTGCTGTGAGGGATAGATTATCATTCTAAAATCATCTCATACTGGAGTAGGGACAAGTTCCTGGTGGTGCTGTGAGGGACAGATTAGCATTCTAAAATCATCTCATACTGCAGTAGGGACAGGTTCCTGTCGGTGCTGTGAGGGATAGATTATCATTCTAAAATCATCTCATATTGCAGTAGGGACAGGTTCCTGTCGGTGCTGTGAGGGATAGATTATCATTCTAAAATCATCTCATACTGGTGTAGGGAGAGGTTCCTGCCGGTTTTGTGAGGGACAGATTATCGTTCTAAAATCATCTCATACTGGAGTAGGGACAGGTTCCTGTCGGTGCTGTGAGGGACAGATTATCGTTCTAAAATCATCTCATACTGCAGTAGGGAGGGCTTCCTGTCGGTGCTGTGAGGAACAGATTATCGTTCTAAAATCATCTCATACTGCAGTAGGGACAGGTTCCTGTCGGTGCTGTGAGGGACAGATTATCGTTCTAAAATCATCTCATACTGGAGTAAGGACAAGTTCCTGGCGGTGCGGTGAGGGACAGATTAGCATTCTAAAATCATCTCATACTGCAGTAGGGACAGGTTCCTGTCGGTGCTGTGAGGGACAGCTTATCGTTCTAAAATCATCTCATACTGCAGTAGGGACAGGTTCCTGCCGGTGCTGTGAGGGATAGATTATCGTTCTAAAATCATCTCATACTGGTGTAGGGAGAGGTTCCTCTCGGTTCTGTGAGGGACAGATTATTGTTCTAAAATCATCTCATACTGGAGTAGGGACAGGTTCCTGTCGGTGCTGTGAGGGACAGATTATCGTTCTAAAATTATCTCATACTGGAGTAGGGAGGGCTTCCTGTTGGTGCTGTGAGGGACAGATTATCGTTCTAAAATCATCTCATACTGCAGTAGGGACAGGTTCCTGTCGGTGCTGTGAGGGACAGATTATCGTTCTAAAATCATCTCATACTGCAGTAGGGACAGGTTCCTGTCCGTGCTGTGAGGGATAGATTAGCGTTCTAAAATCACCTCATACTGGTGTAGAGAGAGGTTCCTGTCAGTGCTGTGAGGGACAGATTAGCGTTCTAAAATCATCTCATACTGGTGTAGGGAGAGGTTCCTGTCAGTGCTGTGAGGGACAGATTAGCGTTCTAAAATCATCTCATCCTGCAGTAGGGACAGGTTCCTGTCAGTGCTATGAGGGACAGATTAGCGTTCTAAAATCATCTCATACTGGTGTAGGGAGAGGTTTCTGTCAGTGCTGTGAGGGACAGATTATCGTTCTAAAATCATCTCATTCTGGAGTAGGGAGAGGTTCCTGTCGGCACTGTGAGGGACAGATTATCGTTCTAAAATCATCTCATAGATGCACCTTACTCCAGTCTCAGTGCCTTGTTTGGGCTTTAGATGGGTGGGTAAGGCATATCACTCTGTGCACACATCCTTCTCCAGGGGGGTGAGTGTGCTTATACATACCTCTCTGGATTACCAGGAACTGGACTGTCAGATAGATACTGAGGGTCGATACATTATGCTATTTTGCAGAATATTTTCCTTGAAATGTATTCTTGCCTGTGTATACATTCCACTGCCTTACGGGCATCAGGTGTTGAAAGCAGTTGTGGAATACCAGTTGAGTCATCCCGGGATTCCACTGTTTGTTATAGGGGACTTTAATTGCTACCTAGACTCCCGGTTGGATAAACACCCGCCGGTAGTGGGGGCAGGGGGACAAATGTACTCCTCTGGGGAAACTGATGGAGGAGGTGGGATGGTGTGACCCTTGGAGGAGCAAACACCCAGGAGAAAAACAGTTCTCCTTCTTCTCGAAGACTCATACCTCACTGTCTTGTATAGATTTATGCTTATGCTCACAGGCAGCTGAACGATATGTCACTGACATCACGTATGCTAATAGGGGAATATCTGACCATTCAACCACTCATTGTAGCTCTGGAGCTGCGCCCTCCCTCCGGCTTGCCAAGGGCTCCCTGGAAGCTGAATGCCTTTTAGCTCCAGCTATTCCCATCCCCAGCGAGGGTGGCAGATGCGATTGCAGAATTTTGGAAGACACATGGGGCACAAATGGAGAGGGTTGGCTTGGGAGACATTTAAGGCTTATCTGCGGGGAATATTTATTGACGAGATCAAGGCGGTTAAGAAGGCCACACATGCTCAGGAGGAGGGGATGGAGCAACTGGTGCAAGACTTGGAGGTTTATTGATGACCCGACTGAGGTGCATAGAGAGGCATGGGTGTCCGCTCAGGAGGCTCTACAGCATATTGTTAATTCGACTGCAGAGCGGAAACTTTTTTTTAGCAAACTGGCATTTTAGGATGAGGGTGAACATACTGGTCGCCTATTAGCAAAAATTGCCCATTCCCAACAATCTTCTCCCTGTATTGGTGGAATTAGGCTGCCTACAGGCAAGACCTCAAATTCCCCCAATGACATTGTCAGTGTTGGTCTCCTATTACTCCACATTATATTGCTCCCACCAGGAGTATACTGCAGAATCGCTTGCTGAATATCTGGAGGAGTTGGAGTTGCCAGTAGAGTTGAGCGAACACCTGGAAGTTCGGGTTCTGCTGGTCCGTCCGAACTTCGTGACAAAGTCCGGGTCCGGGTCCGGACGGAACCCGAACGATCGCACGGACAACGAACCCCATTGAAATCAATGGGGACCCGAACTTTTAGGCACAAAAATGGCTGTAGGAAAGTCCTGGAAAGCCCCAGAGGGCTGCAAAAGGAAGTAAAATGGGGGTAAGGGTAGGGCAAGTGCCCTACAAAAAAATGGGGACAGGGAAATAACTGTAAATATTTTTAAAAAAATAAAAACATAAAAAAAGCAAAAATGGAGGTGAATGTGGATCATCTTCAAACTGTGTCTGAAAAGTATTAATTAACGGTAGAAGCCATATAACTGTTCTAAAATCATCTTCAAACTAGGGCAAG
>BLSH010142613.1:84488-95807 GCA_018402905.1 Glandirana rugosa | reverse complement strand
CATACACGGCTATTTCAGGTTAAAAGAAAACTGTGATGTCAAGGTTAGTCTCTTTCTCCAGAAGAGGTGGGGTATGTCAACGCCCAAATTACTCCACTTCTTTTAGTAATACTTTATGGAAGGGTAAGAAAGGTTACTGGGTTAGATGAGGGTCTAATACCGGTTTCCTTATGTCCAACAGGGATCTGCTCGCGACTGATAGCCGGTCGCAAATAGGGGCTCAAATAAGTTTACAGGTCATTCTTACGGATGAACCGAAATAAAATTGGTGAAGTCGGGGCCTTCCTAAAGGTCGAAATCCTGGCCTCGTGAAAAACGCCAACGTCGCACGACCGCGCAATTGTCAGTTAAAGCGACGCAGCGCCGAATCGCAAAAAGTGCTCCGGTCCTAAAGCTGGAAATCCTTCCGGGGCTGAAGTGGTTAAAATAAAGCCAAGTAGGCATTCTTACTGGACATTTGAATAAACTCGGGGATAAACGCTGGCCGATAGTCAGCGCTCGTCTAGGGACAACCTGTATTCCTTTGGCCATAATCTGGGAGTAGATTGGGTCATTGGAAAGAATGGGAAGGTATTTCATAATGATTTTCTTCACCTCATTAAACCCGCAACTGTATGGGGTGGAGAAGACCTCTTTCTCTGATTGGAACTGTAGTGTCAAAAGAAAATTGGACTTTATCGGCACATACACAGGTAATATAAAAATTAGAATTGTATTGGTCCATCTTAAAATTGAGTCACCATGGACAACGGTGCTCACCACAATGACATATAAAATGCTATTAAAACTACCAAGCAAACTACCAGTTGTTAGGAAGTTGTTAGGACGTGTCATAGTGATTTACGTTGTTTTGGGGCCCTAATAGCCATTTTAGGATACCCATAATTTCCTCCTCTTTCTCTGATTGACGAGTTTGTTTTTTGGCACAGGAGGACTTATATTGCAAAAATGTGGATCTTGACACTTTTAACGCTTTGGAGAAAGCTTTCTTGAGCGTGCCACCGTCCTAAATATGGTCAGAGAGCAAAGATATGGGAGATTCCCCCCTAAGAGTGGACTTTAAGGGCACACCATGAGATAACACAAAAAAAGTATGTTAAAAACACATATTTATTGAAAATACATAAAAAAGAGAGAAAGCCGAAGCTTGACAATATATAAAAGTGGACAAAGGCAGCCCACAACATAGCCTATACAGAGTATCTAAATCACATTGATGTGCATGATAAGCGATACAAAGTACCAAAAATCCATGATGTATGATGCAGAGCAGATCGACACGTTTCGCCTATTATAGGCTTCTTCAGGACTTTTCACACCATGGGTTTGGATTTGCAATTACTTAATAGAAAAGAGAACATTGGTATAAGTTTATCATACAGTAACACTGTACAATGTATATCGAATAGTGCATAAATATAACAATGTAGCAATGTAACGTGGATCTGCATGCTGTGCGCATAACAAAAGATGCTTACAGTACTCAGGGGGAGGGACACAGGGGGCGATGTAATCAGACCAGAGCGGTGTAGTGGAGATCCCAAAGAAGCAGTGTCTTAGGACCTAAGTATGTAAATATTAATATCAATTATAATATGTTTAACGTTTTAAGTCATATTACAGATTCTCAAGATCTTATCTTTTAGGAGGGATATTTTATCTCATAAAAATATGTACCTACAAGAAGTAATGTTTCATAGGTATCCGAAAAGGGGGGGGGGGGATCATTGGATAGTGAAGTAGTCAATCCCTGTAATTCACAAAAATGGGTGTAAATGGATGTGGACACCCACCTACAAAAGAAGAAAAGAAGATATCCTTCTATTTACATTGTATGTTAAGGCTGATGGTATATTGTTTTTTGGCACGGGAGGACTTATATTGCAAAAATGTGGATCTTGACACTTTTAACACTTTGGAGAAAGCTTTCTTGAGCGTGCCACCGTCCTAAATATGGTCAGAGAGCAAAGATATGGGAGATTCCCCCCTAAGAGTGGACTTTAAGGGCACACCATGAGATAACACAACAAAAGTATGTTAAAAACACATATTTATTGAAAATACATAAAAAAGAGAGAAAGCCGAAGCTTGACAATATATAAAAGTGGACAAAGGCAGCCCACAACATAGCCTATACAGAGTATCTAAATCACATTGATGTGCATGATAAGCGATACAAAGTACCAAAAATCCATGATGTATGATGCAGAGCAGATCGACACGTTTCGCCTATTATAGGCTTCTTCAGGACTTTTCACACCATGGGTTTGGATTTGCAATTACTTAATAGAAAAGAGAACATTGGTATAAGTTTATCATACAGTAACACTGTACAATGTATATCGAATAGTGCATAAATATAACAATGTAGCAATGTAACGTGGATCTGCATGCTGTGCGCATAACAAAAGATGCTTACAGTACTCAGGGGGAGGGACACAGGGGGCGATGTAATCAGACCAGAGCGGTGTAGTGGAGATCCCAAAGAAGCAGTGTCTTAGGACCTAAGTATGTAAATATTAATATCAATTATAATATGTTTAACGTTTTAAGTCATATTACAGATTCTCAAGATCTTATCTTTTAGGAGGGATATTTTATCTCATAAAAATATGTACCTACAAGAAGTAATGTTTCATAGGTATCCGAAAAGGGGGGGGGGATCATTGGATAGTGAAGTAGTCAATCCCTGTAATTCACAAAAATGGGTGTAAGTGGATGTGGACACCCACCTACAAAAGAAGAAAAGAAGATATCCTTCTATTTACATTGTATGTTAAGGCTGATGGTATATTGTTTTTTGGCACGGGAGGACTTATATTGCAAAAATGTGGATCTTGACACTTTTAATGCTTTGCAGAAAGCTTTTTTGAGCGTGCCACCGTCCTAAATATGGTCAGAGAGCAAAGATATGGGAGATTCCCCCCTAAGAGTGGACTTTAAGGGCACACCATGAGATAACACAACAAAAGTATGTTAAAAACACATATTTATTGAAAAAATACATAAAAAAGAGAGAAAACCGAAGCATGACAATATATAAAAGTGGAAAAAGGAAGCCCACAACATAGCCTATACAGAGTATCTAAATCACATTGATGTGCATGATAAGCGATACAAAGTACCAAAAATCCATGATGTATGATGCAGAGCAGATCAACACGTTTTGCCTATTATAGGCTTCTTCAGGACTTTTCACACCATGGGTTTGGATTTGCAATTACTTAATAGAAAAGAGAACATTGGTATACGTTTATCATATATTAATACTGTACAATGTATATCGAATAGTGCATAAATATAACAATGTAGCAATGTAACGTGGATCTGCATGCTGTGCGCATAACAAAAGATGCTTACAGTACTCAGGGGGAGGGACACAGGGGGCGATGTAATCAGACCAGAGCGGTGTAGTGGAGATCCCAAAGAAGCAGTGTCTTAGGACCTAAGTATGTAAATATTAATATCAATTATAATATGTTTAACGTTTTAAGTCATATTCCAGATTCTCAAGATCTTATCTTTTAGGAGGGATATTTTATCTCATAAAAATATGTACCTACAAGAAGTAATGTTTCATAGGTATCCGAAAAGGGGGGGGGGGGGGAATCATTGGATAGTGAAGTAGTCAATCCCTGTAATTCACAAAAATGGGTGTAAATGGATGTGGACACCCACCTACAAAAGAAGAAAAGAAGATATCCTTCTATTTACATTGTATGTTAAGGCTGATGGTATATTAATAGTGAGGAGAAAGTATAGAATAGGAAAAAACGTACCCTCCGATCCTCTCTAGAGCGTCCATAAGCCTTGTTGTAGGCTTTGCGCTGTAGAGTACATAGTAATTACGCAGTAATCTCTTTGGTAGGAAATTAATTTACAAATTTTTGTGCGATGAGGAGAGAAAGAGGAGGAGGGAGGACCAAACACAGAGGGAGCAATGGAAGAAATTCAAAGTACGGGATTTTCAGGCGGAAGTGGTTCGATTTGCAGCCCTAGAAAGAATTTTGCCTAACCCTAGAGGGGGGGAATTGGACAAAATCATTCTCAAGCGGGAAACACACTGGATTTATATCTTAAAGGCTACGGAGGCACTAGTCCTTAACAAGGCACTTAGCTATAAACCATATTTATAACAGAATGCCCATGCCATTTCCAGGCTTTTGGTAATTTTGCCCGATTTGTCTTCTTCTTCCCCTCCTTTGGAGTGCCATGGCCCTCCTCTGTGTTGGTTGCTCTCCTCGTGAGGTCTCTATCTCTCCTCCTCCTTTCTTTCCCTGTGGAGCTTGTTGTGTGGGCTGTGGGTCCCATCTCTGCGTTTGTTCTATCTTTGTTTGGCGCCCTAGCTGATACTCATGAGATACTTTTATGCTCAATATGTATATCAGCCTATTCCTACTCCCTTGTGTGGTGGACAACTTTTGACTTTTTGATTCTCAGTTTCTATGTCTGTTTTTGCTTTTTGTTTTTCTGTTCCCAGGGTACATGCTTTGTCACCACGTATCTACCAGCTCACAGGTATATTTTTTTAGTTCGTGGCAGTGCCATTTATGGTCTTTGGTAATATATATGCATATATTATGTATGAGTAGCCATATCTATTTTTCCCCCCTCAAACCATATTACTATCTGACATCACTCTGCATTCCTATATGTCTGGCTGGGGATCTTTCAAATTACAGATAGCTATATATACACCCTTTGTCTTCTTTTTTATAGAGATATGGGTGTTAAGGGGAGACAGAACTAGTATACATTCATATATACATATTTACCTTTCTCAGTGCTGTGCCATACTGATTGGGAGATTTACCTGTCCTCTTGTCCGCCCTGAGCGAGTATATGTCCGATCGGAGGGTAAGTTTTTTCCTATTCTATACTTTCCCCTCACTATTAATATATCATCAGCCTTAACATACAATGTAAATAGAAGGATATCTTCTTTTCTTCGTTTGTAGGTGGGTGTCCACATCCATCTACACCCATTTTTGTGAATTACAGGGATTGACTACTTCACTATCCAATGATCCCCCCCCCCCCCCCTTTCCGATACCTATGAAACATTACTTCTTGTAGGTACATATTTTATGAGATAAAATATCCCTCCTAAAAGATAAGATCTTGAGGATCTGGAATATGACTTAAGACAGTAAACATATTATAATTGATATTAATATTTACATACTTAGGTCCTAAGACACTGCTTCTTTGGGATCTCCACTACACCGCTCTGGTCTGATTACATTGCCCCCTGTGTCCCCCCCCTGAGTATTTCCCACGGCCATATACAGTCTACCGTAAGCATCCTTTGATATGCGCACAGCATGCAGATCCACATTACATTGCTACATTGTTATATTTATGCACTACCGATATACATTGTACAGTGTTGTGTTGTGGACTGCCTTTGTTCACTTTTATATATTGTTAAGCTTCGGCTTTCTCTCTTTTTTATGTATTTTTCAATAAATATGTGTTTTTAACATACTTTTGTTGTGTTATCTCGTAGTGTGCCCTTAAAGTCCACTCCTAGGGGGGGAATCTCCCATATGTTTGCTTTCTATTAATCACTGTTTCAGTGTAGCCCCTTTCTCTAAACCTGGTGGCCATGAGAGAGGCTTCTTTACAAAAATCTGCATCACTACTGTAGATGCACCTTAACGTAAGGAATTGACCTGTTGGAATACCTCTAATAGTATTGGGGGGTGATTAGAGTCAGCTCTAAGCAAAGTGTTGCCCGCTGAGGGCTTTCTAAATAAAGTAGACACATTCTGATTACCCTCCCAACTGAGAGTGATATCTAAAAAATCAATAGATAGAAAATCGCTATGTCCAGTGAAGTATAAATTTAGCGAATTGTTACCTAGAAATTCCAACCATTCTGAAAGTTTGAAATGATCATCAAAAATGATAAATACCAGGTCATCTACATATCGACCAAAGAAAATGGTGTCACCTTGACCGGGACTATCACATCCAAAGATGCGGGTACTCTCCCACCATCCCATGTACAAATTGGCCAGGGATGGTGAGAACTTAGCCCCCATAGGGGCCCTGCATAGTTGGAGGTAATAGTCCCCGTCGAATAGAAAGAAATTATGAGTCAGCAAAAATTCCAAAGACATCAAAATACATTTCTGAAGGGCCAATGAAAAGTTACCTGATCTTTTGAGAATATAAGAAACCGCCTCCAAACCCAAATGGTGTGGGATGGAGGAATAGAGGCTAGTGACATCACACGTCATCCATCTAAAGCCCTTGCACCACTGTATGTCACTAAGGCTCCGCAACAAGTGGATGGTGTCTTTGATGTAACCTGGTAGGTCAAAAACCAAGGGTTGAAGTTGTTCATCCACCCATTGTCCTAACCTTTCATTTAGAGACCCTATACCTGTCACTATAGGCCTACCTGTTAAAGGGGTGAGTCCTTTGTGGACTTTAGGCAGGTGGTGGAACACTGGTGTTGTAGGGAAAATCTGAAATAAACATATCCCTTTCTTTTGCTGAAAAAATGCCTATAGCAACGGCCCTGTCTAGGAGCCTTAGGAGCTCAGATTTAAAAGGGACAGTGGGGATAGCTTTTTATATGTTTTGTGATCTGCTAGCTGGCAAAGGGCCTCCTTAACATATGTATCAGAATTGAGCACCACCACCAAACCCCCCTTATCAGCGCTCCTAATGGCTATAGTGTCATCATTTGATAAATCACGCATGGAGGAGATCTCTGACTCAGTCAGATTGTTTGTTTGTGTAATGCTAGTATTGGTGTGAGAATGAGCAAAATGAAGTTAGATCCCTCGCCATCAATTTCTGAAAAAGGTCTAAATCCCTACCCTGAGATCCCACCGGATAAAAGTCAGATCTAAGATGGAATGACACAGGACATCCCCACCAAACGGGACTCTTGGGACAGGGACCAGACTCATAATAACTCACATAATGCACATATATTGGCAAAAGACTGAATGGGAGGAAAAGACTCACCTGCAGAAGTCTGGGATTGATCTGAATCAGCAGAGATCTCCTGCATATCCTGAAAATGTTTCTTCAGAGTTAAAACTCTGGAGAATCTGTTAACATCAAGAATAGTAGAAAAAAGGTCAAAATAATTAGTGGGGCTGAAATGTAACCCTCTAGATAACAAAGAAATCTCATTGTCTGTTAATGTCCTATTGGATAAATTGATTACATTCGATTTTAATGTTGGGGGCAAGTTTGTAATTGATAAGGGGTGATGTTTCCTCCTCCTGTGTTTCTTGCCCCCCTCCTCATTTTCCTTTTTTCTTCTTCTTTTTGGTGTTCATTGGTGCAGCTGAGTTTAAACTCTGGGACCCTTTGTTAATGGAGCTGGATGCAGACCGGTGGCTGTCAGGGGACGAGCCTGATGCTGTAATAGCCAGGGTTTCATTGTTGGATTCATTTTCTGGGTCAGAAAAACTGACGCGCTTTTTAGTTGAAGCCCTCCGCGGCTGTCTGGACCGTTGTCCAGGTTTAGTCTATATATAAACTTGGTTATTTTCATAATCTGTTTGGTCCCTGAACAGTTTTTCCTTTTTAGTGGCAATCACACTTTTTTCCAGTCTGTCCAAACGTCTATTAAATTGTGTATCCAACTCCGCATAGCCATCCTTGTGCTGTTGTTCAATCAGGTTTTTTTGCAGAGTGGATATCTCGGACTGTAAACCTTCCAAGTGCTTTGTCCGAGACTCCACAATGATCCTCATTAATTTAAAGGAACATTCTGACAGTGTATCCATCCATTGTTGTTTCAGTCCTTCATTGGTCAAATAAGAGGGGGGAAACTTTTTAATTCGTAATCCTCGTGGGATCTGTTGAAGAGTCAGATATTCATTTATAGTGTTAGTGTCCCAAAATGCTCTGATCTCTTTAGCCATTTGCCCCTTCAAGGTGTGAAAAGTTTTCTTTAAATTTAGCTTGTCCGTGTCATCAGACTGTAGCATGTTACCTTGTTGGATGATCCGGTAGGGATTTTCTGTGGGGGCAGTCAGAGTCCGGCTAAAACTAGTCTCGGGTTCCTTGTTGCTGACTGTGGGAATGACGAAAGCAGGTGTATGCTCCTAGAGTAAAATCAAACCCAGAAAGGGAAAATTGAGGGAGATCACGGTAAGGCTGGAATCAACATAGCCGAGCAGTGCCAGATACAAAGTCCAGACTTCAGAGCAAACAAACTCACAGTTGCACCGCTCAAGGCTAAATGAGGTTCAATCTACCTCTGCTGCCAACTCCAA
Organism: Glandirana rugosa; assembly: GCA_018402905.1. Classification (NCBI taxonomy): domain Eukaryota; kingdom Metazoa; phylum Chordata; class Amphibia; order Anura; family Ranidae; genus Glandirana; species Glandirana rugosa. Next base: position 87,558 of record BLSH010142613.1, on the reverse strand, counting down.
TGGACACAGGTGCAGCTTGGCATCATTAGTAGATGTGTAGAGACATGCTGGACAGCCGCACTCCTTAAAAGCACTCCTTTATTGAAAATCACATTTAAGATCCAAAAAACAGTCAGCATACATAAAGGAAACCCAAGGGGTCAATACAACGGGCTAACGCGTTTCACACCATAATGTGGAGGTGCTTAATCATAGCCTGGTTCCACTGTCTGACTGTCCTGAATATATATGAAAGAAAAGCAACCTAGATGTCAATCAAGGATGATTCATGGACAATCAAACAAATGTTGATCCGCTGTGTGATTACTTCACAAATGCTCCGCAGGGAATATATGCAGGAAAAGTCAACCATAGTTCCCTGAAGAGCGATAAATTGATATGGAAGAAATCATTACAAAAATGTGAAATAGTATAATTTGGGTAATTTGGGTAGTTTCTGTTGTCATTATGATTTAAAAAGAGTAAACACAGTTGATTGATAATAAATGGCTTCAGCCAAACACTACCATGAGTGATAGAAATGTTTTTGTGTTATCATTCATATTCTCTGAAAAATGGCCAAGAAATTATACATTTTGCCAGGGTATGTAAACTTAGCACAACTGTATATGCAGTTCCACCCATAATGCTTCAGCCACATCACACGCTCCATCAACTAGGTCCTCTTTCACACTTGCTTTGAGATCACTTCTCACAAAGAGACAGACACCAGCACCAATCCGTTTTAACCTGTCTTTCCGAAAGAGTGCATAGCCAGGAATATTCATAGCCCAGTCATGTGAAGAATAAAGCCAAGATTCAGCAATACCAATTAAATCATAGTTCTCCTCATGCACCAGGGCTCCTAACTCAACTATTTTGCTCCATTCCACCCTCCATTAATATCTGACCCCTAACTGACCTGTCTGCCCGATTGAATTCTAGTTCACCCCTCTATCTTAGTTTAAATACTCCTCCAACCTTCCCATAATCCTCTCCCCTAGAAGACCCCCTTCCATTCAAGTGCAAACCATCTTTAGCATATAGCCTAGTGCTCTAAAAACCCAAACCCTTCCTTCTTATACCAGATCTTTAGCCATGCATTCAGTTCTTTAATCTCCCCTGTGTTTTGCCTGTGTTGCACATGGCACAGGCAATATTTCAGAGAATATCACCTTGGAGATCCTTCCCTTCAACTTGAAGCCTAGTTTTTTAAATTGATTCTTAAGGAACCTTCACCTTCCATGTATTTCAACATGGACCAAGACAGCTGGGTCATGCCCAGCCCCTCCCAGTAATTTATCAACCCGGTCCACCACATGCCGAACCCTAGCACCAGGGAGACAGCAAACCATTCGGTTGAAGCGATCCCGGCAACAAATTATTTTATCAGTCCTTCTGATTATAGAATCCAATATTACCACCAACCGTCTAGGCCTACCTGCACTACCCTCACGACGCCTACTAGATGTGCTGCTGTTACTATGATTTAGTTGGTATTGTTGAATTTTGGCTTCATTCTTCACATGACTGGGCTATTAATATTCCTGGCTATGCTCTCTTTCAGAGGCACTGGGTAAAATATAAAGGTGGTGGTGTCTATAGTATTGTGAAAAGTGATCTGAAAGCAAGTGTGAAAGAGGACCTTGATGATGTAGAGTGTGATGGTGCTGAAACATTATGGGTGGAACTGCATATGGGTGTACATACTTCAAAGATAATTTATGAAGTTTGTTTTAGGCCACCACACCCAACATTAACGAGGAGGTGCAAATAAAGCTCCTTGCACAGATAGAAAGGGCTGCAAGCCCTGGGACAGTTATAATAATGGAAGATTTTAACTACCCGGAAATTCACTGGAGTAATGGCACTACTGGAACAGTTAAATGGCAGACATTTATAAACCTATTACAAGACAATTTTATGGTACAGTTGATAGAAGCCCCAGCTAGAAAGGATGCTCTGCTGGATCTGGTTATCTCAAACCATACAGAGCTTATTACTAAGGTTCATATAAAGGAACATCTGGGTAGCAGTGACCATAACATGATTTCATTTAGGCCCCTTTCACACTTGTGCAACTTGTCCTGAGGCTTGGGACTGCAAAGTTGCATGACAAGTCTTACCGCATGATTTCCAATGACAACCATTCATATCTGTGCGACTTGAAGTCGCAGTGACTTCAAAGTAGTCCCTGCACTAATTTGGTCCGACTTTGATGTAAAAACAGTTTACTATGCTTCAGTTATGGGTGAACCAATTGGTACCAATCACCGACCCGTTCCCATCTCTCCATCATGACATATCTTCTACAACAGCTGGCAGAAGAGAGGGGGGGGGGAGACAGTACCTCTGTAGGGGGACCAGGGAAGCACACAGGGACCCTGGGAACAGCAGTAGGACACGTAAACTGGATAGGAGGGGCGGCAGGGGCAGCATATAGAGGAACCAATCTCCTCCATTAGGAGGAAAATTGAGGAGATTGGGTCCTCTAAATGATGCCCCTGCCATCCCTCTTATCCAGGTATACAAGGGAGGCACACGGGCCCCCTGGAGCACAGGGCCCGGTTGCCATTGCAACCCCTGTAGTTACGCCCCTGCCTATATCTAAAAAGGTTTTAAAGTCTTTACCAAGTAATTATAGACCTGTTAGTTTGACTTCTATAGTCAGGAAGATACTGAAGAGTTTAATAAAGGACCACATAGAAGATTTTTGCTAGAAAATAGTATCTTAAGCAATAGACAGCATGAATTCACAAAAGACAGAATTTGTCAAACAAATCTAAATTCTTTTTATGAGGAAGTGAGCAAAGACATTGACAACGGAGTGGCTATTAAAGATGGGCTCGGGCATGTTTTTTTTTCCGCACTGCTCAGCTGGTTACACTGATGCTGAAAGGCAGAAATTTTTCTTTTTCCCTCACCTTGCCGGATTCATCTGGCCAACCGCGCAGGTTAAGCCTCTCCTGTTAGCGACGCCCCCCACTGTACAGGGAGTAAATCTTCCTATATGGGGGAGGCCTCCCCTCCCCATGTTCCAGGGATTGGGGGGGGGTGGAAGGCGGCTGGTCTCTAAGGATTGCTTCCTCAT
>BLSH010142613.1:17603-34053 GCA_018402905.1 Glandirana rugosa | reverse complement strand
CCTTGGAGACCCAAAGAAAAAAAATTAGACTATAAAGTATGTCATGACGATTGTCATGTCATGTGTGTGTGGCAAAATTACACGAATAGTGGGAAGGGCTTAAAAATAGTGCATATCCCGGGGGTCAGGAGTCTGTAATACAGAGTACAGGGATTGGGAAAGTATAATTCACAGGTCAGTAGACAAGGTCCAACAAAAATTACCTCTCTCCCAAAGCTATAATCACCCTCCCACTAGTATGAATTTATTCTCACAGCACAGTTCTGCTGCCCAGTATAGCTCAGTCTCTCCAATACAGCTCTTCCCATTCCAAGACAGATCTCCCCACCCACTACAGCTCCCCCAATACAGCTCACTCCCCCAAATACAGTTCTCCCCCTTCCAGGACAACTCTCCACCCTCAATAAAGCTTCATCCCCAGTACAGCTCCCCCTCAATAAAGCTCTTCCCCCTCAGTACAGCTCTTCCCCTTCAGTACAGCTTTGCCCCCTTCATAATACATTTACCAAACCAGGGCAGTTAAGAGTAAGGGAAGCTCTTCTTTGGCTGGATCATCTGACTGGAGCCGAGGGGAAGCAGCTCTCATGTTCTGAACTGACTGCAGGAATCGCTTTGGGTGTCTAGTGTGGCTGATTGATGAGAGTGTGGGATACTGTCTTGTACAGGGAGAGACAGTGCTACAAGAGGCAAAAAACCTGTACAGCCCAAGCTGGACAACTTAATAGCCAGCAGGCTAAGATGCACTTGAATGTGGGTGAAGGACTGAAAGCCTGCATGGGCCAAACTTAGCCTGGAGGTTGAACATTTTCTGTAGTGTTAATGTGAAGCTGAAAACACCTGCATGGGAAACCATTTTTTTTGTTTTTACAACTTTTGGCCATAAGGCATTGTGTTTTGTCTCCATAGATTGCCTGTTGTCTGGAAAAACTGTCATAAAATACTCATGCAGATATCAGAGTCAGGAGAGAGCAGACAAGATCCATAATACGTGCTATGGTATGAGGCAAGTAGGATATGCTTTGTTCATTTTTAGTTTCAGGGGGTTACAACCACTTTAAATAAGACTACAAAACCCAATATATATTGTGGTGTGGGGGTGTTTAGCTCTCGTGGTAGATGCATTTGGAGCAAGTTCACGACAGCCAGGATCTCTGCTTAAGGGCATGGTAGGCCATGTTTATTAAAAGAAAGTTCAAAAACAATAGTTAAAGGGTTTCCCTCGCAGATGGTTTTCACCATCCACGTGAAATACTGATAAATTCAGCCTCCTGGCTTACACATACCGCAGTGCTTCTCAGGCCTTCCACTTCAGGCTCTTGTCTGTCTCCTGCAGACCATTCCCTTGTCAGCACTGTCTATACACACAACAGCCCCTTGCTGCTTTGACCCTCAGGCATGGGTCTCTGGCTTCTCCCGGTGCACACCTGCATTCTCTGGCAGCATGGACTCCTTGGGAGGGTGGAGCCCAGAATCATGGTCCTGACTCCCCTATCAGGACCACACACACCTGGACAATCAGTGTTTTGGCTATCCATAAATCCTGGTCCCAGGATTGGAGATTTCATCCCTCCCAGATCACTTCAGAAATCTCCAAACTCCAGGCTCCCAAATGGATCTCCCAAGCCTGGAAGAAACTGCCCAAAAGTGATTCTTCCATATCAAATCGTCCTGGAGCCTGGTTGGCAATCTAGAGGACCAAACACCGTGAAAGGGAAACGCCCTGTCACAATATATATATATATATATATATATATATATATATATATTGTTACAGAAAAGGAGTACTCCCTCAATCAATGTGACTTTTAAGGCACAAAGTAACTACACTGGTAATATAATAAAAGATTTTTATTTATACAAAAGTATTAAAAATACCATCACTGTTGGCAATCGTCTAAGAATCAATGTGAAACAGACATAGAATACAATAATGCTGAGCAAAATATTTACACCTAATGCATTTCGGATGCGTTCCTTCTTCAGAGGTGTTTCAAAGACAACATAAGAGTAGTTCAATCAGTGAACTGAAATAATATACATTGGTTAACATTTGAACAAATATACATACCGCCGCTAATGCATATATGGCAAGGATACCTACTTACCACTAAAAAATTAATAATTAGAGGTAAATGATGGATCATATAATCGCATGGAGTTTATAAACAGAATTAGAGAACATAAGAACAATATCTTATTGTGGACCACCACCCAGAAATGGCCAAGAGGGGCAGATATATCCCACAGAGGGTCCTGGATCACATTGCGGGGGAGGACAGAGATCAGAGTCCACTGCAAAAGATATATCTAAGGCAGAAGTATTCTTGTCTCATGAGATCAAAGAAGACAGTAGTCTAAAAAAAAAAAAAAAAAGGGCATGAAATGAGCTTGGTGTCAGAAAAAAGATTAGGAGCCGAAGTCACTAAGACGTAAATATACCATGCAGGTGCATATTGCATCATACCTATTTATAATAAAATGGTATGGGGAGTTAGGAGATACAGCTCCTGCCCCTTATGCCACACTTTAGAAGGCCAGGCTGCTAAGCTTTGTAGTTTACATCCCCTACACGTTCCCTAATCTCAAAGGGACCCTGCCACTTTGCCAGAAATTTACTTTCGACCATGGGGACTAGCACCAGCACTCTGTCCCCATGGTTGAAAGTTCGGGTTTGTAAACCCTTCTCTGGGCCTCTTGGGCTTGCTCCATATGCTCTTGTACAAGACACAAGAGACAGGACAGCTGCGATTCGATCCTGCATCAAGACGATTTGCTCTATGATGCTTCTTTATGGGGTGGCCTCTCCCTCCCATGTCTCCTTTGTGACATCTAGCAGCCCCCTGGGATGTCTACCATACAAGAGTTCAAAGGGGGAATACCCCGTAGACGACTGTGGAACCTCTCATTTTGCAAAAATGAGGTACGGCAGCAAAAAATCCCAATTTTGCCCATCTTTATCCACCACCTTTTTTTTAGTATACTCTTGAGGGTCTTGTTAAACCAGTGGTTCTCAACTCCTGTCATCGGGACCCACTAACAGGCCAGGTTTGTGTTGTAGAAATTTAAGATGTGTTTATTATATATTGTCACAGTGTCTCCCAGTGTCGGTTTAACGATATTCGCTGTGTACAGCGAATATGGCTTTAACCGATATTGCGGACAGGCCATTTACAATGGAAACCTTCCATTTTTTGGTAACCACACTCTACCTGCCCGATCATCCCGGCCAGCAGGCGCCCTGAGCGGTTAACGCTGGAGCAAACGTAGGTCCGGATCTTTGCGGTGCAATGCACGTTCTGTGGCGCGGGTGTATTACCTTCAATTGGGGGGGCCCCTGTATTATGTACAGATTGATCTGCTTGGCGGTGATGTACTTGCTGTATGGAATTAGTATTGCCTTTTATGTAAGGATAATCTGATCAATGTGGCAGAAATCTACAGCTATATTCCTTTGTGCATAATTTACCCTTTAATGGAACAGTAATATAATCACTATGAGATATAGTTCATAGAGCTGTATTTGATAGTGATTCGTTGTAATGGCAGTTCGGGGTTTGCATGCATGGCGTTTTGCTTGGAGGGCCTCTGTGAGATAACGGATTGGTTTCAATGGAAGCCATGTTTCCAGATGGCTTCCATTGTTATCTGGAGTGTTCATCTCCACCCACCCATCAGCTGTTGCTCATACAGGCTGGCCAATCCACATGCATGCACGCCTCTTCTATTGTATCGTTTGAATATAAACAAGTGTGTCATTGGTTGGTGGTTTGTATTGAGCTCATGTCATGTGACTGTGCCTTGGAGGCTGATTGTGAAGCCACTAAGTCCTTTTGTTATCCATGTCTGAATGATATAAATTAAAACACAAAGCATTGAAAGGCAGGACTGTCTTTCGAGCTTGCAATGTGAGAACAGCTATGGTGTTTGTCTTACTTGCTTTAACACGAGTGCACTCAAATGCATTATGCAGAAGAGCTGAAAAGTGCGCTTATTAGCGCAGGCAAAATATAATGCACACAAGGTATTATTTTTTTTTTTTAATTCTAAAATTTGAAGCCCGTGGTGGTGTGAAACACACCTCAAAGCTTACCCGGTGCATAAAAAAGTGCACAACACAAAAGTGAAGACACAAAAATTGCACATGGGTGTACACATGGCCTCCTCCGAAGAGGGAGGGCCTAAACCCTGGTCCCCCGGGGCGCAAGGCTCCTGACAGGGATTGGGGTACCGTGCACCAAGGATTGCCTAGCCAGAAGGCCGAGCAACCCCCGTTCTCGTTGGCGACCAGCCGGAACCGGCCGCCCCTCGATACTAGGTGGGGCTCCCCCTAAGGGAGACCCCATGAGAAGCGGTGGGACAAGCCAAAAGGCCATACCCACCACCTACCCAAGACTTTCGGGTAGGCCCGAAGACCGTACACCCTACTTATCAAACAGTGCGTGCAACCCAAACAATCAAGTGACACAACATGACAAACCAAAACAATCAAAAGGTGGGGGAAGGATAGTGAAAGAGGTGCCTTTGTGAGAAACAAAGGCCGGCCTTGCGGCCAGGAATCAAAAATTCCGCCGGTCCTGGCCAAAAGGCCCGGCCCAGGAGGCAGGTGTGAAAAAAAGGTGTACATGGTGCAGTGACCTCGGTGCCGTCAAACTCAAAGTGTTGCCACCCACTTGTGAGATTTCAGGCACCCCTGGACTGCCACTCCAGGGGCACATGCAACACGGGCTTCTTTTCAGCCCGACCTTCCGGCCAGACCGGCATCTCCCCGTACCAAGCAGGAGGACCTTTCCGGTGGGCAGTCACCCTGTCGATCTAGCCCAGATTCCTTCTGGGCGCTTTGATCCAGGTTTCTTCTGGTACCACCATCCAGAGTCCCATTACGCCTCAGGTCTTGCCAGACGGAGCCCCAGGACTAAATAGCCCCTGTCTCGGCCTAGCGCCTCCTTCAGCAACTGTCTGGCACAGTTACAACACCGGCCCAGCCAAAAGGCCGAGCATTTGCAACCAGCCGATCGGCCAGATCAGAGGTGGTTCTCCATTCCCATCAAGAGGCCCGGCGAACTAGACAGCTTAGGGAGAGTCTTGCCTACAACTGGGGACAAGCTGAAGCCAGATTCGACCCAGGAGGAAAAGACCCTCCCACCGCCATCATTGTTCCCCACCAATTACATCAGGCTAGGCTAGTCCCCCCCGGAACATAGGGGACCTAAATGCCTTACCTTCAAACTGATAAGAACAGATACTACACTTGATCTTAGCCAAAAGGCCGAGAAGCGATCACACAAGGTATTATAATTGCCCCCACATTTGCAGGATAACTGAAATACATCACAGGTGATATCATTTGCTGCTCAGTGATTGCAATATTCTAGTCTGCACCTCCTCAAGGTAATACTTAAAATCTGGCCTGTTGGTGGGTCCTGGGGACGGGAGTTGAGAACCACTGTGTTAAACCTTTCCACCAGACTAACAGAGATACGGAGATGGGAGATTTTGTACAATTTACACAATTCTCTGGTCACTCTCGAGATGAACGGGGTACCCTGATCTATCAAGATTTCTTTAGGGATCCCCACCCGACTAAACACCTGGATCAGTTCTTTGGCAATAGTCTTGGCGGAGGTATTCTACAAGGGTATGACCTCAGGATAGCGGGTCGCATAGTCCAGTATAGTCCAGTATCACCAGGATGTGCTGGTGTCCCTGGGCAGATTTTACTACTGGTCCCAAGAGATCCATGCCAATTCGCTCAAATGGCACTTCAATTATGGGAAGTGGGACAAGGGGACTACGAAAAAGGGTCTGGTGAGAACTCCCATGCCTCCTCAGCAGGGGGAGCTCTGTCCTCAAGGCTCTCTGTGCCTTCCCACAACCTCCAAAAATGGGGAAAATCCCTCCCCGCTAGGGCTTCATGAAGCAGGGAAGGTACCACTGAATGGGTCACGCTGCCGCAAGAGGTATCAATCTCGACCAACGCCGTCTGGTAGCCACAAGAATCCCCATAGATGCAAATGACCCCGACAGTGCTAGGGTGTAACCGGGCCGGATTTACACAGCTGCTTTTGACCAACGTTATGACAATACCAGAGTCAAGCAGTGCAGTGACGGGTTTGCCATCAATAGCAATCACACACATTTGCTTCTCCATGCTACTTGAGCATGATGCTCTACATGCGACCTGTGAAAAAAAGAGAAATGCATCTTTTCATATAAGCATTATCACATTGCATGGGTTCATCCTTCATGGGACAATTGGCAGCAGTATGTCCCAATGCATGGCATCGGTAGCATTGTATGTGTTCCATACCCAGTCCTCTCAAGGGTCCCCAAGACCTTCCTGGCTTTTTTTGGCCAGTCTCCAGGTCTAGAGCACCTAGTCTCTTTAACCGTATCAATTTTATCAAATTTCCCCTCACCCCTGAACCCTGGAATAGGCTTACCGGGTCCGCTGGGCGATCTTTCACCTCTAGAGACATTGGAGTGGGATGCAGATGGGCACAACAAGTACTCAGCAGCTGTGTATCTCTCGATGAGGTTCACCAGTTGGCTTGCAGTTTTGGGGTCCCCATGGCTAACCCATTTCCTCAAAGCAGCAGGGAGCACCCGTAGATAGCGGTCCATGACCACACGCTCCACAATCTGGGGACCTGGCAAAGTCTCTGGCTGTAGCCATTTCCTGGTAAGGTGAACTAGGTCAAACATCTGCGAATGGGGTGGCTTGTCGGTGCGATAGGTCCACTAATGCACAAGTTAGGCCCGGACTGCCATGGTGACCCCCATGCGTGTGAGTATCTCTGCCTTTAGAGTCTCATAGTCCTGGGCCTTATCTGTTTCCAGATCAAAATAGGCTTTTTGGGGTTCGCCGGTCAAGTATGGTGCTAGCAGTCCCGCCCACTGTTCTTTTGGCCATCCTACGCGAAGAGCGACTCTTTCAAAGTATGTGAGGTATGCCTCCACGTCATCCACCGGTGTCATCTTTTGCATGTGGTAAGAAGCGCGTACCAACTTTGGCTCCACTGTCATGGGAGGAGGTGCGGGCCCTTTTTTTAACTCCAGCAGGGCCTCTGCAAACTGTTGGTTCATCTCCTGTTGTGCTGCGATAGCCTGGCGACTCTCCTCTCACTGAGCTGCAATGGCCTGGCGACTCTCCTCTCGCTGAGCTGCAGTGGCCTCTGCGACCCGGAGGTTGGTTTACTGCAGAACTGTGTGCTGTGCTGCAGCAGCCTCTTTGACCTGTCGGTTGGTTTCCCACTGGGCTGCATTGGCTTGCAGGGCCTTCAACATTTCTTCCATCTTTGAAAGTTGCCACGCTGAACTCCACCACGTGTGGGATATTAGCTTGTGGGGATCACTTTTCAGGGGAAAAGATTCAGCATGGATGTCAGTTTCTTAAAATCTGGCGGCTTGCCAGGTTTATTATTTCAGGTTTGCAAGTTCAAAACAAAAACAGAAAACAAAACCCCGCTGTCTGGTGCTAAACTAAACAAACAGATTCCTCTCTATACAGTGTGGGGCTGTCCCCAACACCCACAAAACATAAGCACATTGCAAACCTTGTTCTTGGAGTCCAAATTAGCACACAGAGCTTTCTCAGCTTTCTCCCTCTGAGATCCAGGATCGAGCTCTTCTCTGTTCTCTTCCTGGTCATTAAATGCAGGTGTAGAGGGGTTTGAGTGGGCCAGAAAGTCCGGGCTGGAACCAGATCTGCTACAGTGGCCGGCTGGTCGGACGCCCGCTAGTCGCCTCAAAATGATCGCATGAGAGGCGACATGTGTCGCCCGTCCATTGTGGTGCCTCGCATAACGTCACTATATATATATATATATATATATATATATATATATTATATAGTCTGTGTATATATTTCAGACAACTGTTTCACTGTGTTTTGTCTTTCTCCACTCTATTCAAAATAAACCTTCCACCGCTCTATGCAAAACTAAATGAAATGGTTTTGGCTTTAGATCCATTTTAACTTTTGTTGTGCTATTGAGAGGGAAATCCCTGTGACGTGACAGCCCACATCTGGTTCCTTCCTGTATCTTACCTCCCACTTTGGCCCTTGTGATGGAACAGGATTTGGAAATTTGCCCGGCCTGCAACACCAAAACTAAATGTCATTCTGAAAAGGATAGTATGGCATTTTCACTGCACTTGCTGTGTAGGTGGGAAGCATTAAATATCCAATTCAGTGCTCTGAATCCCCTGGAGTGCTAGGTAAAGCATTAATTTTATCACTGACCATCTGCTCTAGCTTTCCCACCTTCTATGTGCATGTTCTCCAGCATTCATTTTACTGGATAGTGTGCATTTTGGAACCCTATTAATTATAGGAAAAAGTAAAACAAAGCATGCAGTGCATTTTATTATATTTGAAAGGGTTAGTTCACCTTTATCAAAAAAACTGCCTATGCAGATAAGGGGCGTCTGTATATAAAAACAAACTGTGCAGCTTTGTCTAAAGTTGACTAATACCCTTGCTATATGTGTACATTAAGCCTGACTGGAATATTCCCGGGACATTGCTAGGATGTTGCTAAGATAGGCCTAGTCATTACTGCACACCTTCATAGGAGCTACTGCATCAGGGGAGAGAGTGAGAGAGAGAGAGCGTGTGAGGGGGTTCGAATCAGAAAAAAGGGCTCACTCTTGTGATGGAGGAGGTGAACAGTAAGAGCTACGCATATCTTAGGAACACCCTGGGAGTATTCCTGCCAGGCTTCATGAGGTATATAAAATGTTCTAAACCTATAGCAAGAGCATTATTACATTTTTGTCAGAGCTGCATAGTTTGTATTATCTACAGACACCCCTTACCTGCATTGACAGTATTTGGTAAATTTGAACCCTTGGTAAAGGGTTGGTTAAGGTAATCTTTTAATGCAGTATACCAAATGACAAGACAACACCCAAAATTAGATGTATTTTCACAATGTAAAGCGTGAATCCAGCCTCAGTTTAGAATCTCCAAGGAGAGTTTACAAATGATTTAAGTGTATTTCCACTTAACCACTTCAATACCAGAAGACTTAGAACATCTCCCGCCCAGACCAATTTTCAGCTTTCAGTGCTGTCACACTTTGAATGACAATTGCGTGGTCATGCAACGTTGTACCTAAACAATTTTTTTTACATTTTGTTCCCACAAGTAGAGCTTTTTTTGTGGTATTCGATCCCCTCCTCAGTTTTTTTTCTTTGCTCTACAAATAAAAAAAGACCGAAAATTTTGAAAAGAAAAAAGTTTTTCTCTGTTTCGGTCACAAAACTTTGTAAATAAGTACATTTTATCCATGACTGAGGGGCACTGATGAGGCTACACTGATGGGCACTGATGAGGCAGTACTGATTGGCACTGATGAGGTGGCACTGATGGGCACTGATGATGAGGCACTAATATGCAGCAATGGTGGCCACTGATAGGTGGCACTGATATGCAGCACTGATGGGCACTCATGGGTGGCACTGATGGGCACTGATAGTTGGCACTGGGCACTGATAGGTGGCACTGATGGGCACTGATAGGTGGCACTGGCAGGTGGCACAGGTGGGCACTGATAGGTGGCACTGGTGGGCACTGATAGGGGGCACTGGTGGGCGGCAATTGCAGATTGCACTGTAAGGTGTGCATTCCCTGGTGGTCTAGGGTGGCATTTGAAGTTGGCACTGAGCTCCATCCATGTTGGGCATTGTGCCCCTTACCTGGTGGTCTAGGTTGGGCTCCCTGGTGGTCTAGGATCGGCTCCTCGGTGGTCAGGATTGGCTCCCTGGTGGTCCTGGGTGGGCTCTCCCTTGTGGTCCCTGGATGGGCTCCCTGGTGGTCCTGGGTGGCGATCCCGGGGGGCTGCACTGATAAACACTCAGCACAGACCCTCCCCCATTAGGAGAGCAGCCGATTGGCTCTCCTCCACTCACGCCTGCAGACGTGAGTGGAGGAAAAGTCAAAGCTCTTTACCGAGATCGCCACAATGCACATCCCGGCGGGCACACAATCGTGGGTTCTCCTGAGGACGTCAATGGAGGTCCATGCAGAATAAGGAACCCGGGCGTCATTTTGCTATAGGCCGGGCGAGAAGTGTTTAACTTTCCCCTGCTCGGTAATGTTAAGGAGGGTGCAGGGGAAATATGTTTACCATACTTAACTAATTCAATTAATTAATTAAATTTATTAAAATAATTAAATGTCTGTACTGTGATGGCAGATCTCATAATCAGTTCAAAACTAGAAGTGCACACTGTCTGTCCGAACATAGAGTTAAAGTACAACTAAAGGCAACATACACATTTTAGTATCTCCTCATATAAATACCTGAAAGTTACACATGATAATAAACATAATAACTGAAATTATTATTTCCCTGCCATATAGCTGCAATTGTGGTCTCTAATCCCCTCCACCAGTTCCCCTTTGTTGTATACTACTAGTGATGGTGGGAGGAGTTCAGCAGAGCTAGCATGCCATTTGCTTTCAGTGAACTTGCTTCTGTATCTCCCATAGGAATCTACATTTCCCAGAGCCCTCCTGCCTTCTATCATGCTCAGTCTATTTTACATGACACACACCCATCTGCCAATAGCTGGTTGTGTGCTATGTAAAACAACACAAGTCAGTACAGGTTAGTTTGCACACTGATTTTTCTATTAAGCAGTGGGCAGGCAAAGGTGAGGCATAGGTGGGAGTGGGTGGGACTTCATGGGCAGATCATGGGCGGAGCCTCATTGTGACTTCTGTGAAGATTGCAATTCCTGAGCTTTCCATGGACTACAGGAGCACCTCCCCCAGTGCTGTCAGGGCGGCTCTTCAGAGAGACAGCTGCACAAAAGGGGACAATAGGCAATTAGAAAAACAGGAAGTAATGTTGTTTCCTCATTAAAGGAAGTGCACATGATAGCTTTCAATTGCAGGGGACAAGGTAGATATCTCAAAATCCTTACTGTGTTTTGAAAAAAAAACGGTAAGATGTTTAACAGACTGTTTTGGTACATGACATATTGATTTTTTCATTTTGACCATAGTTCTTCTTTATATATCTCAGTGCTTGGGTCACATTGTATGGTAATGTGTAAAAAAATAAATAAATAAATGTCCCTACATCTGTCCCCCAATCGGACATTGCAAGCTCTTTTGAACAATTTCAAGCTACCTATAGAGTCCGTGGTATAATTTTGCAACAAAGAAACACTGATAACCCCTTGAGCTCCTAATGAAAGAGGGCTATGACTGAGGGAAGCATGGCCCACCGGAGTGAACATTTCTAAAAACAGTTAAAGCATAACTTTTTGAGATGGGAGTGAGGGACACCTATTAGCACAAGTATGTAGGCATAGGATACATTCCCCTGCCACACCCCCTTCAAGGAAAAGTATACGAGAAAATGATTGGTTAAAGCCACAAGTGCTTTTTTTACCACTACTACCTTTAATACTGGCTTTTGAAATATACAGATGCAGCAATTTAGAAATTGAATGGTTTAGTACTGGGAAACACTTTTTGATAGATCAGTAGTGCATTTTATATACAACTATATAAATCAGACCAAAATGAGGGATAAAGGAGGAGGAAAGAGGGACAGAGAAACTTTGTTCCAAATCAGGGACAGTCCTTCAAAATCAGGGACAGTTGGGAGCTATGGTTAAAGTAGTTGTAAACCCTTTTAGCCTCAAGTGATACACAGAGATAAAACAAATCCTCCTACATAATTTTTACTTGTTTAGCTACAGTCTTCTCTTATCTACAACCTTTCAAAAGAACACAATTGTGATAAAATTCTTCTGGAGAACTGCAGTCACAGCTCTTATACACCATGTGAGAGCTGATAGGTGGAAAGGGACACCCCCCCCCCCCAACATAGACAAAGGAACGAAGGAACATGCAGAGAACCTAACTATCTCAGAGGTACATACTCAATGGGACATCGCATTCCTGGATACATATGTCAAAAATAATATGGTCCCCAGGAGCTTACGTTGAGAAGTTAGCCCCCAAAAGGGGGAAGTGGATATCGAAGATTGGTATAAATATTTTAATGAAGCTGGCATTGCCTTCTTGAAATTATTATTAACCAAAAAGAATGGTAAACTTTGAGATTAGATACAGAAATCAAAAACATTAAAGATAAATTAAATCCCTTTAAAGAGAGTGAAGAGCACAAAGACAGATCAAAGAACCTACTCAAAATTTTGGAAAAAGAAGAAAAGGAGCAGAAATTAAAAAAGAGGAAAAAATATAACCGTGATCTGGGAGACTATCAGACTGGGTATATTTTTGAATGGCAAAAGAAATTAGCCACAGAACAATCAACTGATAATACTGTACCAATGGAGGTTTCCACACAAAAGACAGGTTCTAATAATAGACCGGTAGAGGTGGGGCATTTTCCAGTTTACCAGCACTCTCCAGTTCCTCCCCATAGAGGTGAAGGTAATCAAGGATATCTTAAAAATGGTCCACCATCATACCATACCACACCTCACAATCTGGGTCGTAATAGGGGGGATCAACACCCCAATCATCAGGGTGGCCGCCCCATGTGGTATAAGAGGCCTCCATAAGAAAAAGGTCCCAATTATTATCATAATCAATATTAACAACATGAAGGTGTTCGTAACTCCAACACTGGATATAATCGCCCGCATCAATCTGAGGGTAACTACTCTCTTTGAGGGGATCAAGCTTACCCAAGACAGGGCCCAGGATCTAGACCAAGATCCAATCAATGACATAATGGTCATTATAGAAATTATTTAAAAGATTACGGTTATGAATCAAGCTATAATGTTCCTACTAACAATAGGTTTTATCCTTTGAGGGAAAGAGAAGGGCCAAGGGTCAGATATGACTCAGATATTGAGTATTACAACTATCAAGATGAGTCACCTGGTACCCCAAGAGGTGCCCATGGAGGCAATTGAGACAATTATAGTATGACATTGGCACAGCCTGGTACTAGTGGTTCAGATTGGGGTTTTCCCTGTTCCAATCAGGGCACCAAGAGGTCTGTCAAAGAAAGGCCCTGTCACCCTCTTTGAAGGTGTTTAGGGATGTTATGTTGAGGGATTTGGAGAAAAATAAGGTTAGGAACATCAAGTTGAAAGAAGATTTGGATAAAACACATCCTTGTGTAAAGACAAAGAACATGTGGTCCGTCCAGCGGATAAAGGGGGCTGTATTGTGGTATTGAATAAAGTTAATTATCTAAAAGAAATGTCCAGATTACTAGAGGATCAAGACACCTACACTCCCCTCAGTGGAGACCCCACCAGTAGATATAAGTCTGAATTGGTTACACTAGTTGATAAAGGTTTTGATCCAAATATTTTAAATAAGAAAGAGAAACAATATTTGGTGTCCAGTGCCCCTCGCCTCCCTGTCATCTATTATTTGCCAAAAGTTCATAAAAGTATTACTTGCCCCCGGGACGGCTTATAGTTAGTGGCATTGCCTCTGTCACGTCTCGAGTGGGCAAGTAAATAGATTTTTTCTTGCAGCCCCTGGTACAAAAGACTAGGTCTTTTGTTAAAGATAGCAGACATGTCATCCAACTTCTTTCTGGTATCACTCCCCGAAAGGGTATTTGGTTGGTCACTGCCGACGTTTTGTCACTCTACTCCATTATACCACATGAGTTGGGAGTGGCAGCCATAAAACATTTTTTGGAACCAGAATCCCATTTACCAATAGGGCAGATAGAATTTATCTTGGAATTACTTCAATATGCAGCTACGCATAACTATTTCTGGTTCAATGACCAGATATACCTACAATACAAGGGAGTTGCAATGGGGGCAAAATTTGCCCCTCTAGCCTGGCAAATCTTTTTATGACCAAGTGGGAGGAGGATGTCAACTATGCCTTAGATTATTATGTGGGCTAGGTATAATGATGACATCCTCCTCCTATGGGATGGTGATGTATATGATCTCAATGCATTCATTGTATATCTTAATGACAATGATAGGGGGATATCCCTGAGCATTGAGTCGAGTCAAGAATCTATTCATTTTTTAGACCTGACTATTTCTGTTAAAGATAATCAGTTAATAAACTCTACTTTCTTTAAGGCAACAGACCGAAATTCCTACATCCCTTTAGACAGCTGCCGTCATGAATCCTGGCTCAAATCTGTACCCAAAAGTAAATTCTTGCAGTTAAGGCGTAATTGCACAGATTTGAACACATATCATTCCCAGAGTTCAATACTGGTTAACAGGTTTGTGAAAAAAGGTTATAATGAGGAATCTCTGCGATCGTTCATTTCTCAAATAGGAGTTATGGACGGAAACAATTTGATCAAAGGAGAGACCTATACAAGATAGAGACGGTTTTTCCTCCAATGTTCCTTTTATAACTACATATTCGGTACAACACCAGAATATTAAGAGCCTGTTATGAAAACACTGGCATTTTTTAAATAATGATCCACTATTGAGTGAAATCACACCAGATAGACCTCAAGTTGTGTTTAGAGGAGTTTCCTCTTTAAGGGATAGAGTAGCTCCTAATGTCATGAATCCCCCAGTGAAGGAAGTCTCCTTTTTTCAAAACTTTACAGGCTTTTTCCAATGTCAGAGATGTTCTATCTGCACCTTAAATGGATGTAGAAATAGACGTACCAAAAATTTCTTTTCCACCAGTACATCTGGAGAATTTGAGATTGATTGCTTTATAATATGTTCCACTGTGGGGGTCGTTTATTTGGTCCAATGCCCATGTGGATTACAGTATGTGGGCAGGACAAAGTGATCCCTACAAGTAAGACTCAAGGGACACGTGAGTAATATCAAGAAGGGATTTTGGTATCATTCCTTATCCATACATTATGCTTTACATCATGAGAGAGACCCCTCTAATACCATTTTCATTTGCATTGACAAATATAGCTCTCACTGGAGAGGGGGCTCACTAGTTAGAGGTATATCTAAATTAGAAATGGCCTGGACCCATCGTATTAAATAATATGTACCTTTTGGCCTTAATATAAAAATTGATGTCAACGCATTTATTGACAATTATAAAGTATTTTACACTTGGTCTGAATCTGGGGTACTGATACCTAATTTATAGGAATTTTTTCTTATGTAAATTAATTTTATATGCATTTTTATATGCATTTTCATCTATACACCATATACATTTTTATGAATAATTTTTCACATATTTCACAATTTTTCATTTTTTATATACTTATATTTACATATATATATATATATAAATTTGATAAAGGAATAATAGGAATATAATAAAATAATTGATTGTTACTTGTAATATTTTACATACATTTTATTTAAGAAATTAATATTTTAGTTTATGATTTTTTTCTAGTTTTGGTACCATTTTTGTACGCTTAGATGTGATACTCCTGGTTTTATTGCATCGCCTTTTCCCATTTTGGCTAGAATACGAGTTTGAAAAGACTTTTATATGGTGCATATATGCATCATCAACTTCCATATACAAGGATTGCATAACAGATTTTGAGATAGGAACAATTTTCATACATAAGAATTGTGCAAACATGCTTTTAATGTGAATACACGCTATACTGAGAATGTATGGGCAACCATCAGTCCTTTTTTCACTATTTCAAAATGGCGCTCTATGCCTTCCGGCCCATACTCCCAGATTCGGAGCGAGGCTTGGTTTTGTGATTGTATTTAATGCAGTGCGTCAGTACGTTGCCCTAACCCCAAGAAGACCTTTGATTGGACGAAGAGCGCAGGGTAGGTGGCGTGCTGATGTCACCACATGCGAGAACATCCCGGAGGACGGCCTTTTCCACGCCGGCCAGCGTTATTATACTATTTTGAAGTGCAAAAGTGATTTTACATGTAAGTGACTACTATTTTTAATACATTTTAAAACATGGATTTACACTATGGGAGCCTGTATTTTTTCTTGTGAAGTGACGTTAGAGGGATACAGTAGATACTGAAGATCGCATAGCAGAAGCTGGATATACCTTGGCTGGGTGAAAAGGCCACAGGCAAGACTGACATTGTCACGTACCTGGTGGTTGAGTCTGGCTTATGCGGGGGCAACCTCACTTGCGGCCCTGGTTCAAGAGCCCCTGGTAGTGAAGACAGGGAGCTCTGGAGCACAGGGGGGGGGACAGAAGTGATGGTCCCCGAGAACTTGGTCCCGGCGTTCACTCCAACGGGGGCGTATTCGGTCTGAGTTGGTGGTCCATGCACTGTTACAGTCAGAACGGACACCGGAAAAGTGGGTCGGTTCCATATAGGTCGAAGACGATACGCTAGAAGTCATAGATGACATAGGGAGATTGCAGTGAAGTGTTCTTTTTTATGTCCGAGGGTATCACATTTAGGTACAAAATTTTACATAATTTTTATCATCAGTGAATGTACATTTTAGTGAAAACGTGAAGTTTTATCATATTATTGCGACCGGCCGCACCTTTTCCGGCAGGAGGCCCTACAAGAGCGTACACCACTG
>BLSH010142613.1:0-17593 GCA_018402905.1 Glandirana rugosa | reverse complement strand
CCCCTACAAGTAAGACTCAAGGGACACCTGAGTAATATCAAGAAGGGATTTTGGTATCATTCCTTATCCAGACATTATGCTTTACATCATGAGAGAGACCCCTCTAATACCATTTTCATTGGCATTGACAAATATAGCTCTCACTGCAGAGGGGGCTCACTAGTTAGAGGTATATCTAAATTAGAAATGGCCTGGACCCATTGTATTAAATAATATGTACCTTTTGGCCTTAATATAAAAATTGATGTCAATGCATTTATTGACAATTATAAAGTATTTTACACTTGGTCTGAATCTGGGGTACTGATACCTAATTTATAGGAATTTTTTCTTATGTAAATTAATTTTATATGCATTTTTATATGCATTTTCATCTATACACCATATACATCTTTATGAATCATTCTTCACATATTTCACAATTTTTCATTTTTTATATACTTATATTTACATACACATATATATATATATATATATATATATATTTTTTTTTTTTTTCACATATTCTCATACATACACATTGTTATAAATGTATGATATTCATGGGTATTTTATTTAAATTTGATAAAGGAATAATAGGAATATAATAAAATAATAATTGATTGTTACAGGCGGTCCCCGGGTTACAAACAAGATAGGGACTGTAGGTTTGTTCATAAGTTGAATTTGTTTGTAAGTCAGAACAGGTACATTTTTTAAGTGTAGCTTGAGCCAAAATAACTATTTTTAAGCTTTTTGGATAGCATAGGGAAGGGGTAACACCCCTGTAATGTTTGTTTTGCTGTCTATGGTTCTGTTCAGAAGATTTCACCTCGCTTCCTGTCCCAATGATAATTGGATTTTGAAATTTTTGGGTTGTTGTGGAAGCAAACCTTGGTGATAAAGCATCAGTGGAGACACCTTTTTCCCATAATAACTCTTACCGGAGTGAATTTCCCTTCCTAGGAGGAGATTTCCTCTCACTTCCTGTTGTCTCCCTCCGTTTGTAAGTAGGAGTCGTTTGTAAGTTGGATGTTTGTAACTAGGGGACCGCCTGTACTTGTAATATTTTACATACATTTTATTTAAGAAATTAATATTTTAGTTTATGATTTTTTTCTAGTTTTGGTATCATTTTTGTATGCTTAGATGTGATACTCCTGGTTTTATTGCATCGCCTTTTCCCATTTTGGCTAGAATACGAGTTTGAAAAGACTTTTATATGGTGCATATATGCATCATATACAAGGATTGCATAACAGATTTTGAGATAGGAACAATTTTCATACATAAGAATTGTGCAAACATGCTTTTAATGTGAATACACGCTATACTGAGAATGTATGGGCAACCATTAGTCCTTTTTTCCGTATTTCAAAATAGCGCTCTATGCCTTCCGGTCTGTACTCTCAGATTCGGAGCGAGGATTGGTTTTGTGGTTGTATTTAATGCGGTGCATCAGTACGTTGCCCTAACCCCAAGAAGACCTTTGATAGAACGAAGAGCGCAGGGTAGGCGACGTGCTGATGTCACCACGTGCGAGAACATCCCGGAGGATGGCCTTTTCCACGCCGGCCAGCATTATTATACTATTTTGAAGCGCAAAAGTGATTTTACATTTAAGTGACTACTATTTTCAATACATTTTAAAACATGGATTTACACTATGGGAGACTGTATTTATTCCTGTAAAGTGACGTTAGAGGGATACAGGAGATACTGAAGATCGCATAGCGGAAGCTGGATATACCTTGGCTGGGTGAAAAGGCCACAGGCGAGACCAACCTCCTGTAGTTAAGAGGTCTTTTTCTTCTGGTAAGGAGACATCCATTTAAGTGGTGGAGGATTCACTAGTGGTGTTGGTTTTTGTGAATCGCAGAGGGCTCACTGTGGTGATATCGATTTTACATGAAGATTTGTTTAAAGATTTAAATAATTATTGTTTCATCTTACGGACTTTTTAATGATCTTAATTCTCTTGTGTCAGTGTATGAGGGGTGGCGCAGCCTGTTAATGTACTAGAATTGTTGCCATTGGTGTCAGATGGTTTAGGTTGCAGCTGCACTAATTATCAATTTTTGTATCAATCATCATCAATTTTCACATCAACCCAGAGCACAGTTTTTTTTCCTTTTATTATTTGTATTCTGAATAGACAAGCTGTGTACTTATCTGCTTCCCTGTCATAAATTTATCTCATGTGTGGAAAACTTCTCAGACGTGACTCATGCTAATAACAGAGGAACAAAGCCCAGAGAGAAATGACACTTGGAGCTTTGGAGAGAGACATGTAAACACTACAGATATACTGTATGTCCTTTGTTCACATTTCATCACTGGGGTTTAAAACCACTTTAAGTTTAAAGCATCTCACAGATATGATGGCATGGGGTAAAGGGGTGGAGCCTAAACTCCAGTCAAGGCTATGCTGACGTAATCATCACTGACCTTAAGACCTTCAGCTCTCAGCAGAATTGGACATCCACCCCACATGCTTCTGTTGTCTCCCAGCATGGATACTAAGGGCCTCCTCTTCAAGGTCAGGAAAATTCTAGAAAGCAGCCCAGCTGACTGGTTGGGTCACTTGCGCCTTTCAATATACAGTAATTCGACCTCAGCAGTTAAAATGGGGCAGCACAATTACTTCACAAGGCTCCTTGGGTTACTCCCTTTTGTGCCTATTCCCAAACTACTGCTGTTAGTGCACTCATAATCAGTTGCATATCCAAGAGACTCCTTCATTCCTACCAGTACCACCAAACGTAATTATTTAATTACCCACAGCTGGATCCCAAGGACATTTTTCAATTTACTTCAGAGACAACCAGACAATGCATGTTTCCGCTACTGAATCTCTATCTGACTGCTCAGAAACCAGTCGCCCTCTCATTCTGGTCCACTTCTGCAACCTGTTCACAAAGAGTATGACTGTAGATTAGCTTGTGATAGGGTGAGTAATGTTGATATACCAGTAATGTCTGATGACCACATTTTTAATATAGTTACTGTAGGTCAGTTTTGTTACAAATGAATGTTATGCCAAGTATGGCTCCTCAGCTGTTCCAGTGCCTAAGAGTTTACCCGGTGATTCCTTATAGGCTGTTTTCCCTTTAGGTATGAATTTGTCTCCAGAGATAAATAATAAAATAGGGAAGTACAAGTTCAATGAAGTTCTTTTGCTGGTTTCAGCAGTTTCAATGTGAACCAAAGCAGCTTCCCTGTACTTTTTGGAACTGGCTGCAAGGCTTCTGCACTTAGGTACTCTTTGAGATGCTTCCAGACTTATGCTCCTCTCTTTATTATCTTGACCTGATCTTGGGGACTTTAGAAGTGTATGGCGAGCAATGCTGGTTTAGTTACATCTACAATATGGTGGTATATAGAGAGCTCTACTTTGATTATCAGGATGGTTCGCCTCTAGCTGTTGCTCATTTGTCCACATAGGCCTACCTCATTTTAGTCTGCTGCTGGCACTCTCACCAGAGTTTTCAGCAGTATCCAAAAAAAGGCATCTGCTGGATGCGTAATGAAGCCACTGCATGTGGCATACTGTGTGTTGCAGCTGAAAAGATTGGAACGGAGTTGGATATGAGACACATGATTGGCCCATTTAAACTTCTTCCAATTACAACTTACAGGTGTCCCCACTTAAACTGTCCCCAAAAAAAGAACAAGGCAAGTGCAGCTTTATTCATCACATTTCATTACCTTTTGGATTGTCTGTTAGTGAAAGCATTCATAAGGAAGAATCACGGGTCCAATAAGGATCCTTTCACAAAGCTTTGACCTTAATGTGTGTTTTGGCACAGTTGGTTAAAGCGGACATTGGGACTGCCTTCTACCTTCTTCCTTTTCACGCAGAAAATTATCAATGCCAGCATTTATGGTCAACATTCCAAGACGCCTGTGTTCAATTTGTTATTCCTCTGTCCTTGGACAAAATGGGGGGTCTTATTCACATACCATTCTTTTTGGGTATCGAGATTAATGCTGTTCAGGTGGTGTTTTGGCTGACTGCTGACTAATCGGTCAAACTTCTGTCCCTTCTCAAACTGGCTAAGAGCTCTAAGAAGCTCCAACATAATCAGCTTCAAACTCAATCACCCTGTATTTGCAGGGTTATCCCAATGGGCGGGGCTTTCTGCAGGTATTGATATTGAACGATGAAGGATGTCTCAGCTCCCCATAATTATGTAAGGATAACTTGGCCTATATTTGATTTGAATTTGTGGCTATCCCTTTTTTACAGCCATACAATGGTCAGACTTTGCAACTGGTGGCAAATGGAGAAGGCTCCAAACTCACAATTTGAGTTTTACACTGATCCATCGGGTTTTTGTTGGTTTTGTGCATTCTTCTAAGGAGAATGGTCTGGTGAGCGTTGACGGATCTCAGGGGCCCAAATGAATTATTTTGTATTAGTTATGCGGTTTGATATTGTTGGAGCGTTTTCTAATTATAGTGGCTACTTAGCACTGGAATGAAAAATTACAAAAGAAATGGGTCGTCTTTTGGAGGACAACATGAGTGTGGTACAGCTCATAAATCTGTGCCACAGCAATCCCAATTCCTCTTGGCTGTTTCTATAATAACTTCTCAGGGATGAGGTGCCGAATATAATTGTGTCACCCTAAGACTATATCAATGTATAACGATCATCATCATGTTCTAGGTGTTTCTAACATTGTTGCCAAGGAGTTCTCTTGTTTTTAACATGAATCCTTCTGGTCTCTGATCTTGTCGACTTCCCTCGATGCTTATTCTTGTCCAAAATTTTTGTGGAACCTCATTTCTGAAGACAATTAGATATGCTTTAGGCTTTTCTTTATCCATCTACATGGGCGTCCTGCTGATGGGTTTGAAATGATTGAGTATCCTCATTGCATAGTTCTCCTTGTCCTCACAAAAGGATAGGCATTTAGCCCTTTTTCATACATGCTATATTTGTATTTTAGGGACATATAAGGCTTGACAGTCAGCTCTGCAATGTCCACCTTGTCATTTTAGTTCAACCTTCTGGGTTGGGATGACATAACTAAAGATTTTGATATTTGGAAGGTGTGAAAGGGTTAAAAACACATGATGTTTAATCCTGATTCTCAGAGCCTACTATCTTTGCCTATTCTTGTCGACAGTCTTCTTGGTATGACCATCAGTTTGTTTTTATGAATTTGGATCCCTCTTGTTCAAAGCGGCATTCTCTTGGACCTATTTTTTGCCTTGAGAACTTGCTCATCTATAAAGATAATTTTGTTTGGTGGTATTAGAGCAGAGTATTAGAGCAGAGAAGATGTGTTTATAACTGATGCTTACATCTCCATCCTCCTATGAACATCAAACAAGTTGAGTAAAAGCATTCTATGCATTCATGTAAAAAACACCCCGCTACCTCTTTCTCCCCCCCCTCTGTCCCTAAACGATTACCTGTCTAGTCTCATCACTCCCAGGCGCAGCACTTCTCCTCCACTTCCTGGTCTCACAGGAGATGCAGGCACTCCTGCAGGAGTGAGAGAAGGTGGGCCATACCAGTGCTGTGTGTGTCTATGGGCACACACAGCCTGACCGGGAGCACACCTGCAGGAAAAGAGGAATAGACAGCACCACAGGGGGATTTCAGAAGAAGAGATAAGGAGCAATGGTATTGTAAGTATGTATTAATTAAAATAAAAATTGCCTTTACAATCACCTTAAGTATCAGTAGAGAAAATAAGGGAAGGAGATGGGCCTCGTATTACGGTAGTAGGTACTTTCTTTTTAGTAGAGAATGCTAAAGTAGAGCAGTGAAATTTAGTGAGGTAACTCAATTGAATTAGGGCAACACATCTTGTTCTGTCCCTCTGTTAGAAGAAGACTGTGCTGAGGACTTGTTTGCACTTTGTTGTGGTTCCCTCGCGCTCCAGGAGGAGGCGGCGCGGGCAGCTCTATATAAACAGTGTGCTTCCTGTAGCAAGTGCTGTCCATTCTACAGCGTCTGAGTGCCGTGAGCTTCAGCTCTCCTTCCTGAAACCTGCTTGCTGTGTTGTTCCTGTTCCTGTGTACCGACCCGGCTTGCCCTGACCTGCTGCCTATCTGCCTGCACCGACCCCGGCTATCCACGACCATCTGCTTGCCTGACCCTCTTGTACTTTGCCGCCTGCCTGTGAATGAACTCTGCTTAGACTTTGACTACCAGTTGCCGACCCAGCCTGTACGACCATCCTTCTGACCTGCATGACCATCTGGAGATTCACACCACCACCAGTGACCACCAGCCCTCGTGCCATCCCGCACCCTCGGACACCCTGTCTGCTCTACCAGGGGTTCCAGAATCGGGTGCGCAAGAGCGGTTGTTTCCTGCACACGCCAGACTCCACCACCAGGACTGTAACAGTAACGGACAGCCATGTCCGAGTCTGTGCAGGGAACACCCTCTGCTATGGACGAACTGTGCACCCACTTGGCCGGTCTTACACAAGCAGTGAAGAGCTTGTAAGATGGCTACACCCAGCTGGAGGAGCAAGTCCGTGGGCTCTCTGCTCCCTCTGCATTGGGGGGTGGAGCTGCAGCAGCCCGCACCATTGTGGCTTTGCCATCTGAGC
Source organism: Glandirana rugosa (assembly GCA_018402905.1). Lineage (NCBI taxonomy): Eukaryota > Metazoa > Chordata > Amphibia > Anura > Ranidae > Glandirana > Glandirana rugosa. Next base: position 11,036 of record BLSH010142613.1, on the reverse strand, counting down.
CCAAGGCCCACCTTCCCGACAAGTTTGAGGGGGATTGGGGAAGTTCAGGGCCTTCCGCAGCTCCTGCGAGCTCTACTTCGGCTTACAACCCCGCACCTTTTCTTTGGAGACTACTAAAGTGGGACTGGTGATCTCTTTGCTACAGGGGGAACCTCAGACCTGGGCGCATCAGCTCTGGGAACAAAGAGCGCCTAAAGTCGCTACCCTGAGTGCCTTCTTTGACACTATGGCCAAGTTGTATCAGGACCCCCACCTTGCGGCCACAGCCGAGGCCACCCTGCACGCCCTGCAGCAGGGCCAACGCCCCGCTAAAGATTATGTGGCTGAGTTCAGACGTTGGAGTGCTGACACAGTGTGGAATGATGCAGCAATCCGCTACCAATTTCGCCTGGGATTGACAGAGCCGCTGAAGCACAAGCTCACCCACGTCGGGGTGCCTGCGACCCTGGACGCCCTCATAAACTTGACAATCCAAACTGACCGGAGACTCCGGGAACACCGGGCTGAACGAGGTCCGGGATCACCTAACATCCCGCGCCCGACATTGATGAGGCCTCGGTGCCCAGTCATATTGCTCCCATACCTGCCACATCCACACCAGTTGACCCGTCTGAGCCGATGCCGATTGGCCTGCTGCACCCGTCTCTCACCCCAGAAGAGACACAGCGGCGCCGCGCCCTGAGCCTGCGTCTGTACTGTGGAGAACCCGAACACATGGTGCGGACCTGCCCTGCCAAAGCCGTTAAGTGGCACCATCGGACTAACCAGGAGGCGACCCCTGTCAATAATAATGTTTCCCACCTGACTCTCCTGGTCTCTTTGCAATTGCCCAGAGGGAGCATCCAAGTACCAACAATCATTGATTCAGGGGCGTGTAGCTGCTTTGTGGATCAGGCATTCGCTCAGCTACACCAGATGCCCCTGCGCCCCAAGGCGCATAAAATGACTATCCGCCTGGCTGATGGGACGGCCATCAAATCTGGCCAAGTAACTATGGAAACCCAGCCTATACCGGTATCCACAGCCGGGGGGCACCAAGAACTGCTTATTCTCTACGTCATAGCCTCACCTCTGTTCCCCATCATCTTGGGGCTCCCTTGGCTTCGGGTGCATAGCCCCAACATAGATTGGTCCTCCGGACATATACAGTTCCCGCCCCCATGCTGTGGCCAACACTGCCTGCTCCCAGCCAGAGATGTTGGCCCTTCACTCCTGAGCCTGGACTCTGAGCCTGACCCGGAGACCCATCAAGCCGCCCCGCCAGTCTACCACGAATACCTGGACGTATTCAGCAAAAAGGGGGCAGACCATCTACCACCACACAGGTCTTATGATTGCCCCATTGAGTTGCTCCCTGGTACGGAAGTCCCCTTTGGCCGCATTTATCCATTGTCTGAACTTGAACTGTTGGCCCTCAAGGCCTATTTAGATGAAAACTTGGCCAAGGGGTTCATCCGACCGTCCACATCCCCTGCTGGGGCAGACATCTTCTTTGTCGAGAAGAAAGACCGCACCCTCCACCCATGCATAGACTACAGGGACCTGAACTGAATCACGGTTAAAACCCGGTATCCCCTTCCGCTTGTGCCAGAGCTCTTTCAGAGGATAGGGTCGGCCACCGTGTTCACCAAGCTGGACCTCCGAGGGGCGTATAATCTGATCCGCATCCGAGAGGGCGACGAGTGGAAGACAGCATTCCGGACTCGTTTTGGCCATTATAAGTATCTCGCAATGCCCCAGCCACATTCCAGCACCTGGTCAACGACGTCTTTCGGGATTACCTGGACCTCTTCGTTATCATCTATCTCGATGATATTCTAATTTTCTCTTCCTCCCTGCAAGAACACCGCCAACATGTCCGCAGTGTCCTCAGCCGGTTGCGGCAACACCGGTTATACGCTAAGGCAGAAAAGTGCGCCTTCGAGCGCTCCAGTATCCCCTTCCTTGGACTGATCCTGTCAGTTACTGGAGTTAAAATGGACCCTCAGAAGGTCGCAGCTATTCTAGACTGGCCGGCACCCGTGGATAAGAAAGGGGTCCAGCGCGTTATGGGCTTCTCTAACTTCTACGGGAGATTCATCAGGGGGTTTTCGGCCATCATCGCCCCCATCACCCAACTCACAAAGCAGGGTCAGCGGGTTCCAGTGGTCTTCTGAGGCGCAAAATGCCTTCCAAGCCCTGAAGAAGCTCTTCACAACAGTGTCCATTCTTAAACATCCGGATGCCACTCTGCCCTACGTCCTGGAGGTCTACGCCTCCGAGACGGGGGTGGGAGCTGTCCTCTCCCAGAGGCAGGGAACGAAGGTACTCCTGCACCCTGTAGCCTTTTTCTCCACCAAAGTCTCAGCCCTGGAGAAGAACTATGATGTAGGGGACAGGGAGTTGCTGGCCTTTAAGGCTGCTCTGGAAGAATGGCGCTACCTACTGGAAGGAGCTCAGCACCCTATCATGATCTATACCGATCATAAGAATCTAGAGTACCTCAGGATGGCCAAGAGGCTCAAACCCCGTCAGGCCCGCTGGGCGCTTTTCTTCTCTAGATTCCAATTCCATCTGACATACAGGCCTGGGTCGAAGAATACTAAACGCAATGCCCTGTCCCGTATGTTCTCTGAACCCGGCACATCTGCCTCTCCTGACACCATCTTGCAGCCCAGAAATTTCTTGCTCACTTAGGATGATCTGCTCTCCCAGATTCGGAGAACCTCAACCTACTCTTCTGGGTCCCCTAGCCGAGGGCTGATTTGGAAGGATGGTCTCTGGTGGCACAAGACCCAAATTTGCCCAAAGAAGTGTGCCCAGCCACCTTGAAACTCTGCCATGACCACAGATTAGCTGGGCACTTTGGCAAGCGGAAAACCACAGAACTTGTGCTGCACTCTTTTAGGTGGCCATTACTTGCTGAGGATTGTCAGGCCTATGTCTGCTCCTGCCCTACATGCGCAAGAAACAAGACAGATAAAACCAAGGCATGGGGGCTGTTGAAACCTCTTCCTATCCCCGAGCGGCCTTGGTCTAAGATCACCATGGACTTTATAGTGGATCTGCCCCATCTAACGGGTACACTACAATCTTCGTAGTGGTGGATTGGCTGACCAAAATGGCACATTTTCTCCCACTGAAGGACACCCCCACTGCGAAAGAGACCTTCATCAAAGAAGTTGTCTGGCTACATGGCATCCTGGACAACATAGTGTCTGATAGAGTTCAGTTTACCTCGCGCTTTTGGAGCGCCCTCTGTTCTGCCCTGGAAATCAAGCTTTCCTTCTCGATGGCCTACCACCCTCAAACTAATGATCAGACCGAGAGGACCAACCAAACCCTTGAACAGTATCTCCGCTGTTTTTCATCCTACTCCCAGAATGATTGGTGCACGCTACTACTTCTGGCAGAGTTTGCCTATAATAACTCATTGCACTCCTCAACAAAATAGTCACCCTTCTGGGCCAACTACGGCTTCCACCCCACGGTGCTTCCCAACCTAGCAGGCGAAACCACGGTACCAGCAGTACAGGAGTCTTCCCAGTTCTTCCGAACCAATTGGAGGCTGCTGCAAGAAACGCTGACTAGAACACAAGAGCTGAGTAAGGCCGCTTTCGATAAAAGGAAACGTGGTGAACTTAACCTGCAACCCGCTGACAAGACCTGGCTATCCACAAAAAACCTGAGGCTGTCTTGTCCTTCCAAAAAATTGGGCCCGTGCTTCATTGGCCCCTTCTCTGTCAAGAGGAAGATCAAGCAGGTCTCCTACGAGTTGGAACTTCCTCCTTCCCTGCAGATACACCCGATGTTCCATGTTTCATTATTGAAGCCGGTGACCCTGGATCCCTTCCCCAATAGAGCTAGCGCTCCCCCTGCCCCTGTTCTGATCGATGGTGAAGAGGAATTTGAGGTTGGTTCAATACTTGACTGCAGGAAGAGGGATGGCAGGATCCAGTACCTTGTAAAGTGGAAGGGCTACAGCCCAGAGGAAAGCTCCTGGGAACCTGAAGCCAAACTCCATGCGGATGACTGTGTCCAATCCAGCCAAGCTGGCCAAACTGGGCATCCGGAGGCTGCCCCTTGGGGGGGGCAATGTTAGAAGAAGGCTGTGCTGAGGACTTGTTTGCACTTTGTTGTGGTTTCCTCGTGCTCCCGGAGGAGGCGGCGTCGGGCAGCTCTATTTAAACAGTGTGCTTCCTGTAGCAAGTGCTGTCCATTCTACAGCGTCTGAGTGCCCGTGAACTTCAGCTCTCCTTCCTAAAACCTGCTTCCTGTGTTGTTCCTGTTCCTGTTCCTGTGTACCAACCTGGCTTGCCCTGACCTGTTGCCTATCTGCCTGCACCGACCCCGGCTATCCACGACCATCCGCTTGCCTGACCCTCTTGTACTTGCCGCCTGCCTGTGAACGAACTCTGCTTGGACATTGACTACTCTTTTGCCTGATCCCGTTGTACCTCTCAGCCAGCGTTGCCGACCCAGCCTGTACAACCATCTGGAGATTCACACCACCACCAGTGACCATCCAGCCCTCGTGCCATCCCGCACTCTCGGACACCCTGTCTGCTCTACCAGGGGTTCCAGAATCGGGTGCGCAAGAGCGGTTGTTTCCTGCACATGCCAGACTCCACCACCAGGATTGTAACACCCTCCCAATCCTATTTTTTTTACTTATCTCAGTATATCTCTGCTTACCAAAAAATCTTCTGGATCTAGTGTGATGATGGCATTTTCAGCCTTACCCTGCACATGGATTTTCCATCTTACAGACAACAATCAAAGTGCCAGTGGACTGAGTGGTCAACTTGGTTCAGTGAACGCCACAGTTACCAACATAATCAACATATCATTACACATAATAAAATTATCATTTTGTAGAGACTTAACATGTATGGATTTGATGACAATTTTTCTTAGGAGATGGAGTGGGGTTCGCTTACTACATCGTCGGATGCTAATTAGGTGCAACATTACTGCAATTGTGCTAATTACTGCTAAAATGTTGCAAATCGTGCTAATTACCACTCAATTGGAATTCACAATAGCGCTGGGGCAAAAATATTCCCAAAATGGAATACACTACTTCGCCCAGACAACAGATAGTGCCCAAACCCTTACTCCAGTCAGGACCTGGAGAATTGCACATGGAAATAATGTTTAGAGCATGAAATGATCCCCTAATTGTTTAAAGATAATCTGCTTTTAAACTGTGTGAAAAAGTGATTTCTACACTGAAATATCTTTAAAATATAATACATTCCCTGTCTCTTTACAACTAGGTGCATAGCAGAGCTGAGCACAACTGAGCATGCTCAGACATGAAACTGCTCTCATTTCAACTCCCATGGCATTTTTGCAGTAAATAGTAAATACCAAAATTAGCGCTGGTTTAACCACTTCAGCCCCGGAAGGATTTGCCCCCTTCCTGGCCAGAGCATTTTTTTGCGATATGGCACTGCATTGCTTTAACTGACAATTGCGCGGTCATGCAACGTTGTACCCAAACAAAATTTATATTGTTTTTTTTACAAGTAATGGTGGCGATCTGCAATTTTTAGCACAACTGTGATATTGCGGCGGACATTTTGGACACTTTTGACATTTTTTTAGTATCATTGATATTTATACAGCGATCAGTGCTATAAATAGCTACTAAGTACTGTATAAATGTCACTGGCAGGGAAGGTGTTAACACTAGGGGGCGATCAAAGGGTTAAATGTGTTCCCTGTCAGTGTGTTCTAACTGTGTGGGGGCTGGGATGACTGGGGGAGGAGAGATATCGCTGCTCCTATTTACTGGGAACAGACAATCACTCTCCTCTCCCCTGTCAGAACGGGGATCCGATAGATTACATTCACGGATTCCCGTTCTGTCACTGCGGGGGAGTGATCGCAGGTGGCCGGCAGACATTGAGTCTGCCCCACACGCTGATTGGCTCCCCCGCTAGCCAGTGAGCACGTGATACAATTGTAACTTCACCAAATAAATCCTTTTCATGATGAGATTAAATGTATCTTTCTCTCAAAGAAATTGTCCTTGCAACAATGTTGGTTCTTCATCATCTATTTTGCTTATAAGAATCCTAGAACGTGTAATGTTTTTATGTTTTGTTAAAATATTTTTTTCTCTGTCACTTTCACTTGTTGATGTCCATGTCAGGAAAGGTTTCAGCTGCTGGTGGCACTGTGGCTCCCAGATCTATAGGCTGCAGTTCTGGTGTCCACCAGCAGGTGTCCCTCAGCAGTCGGAGGCTGACAGTCGGGAGAGGTTTCACCTGCTGGGGCACTGTGCTCCCAGATCTTTAGGCTGCAGTTCTGGTGTCCACAAGCGGATGTCTCTCGGCAGTCAGGAACCGACATCATCCTCTGCAATCAGGCATCACCTAATGCTGATTGCATGAAGCATATTTAAACCTGGGAAATGCTGTGATACTTTGCCTTGGTATTTTCTCCTTGTGCCCCTGATCTGCATTCCTGTGTTCCGGAAGCCTGTTTCCTGTCTCCTGTTCCTGGACTTTGACCCTGATCCTGCAGCCTGATCCCTTCCTACCTGCTCAGTCCATCTCCTGACTCCCTTTCCCTGTCCTGTCTTGTTCCCAGCTTCCCACTGCTTGATCTCCCGTGTATGACCCTGGCTTGGTATGATTATGATTTGGTTATGCATTGCTCTGTACCGATTTGATTTAGTCTGTCATTTATTGTGTGTTCACTGTTGGTTTATTCACTGGTTGTATTTCACTATTTACTATATTGGAGGTGCATTTTCTTTGTTATTCATTTATTTTATAATAAATCATATTATTTACGCTTTACCTGTGTTTGGTACACTCTGTTGCAGTTCACACATTTCTGGTCACACCGGTCCCTGACATAATACCAAGGCCAGTCCTCACCAGAAGTGTCTGCACAGAGAAGAGAGTGTCTGCACAGAGAAGCCATCTTGGTTCTGCCATTTGTGGTAAAATGCATCCGGAGAAAGTTATTTATTTTTCTCTGCTGATTACAGAGGATAATGAATACTGCCACCAGACATTGAAGGAGTAGACCAGTGACCAGCTTAGAATGTATCTGACTTGCTCATTCCCTAGTTGATCAGGGCAGTATGTCATTTGGAAATGTTCAGCCTTTGATTCAGGATTGTGCGGAGTTAGCTTTGTCCAGTACTCCTAAAGGCAGTGATGATTTTTCTCCCCCCTTCAATATGGCTCAGGTAAAATCTCTAGTATGGTTATAGGAGGATGACTTAGCTTACTTCTTTGAGCACTATTCTGCAGTGTATTAACGCAGTGCAGTCTCTTGCCAGACAGGCCGCATGTAAACCGAATTCTGTTCAACCTTTACTACAAACATGGTCAGATATATTGCACTGCCTGCTCAGATGTCTCTTCCTCCATCTCCCAAAGCAACCACAGTTAAAGCCCAAGATACCCTACTACCAACCAATTATCAGTTTCCCCTTTTCCACCTGTTGCATCTGCCCTACCTTTAACCCATCTACCTCTTCTTCGCTGCCTGCAACAATCCCACAATAATTCCTCTTAGCAACTGATCCCACTTTCTTACCATACTCCAGCTATTCTCTTCCATCAGCTGCAGTTCCTTACAGAACTTCAGTGGCTAAACCTAAGATGAAACAGAAGTTTTTTCCCAACCCGCACAACCCTGCCACTATCCAATCCTGCCTCCACACCCATTGATCTGCTCGAGTTTGCCTTCACACCAGCCCATCTGCTCCAGTCTGCCTCCACGCCAGCCTATCTGCTCCAGTCTGCCTCCACACCAGCCAATATGCTCCAGTCTGCCTCCACACCAGCCAATCTGCTCCAGTCTGCCACCATGCCAGCCAATCTGCTCCAGTCTGCCTCCACACCAACCAATCTGCTCCAGTCTGCCTCCACACCAGCCAATCTGCTCCAGTTTGCCTCCACACCAGCCAATCTGCTCCAGTTTGCCTCCGCATCAGCCAATCTATTCCAGTCTGCTTCCAGACCAGTCGATCTGTTCCAATCTGCCTCCACACCAGCCAATCTGCTCCAGTCTGCCTCCACACCAGCTGATCTGCTCCAGTATGCCTCCACACCAGCCAATCTGCTCCGGTCTGCCTCCACACCTGCCAATCTGCTCCAGTCTACCTCCATGACTGCTAATAGGGTTTGGCCTGCTTCTGACAGACCTGAACATGCTGCCCAGTCTGCTGATCCTGTGCCCTCTGCTCAACCTGCTGAACCTGTACCTGCTGTCCAGCCTGCTGTTCCGGTACCCGCTGTCCAGATTGCTGTTCCAGTACCCGCTGTCCAGCCTGCAGATCCAGTGCCCACTGTCCAGCCTGCTGTTCCAGTGCCCGCTGTCCAGCCTGCTGTTCCGGTGTCCGCTTTCCAGCCTACTGTTCCGGTGCCTGCTGTGCAGCCTGCTGTATCAGTGCCCATTGTCCAGCCTGCTGTTCCAGTGCCTGCTGTCCAGCCTGCTGCTCCGGTGCCCGCTGTCCAGCCTAATGACCTGATGCCTGCTGATCTGCTGACTACTGACCCTGTGCCTGTTGCCCAGCTTGCTGACCTGCTGCCTGTTGTCCAGCTTGCTGACATGCTGCCTGTTGCCCAGCCTGCTGACCTGGTGGCCATTACCCAGCCTGCTGATCCGGTGCCCATTGCCCAGCCTTCTGACCTAGTGCCCCTTGTCCAGCCTGCTGACCCGGTGCCTGTTGCCCAGCCTGCTGGCCCGGTGCTTGTTGCCCAGCCTGCTGACCCAGTGCCCATTGCCCAGCCTGCTGACCCAGTGTCCATTGCCCAGCCTACTGACCCAGTGCCTGTTGCCCAGCCTTATGTGCCTCTGCCTGCTGCCCACCTTGATGTGCCTCTGCCTCCTGCCCAGCTTGTTGTGCCTCTGCCCGCTGCCCAGCTTGATGTGCCTCTGCCCACTGCCCAAATTGATGTTCCTCTGCCTGCTGCCCAGCCTGATGTTTCTCTGTCCACTGCCCAGTCTGAGGCTTTGTATACCTGGTATGGGTTACCTGTTCTGCCTAAAGTTCTTTTCTCAGTTGCCTCGATTGGGTCCCTCCTACACTACGTTGCTCCAATGGCACCAAAGCCAGGTGGTCCGGACATACCCTTTACAATTGTGAGCCACGTTTACCTTCACAACCTTGGTAGTGGTGAGCTCCAGGGGAGTGGTAGAGCACCATTTGTGCCTTGCCACAACCCAAATGCAGTTGCCACAACTCCAGGCACATTAGGGGACCCGTGTTGGGTTACCAGTGCCTTGGGGAAACCTAGATGGCCGTTGAAGTGTGGAACAAGTCCTGGAGATCAGGAAAGATACATGGTAGAAACCAGACATTCCAGTGTCAGAGTTTTGGTGTTGTCACATGACCCCAGGTTTAAGTTTGCGAATGATCCATGGTTCCCCAGCGTTGGGATGCCTACTGTGTTGAGGGATCAAATGTCCTATGCCTCTGGCTGACAGGATATCTAGCCAGTTGCCCAACCCCAGTGATAGGGTACCTAGCCAGTTACCAGACCTAGGTGGTGGAACACCTGGCTTCTTTTTGGATCCCGGCAGCAAGACTTGTTCTTTGAAACCCGGCACTCCTTGGGCTTATGAGATATTTTCTTTCTGGACTTTCTTAGCTATGGCTGGTTGGAGCGTCCGGAGGATGCTCCTTCAAGGGGGGGGGGGGGTACTGTCAGGAAAGGTTTCACCTGCTGGTGGCACTGTGGCTCCCAGATCTATGGGCTGCAGTTCCGGTTTCCACCAGCGGGTGTCCCTCAGCAGTCGGAGGCTGACAGTCAGGAGAGGTTTCACCTGCTGGGGGCACCGTGCTCCCAGATCTTTAGGCTGCAGTTCTGGTGTCCACCAGCGGGTGTCTCTCGGCAATCAGGAACCAACATCATTCTCTGCAATCAGGCATCACCTAATGTTGATTGCAGGAAGCATATTAAATCCTGGGAAATGCTGTGATACTTTGCCTTGGTATTTTCTCCTTGTGCCCATGATCTGCATTCCTGTGTTCCGGAAGCCTGTTCCCTGTCTCCTGTTCCTGGACTTTGACCCTGATCCTGCAGCCTGCTCCCTTCCTACCTGCTCAGTCCATCTCCTGACTCCCTTTCCCTGTCATGTCTTGTTCCCAGCTCCCCACTGCTTGATCTAACATGTATGACCCTGGCTTGGTATGATTACGATTTGGTTATGCATTTCTCTGTACCAATTTGATTTAGTCTGTCATTTATTGTGTGTTCACTGTTGGTTTATTCACTGGTTGTATTTCACTATTTACTATATTGGATGTGGATTTTCTTTGTTATTTGTTTATTTTATAATAAATCATATTATTTACACTTTACCTGTGTTTGGTACACTCTGTTGCAGTCCACACATTTCTGGTCACACCGGTCCCCGACAGTCCATCTCACAAAATACTTCCTCAAACTCACACAAGTGTCTTTACAAACCACAAACAATACCATTGCTTATGCAAATTTAAAATGAGTCACAATTTTTTTTTTTCCAAATGATCCTAATTTGAGCCCAAAAAATTTGATATGTGTACCAACATCAGAAATAAAAATGTAATTACCAAAAATCAGAGGGTAACATCACTATTCTACACTCACACACCAAGAACCACCAAATATTACAGAATAAATCAAGAAGAACAATTCCTGACTAATGTAATTCCACCACCTATATGTCCAAAGAAATGCAGTATATATGTGTACATAGTTACAAAGTAGTCAGGTTGAAAAAAGACACAAGTCCATCCAGTTCAACCAAAAAAAAAACAAAACAAAAACATACACATATATATATATATATATATATATAAACATAAAATAAAATATTTGCGCTAAAGTGTTCTTTGGAAGCAGCAACTATCATGTGATAATAAACCATGTGATATAACATATATATATTAAAGTTGCGCTAAAGAGATTGAAACTAAATAAATGCGTGCATCAATCATATGTGCATTAATCAAAGTGATGAAAAGCAACGCAAAACTGAAAACTTAAATAACACCTAAAGTAATAAAAAACAGAAAATCTCAGGTAGTGACCTGCGAG
>BLSH010142596.1:93574-107178 GCA_018402905.1 Glandirana rugosa | reverse complement strand
AACAAACTGGTGGGACACAGGGAGAGGGAATCGTGACCTCAGTGTAATCGACTGACTACCTCTCTTTAACTCCCTCTTCTCTTTGGAACGTTATGATCAGTCATGTTCGCATGTTTTTCACATAAACGAAACCTTCTTATTTAGTGGAGATTACGAGACACAGATGTTCCCGTACAACGACGTAATACATTTAGATAATGTTATCTATAAATGTAAAATCTTACCATACGGACCTCTGACAGGTATTAAGGTTTCCCACGGAACTCTAACAGATATTAAAGTTTCCCACGGAACTCATTTTTTCCAACTCTTTGTGACCGGGACTGCTATTTTACTCGAGTGGGTGAGAGCTGAAGTTGTAATTGCCTTTAACTGGGAGTTATTTTAAGGCACTGCTGGAGTAGATTTGGGAGGTATAGTAAATCAGGGCCAGTGTTTCTCAACCTTTTTTACTCAAGGCACCCTTTGAAATTATAGACAATCTCAAGGCACCCTTTGGAATTATGGACAGTCTCCAGGCATACCATTCTAAAATGTAAATATCTATTGTAATAGATTTACATAATGCAGCAACATGCCCTTGTAGACACAGAGCATTAGAGGTGATTTATTCTTCCAAAGCAAATACACTTTTTGTACGCTTGTACTGACTAGTATTGCAAGGTTTCTCTTCTCCCTCAATTTCTCTCCATCAGTCAGCTAATGTGACTCCAGTGCTAAGGGAGAGGGACACAGGGTGGTCAAACAAGAAGGAGGGAACAGAGATCCTCCTTATCAACTGATGACATCATTGGTTGTTAGAATGCCAGTGTCTAGAAAGTTGTAATGGTGCATAATGAAACCTGTGGCTTTATGTAAACTAAAAAGCAGGCTTGCTCCACCCGCTGGCTTGTATACAAGTTTTGATAAATTTTTAGGCATTTTGCCAAGGCACCCCTGAAGAAACCTCACGGCATCCCAGGGTGCCTGGATACCCTGTTTGAAAAGGGCTGCAATAACACACTAAAGCATACAATTAAATTAAATAAATAATATACAGTATATCTCCCTATCTCTTACCAATAAAAGAGCACTGAACATGAATCCACATTGCAATCATTTTAGTGATATAAGGACACTATAAATAATTTAAGGAGATATATATATATATATACATACATACATTATCTCACAAAAGCGAGTACTCTGCTCACATTTTTTGTAAATATTTTATTCTATCTTTTCATGTGACAACACTGAAGAAATAACACGTTGTTACAATGTAAAATAGTGAGTGTACAGCTTGTATAACCGTGTAAATTTGCTGTCCCCTCAAAATAACTCAACACACAGCCATTAATGTCTAAACCACTGGCAACAGAAGTGAGTACACCCCTAAGTGAAAATGTCCAAGTTGGCCCCAAAGTGTCAATATTTTGTGTGGCCACCATTATTTTCCAGCACTGCCCTAACCCTCTTAGGCATGAAGTTCACCAGAGGTTCGCAGGTTGCCACTGGAGTCTTCTTCCACTCCTAAGTGAAAATGTCCAAGTTGGGCCCAAAGTGTCAATATTTTGTGTGGCCACCATTATATTCCAGCACTGCCCTAACCCTCTTGGGCATGAAGTTCACCAGAGCTTCACAGGTTGCCACTGGAGTTCTCTTCCACTCCTCCATGACAACATCACGGAGCTGGTGGATGTTAGAATCCTTGTGCTCCTCCACCTTCCATTTGAGGATGCTCCACAGACTGGAGACATTCTTGGCCAGTTCATCACATTTACCCTCAGCTTCTTTAGCAAGGCAGTGTCGTCGTGGAGGTGTGTTTGGGGTCGTTATCATGTTGGAATACTGCCCTGCGGCCCAGTCTCCGAAGGGAGGAGATCATACTCTGCTTCAGTATGTCACAGTACATGTTGGCATTCATGGTTCCCTCAATGAACTGCAGATACCCAGTGCCGGCAGCCCTCATGCAGCCGCAGACCATGACACTCCCACCACCATGCTTGACTGTAGGCAAGACACACTTGTCTTTGTACTCTTCATCTGGTTGCCGCCACACACGCTTGATACCATCTGAACCAAATAAGTTTATTTTGGTTTCATCAGATCACAGGACATGGCTCCAGTAATCCATGTCCTTAGTCTGCTTGTCTTCAGCAAACTGTTTACGGGCTTTCTTGTGCATCATCTTTAGAAGAGGCTTCCTTCTGAGACGACAGCCATGCAGACCAATTTGATGCAGTGTGCAGCGTATGGTCTGAGCACTGACAGGCTGACCCCCCACTCCTTCAAGCTCTGCAGGAGCGGGCAGCACTCATACACCTATTTCCCAAAACAACCTCTAAATATGATGCTGAGCACGTGCACTCAACTTCTTTGGTCGACCATGGAGAGGCCTGTTCTGAGTGGAACCTGTCCTGTTAAACCTAGGCCATCTTTATGTATAGCAACAATTCTTTTTTTTCAGATCCTCAGAGAGTTCTTTGCCATGAGGTGCCATGAGGAACTTTCAGTGACCATTATGAGAGAGTGAGAGCGATAACACCAAATTTATCACACCTGCTTCCCACTCACACCTGAGACCTTGTAACGCTAATGAGTTACATGACACCGGGGAGGGAAAATGGCTAATTGGGCCCAATTTGGACATTTTCACTTAGGGGTGTACTCACTGCCAGTGGTTTAGACATTAATGGCTGTATGTTGAGTTATTTTTTTTGAGGGGATAGCAAATTTACACTGTTATACAAGATGTACACTCACTACTTTACATTGTAGAAAAGTACAAAGATAGGCATTTCACCCCTGCAGGGGTAATGCCTTCTGGTAAGGAGGGGTCCATAGGGGAGCACGTGTGAACAAACACTTTTACCTCACAGCACTTGTTTAGAAGGAATAGGAGGAAAGCACATTTGAGCACTGCACACTTCAAAATTGCATGAAGAAAAAGAGTTGTTTTTTTTGTGAAGAAGAAAGGACATTTTGGAGTTAATATACATGAACTGTGAATTTCTGTTGATTAACGATATATTTGGACAGTTATGAACTCTATAGGATAACAGCACATTGCGGATCTCTATTTAAGTCAATGGTGTCATAATTGAAGTTTTAATGGAGTATATCTTTGCACTAATTATGCACTTTTATGATTTTATTTGAAATATTGAATACCACAGGAAGATTACTCAGCACATTTGCACCATAAGATTTATTGTTTTTATACTGTTTTTATACTGATACACTAACATATGTCACAGAATACACAGACTGCTAACACATACTAGCACATCATACTAGCACACTGTTCATTTTGGTTTGATTTTTAATTCCTATTTCCACACTCAGACAGTGCCATATCCAAAAAAAAATTTTCAGATTGCTTTGTGTCCCCCCCCCCCCACATGGAGGGAGTTACTGGAGGGCAGCCGCTGAGTCTCCATTTAAATCCTAAGCGCAATACTTTTCCTTTTATTTACTATAGGAATTTTTGACCATTTTTTCACAAGCGCATTTGTGAGGTCAGGCACTGATTTTGGATGAAGGACTGGCTTGCAGTCTCCGCTCTAATTCATCCCAAAGTATTCCACCGGGTGGAGGTCAGGACTCTGTGCAGGCCATTAAAGTTCCTCTACCCCAAACTCTCTCATCCATGTCTTTATGGACCTTGCTTTGTGCACCGGTGCGCAGTCATGTTGGAACAGAAGGGGCCATCCCCCAACTGTTCCATAAAGTTGGAAGCATAAAATTGTTCAAAATGTCTTGGTATGCTGATGCCTTAAGAGTTCTCTTAAGAGTTCCCTAAGAGGCCAAGACCAAACCCTAAAAAGCAACCTCGCACCATAATCCCCCCATCCACCAAATAATTTGGACCAGTGCACAAACAAGGCCCATAAAGACATGGATGAGAGAGTTTGGGGTGGAAGAACTTGACTGGCCTGTACTGAGTCCTGACCTGAACCCGATAGAACACCTTTGGGATGAATTAGAGCGGAGACTGCGAGCCAGGCCTTCTCATCCACATCAGTGCCTGACCTCACAAATGTGCTTCTGGAAAAATGGTCAAACATTCCTATAGACACACTCCTAAACCTTGTGGACAGCCTTCCCAGAAAAGCTGAACCTGTTATATCTGCAAAGGGTGGGCCAACTCAATATGAACCCTAAGACTACTGGGATGCTATTAAAGTTCATGTTTGTGTAAGGGCAGGCGTCCCAATACTTTTGGCAATGTAGTTTTTATATATATATATATATATATATATATATATATATATATATATATATATATATATATTGTGAGTGATTAGCTCAATGGGGATCTCCTTCCCAAGGAAAAAGGTAGTTCAAACAGCAGGTTTTATTTTTAACCACTAAAAACAAATCGCCGTTTATAAACGGCGGCAGCTTTAAGTGGTTGTGTCGGGGCATAGCCTGCAGCTACAGGCTATACATGGGGACCGTTTTTTTAGAGCAAGCTATCCGGTGATAATGGCCAATTCTGCTCGTTATCTTAGGCAATGGGAGGGGACACCCCCTCCCGCCACCGTCCGCCGCTCTTCTCCGGCCTCCCATCCCACCGGGAGACCAGAGCTCCGATCCGGCGTGTCCGTTGGCTGTTTGGAGTCCCTGTAGAAGCCGGCTTTGATCGGGACTCCTTTGTACATTTCCAGAAGCGACACCACAACGTCACTTTCGGTTTACTCAGCGGCTAAAGGAGCCGGTTTTAAAAAAATGACAGTATTCAGAATCGCAGTTTTTGGCGATCTGAATACTGTGAAGTGCAAAGGAGGGATGGGGGGTCTTTTAGGAGTACCTGTCACCATATATTACTATCACAAGGGATGTTTACATTCCTTGTGATAGCAATGAAACGGTGCCAGCGGAGCTTGTCCCTGATTCCTGCAGGCAGTCAGATGATTGATCTGGGAGAACCACGGACAGGGTTCATCATTATCATTTACAGCAGTGGATTCATCTTCTCCATCCAGTTGGGTGAGCGGGCTGAAGACTATTACTATGTGAACACACAACCTGCTTAAACAGTCTCACCCTAGTCAGAGCCTAGTTCCTTGCATACAGGAGGAAAGTTTGAACATAACCCTTTCTACCCCTTTACTGGATTTCTGTTACTCATAGTTCCACAATAAAAGTCAGTGATCAGTGTTAGGGCTCTTTCACACAAGCAGATCGTTTGGGTCCACCTGTCAGTTTTTCAGGCGGACCCGAACGGACGCTCCATTGTTCTCTATGGAGCGACGGATGTCAGCGGTGACATGTCGCTGACACCCGATCCGCTCCGATCCGCCAAACACAGAAACCCTATTTTCCATCCGCCTGGCGGATCGTGTCGGATGAAGGACAGACGGTCCGTGTTCATCCGATCCTCCATAGAGGAGAATGGAGCTATGACAGGTCAGCCTCTGCACGGAGTGCAGAGGCTGTCCTGTCATCCGCCGGCTCAGTGGGGATAAACGAATGGATCCCTGCTGAGCAGCGGAGCCCATCAAAACGGGCTCCGCTCGTGTGAAAGGGGCCTTAAGCTTCTACTGTGTGACTACAGTCATAGCACTTATTATTCATACAATGCACTTCTAGTAGATGGGTTTTGTAGCTGCAGTTGAGATTAACCATTTAAACTACAGAGCCGGCTAAAGATCATTGGAACTTTTCAACAAAGAACTTGAGTCATCATAATTTCAGGCTGTTTCCTTTCTTGCCGTAGGACATCATTAGTATTCAAGTCAACTATAATTCACATCCACTTAAGAACTCTGTGTATTAGAGCAGGTTGAATTATTACTATCTTTTGCCTATTGGTATACCTTATAATTTATGGTTCTCTGGTTTAGGCCTTTCTATAGGTTATCCAAGTGGTATACAGTATCTCACAAAAGTGAGTACACCCCTCACAGTTTTGTAAATATTTTATTATATATTTTCATGTGACAACACTGAAGAAATGACACCTTGCTACAATGTAAAGTAGTGAGTGCACAGCTTGTATAACAGTGTAAATTTGCTGTCCCCTCAAAATAACTCAACACATAGCCATTAATGTCTAACCTGCCGGCAACAAAAGTGAGTTCACCCCTAAGTGAAAATGTCCAAACTGGCCCCAATTCACCATTTTCCCTCCCCAGTATCATGTAACTCGTTAGTGTTACAAGGTCTCAGGTGTGAATGGGGTGCAGGTGGGTTAAATTTGGTGTTATCGCTCTCACTCTCTCATACTGGTCACTGGAAGTTCAACATGGCACCTCGTGGCAAAGAAATCTCTGAGGATCTGAAAAAAAGAATTGTTGCTCTACATAAAGATGGACTAGGCTATAAGAAGATTGTCAAGACCCTGAAACTGAGCTGCAGCATGGTGGCCAAGACCATACAGTGGTTTAACAGGACAGGTTCCACTCAGAACAGGCCTTGCCATGGTCGACCAAGGGAGTTAAGTGCACATGCTCAACGTCATATACAGAGGTTGTCTTTGGGAAATAGACGTATGAGTGCTGCCAGCATTGTTGCAGAGGTTGAAGGAGTAGGGGGGGGGGGCAGCCTGTCAGTGCTCAGGCCATATGTCGCACACTGCATCAAATTGGTCTGCATGGCTGTCATCCCAGAAAGAGGCTTCTTCTAAAGATGATGCACAAGAAAGCCTGCAGACAGTTTGCTGAAGACAAGCAGACTAAGGGCATGGATTACTGGAACCATGTCCTGTGGTCTGATGAGACCAAGATAAACTTAATTGGTTCAGATGGTGTTAAGCTTGTGTGGTGGCAACCAGGTGAGGAGTACAAAGACAAGTGTGTCTTGCCTACAGTCAAGCATGGTGGTGGGAGTGTCATGGTCTGGGGCTGCATGAGTGCTGCCAACACTGGGGAGCTACAGTTCATTAAGGGCACCATGAATGCCAACATATATTGTGACATACTGAAGCAGAGCATGATCCCCTCCCTTTGGAAACTGGGCCACAGGACAGTATTCCAACATGATAACAACCCCAAACGCACCTCCAAGACGACCACTGCCTTGCTAAAGAAGCTGAGGGCAAAGGTGATGGACTGGCCAAGCATGTCTCCACACCTAAACCCTATTGAGAATCTGTGGGGCATCCTCAAATGGAAGGTGGATGAGCACAAGGTCTCTAACATCCACCAACTCCGTGATGTCGTCATGGAGGAGTGGAAGAGGACTCCAGTGGCAACCTGTGAAGCTCTGGTGAACTCCATGCCCAAGAGGGTTAACCTCCCTGGCGGTGTTCCCGAGTGTGGCTCGGGGTGGATTTTCAGTACCAAGAACGGTAACCCCGAGCCACACTTGGGATTGCATTGCTGGATCCAGGCAGCGCTACTTACCTTAACCCCTGGATCCAGCGATGTCCCCCGCCGTGTCTGCGAGCTCTGTCCGCCGCCAGATGACTCCTGTGTGCCGGGCTCCGTTCCCTGCGAGCGTCGTGTCGCACCGGGACGGAGACCGGCGGGAAATTCAAAAAGTGAAACACACACAGCACATACAGTACATTGTAATCTTATAGATTACATTACTGTATGAAAACATTTCACATCCCCTTTGTCCCTAGTGGTTTGCCCAGAGCTCTGCATGCACTTTTATATTATAGATGTCATTCTTTCTGCCTGGAAACATGAGAATGTCCATAGCAACCAAAAAGTGTCCTTTTACGTCAAAAGTGTTTTTTGATCAGCTAGAAAACACCGATAATAAATAAGAATCATTTGCAGAATTGAGTGATACTGATTTTTGGGGAAATTTATCATCAGAAACTGAAAGTGACGACAGCGACAATTCTGCAAATGAGCAAATTTCAGTGTTTTTGGTTTGATTACATTATTGAATAAATTTTATTACTATTACGTTATTATTTTTGATAATTATTTTTAGTTATTTATTATATTATAATTTATGATTTCATTTTTCAAACTTATTCATACCCGGGATGTCTACTAGTTATTCCTAAGAATTACCGGCCTACAATATAAAATGCCAAATTTTCATGCAAAATAATGGTACCGCTTTCAGCACCAAAAATCTGAAATAATCATCCCGCCAGGGAGGTTAAGGCAGTGCTGGAAAATAATGGTGGCCACACAAAATATTGACACTTTGGGCCCAATTTAGACATTTTCAATTAGGGGTTTACTCACTTCTGTTGTCAGCAGTTTAGATATTAAAGAGGACGTAAACCCAGATGGGGTTTACTTCCTCTACGTACACCTGTAAATTAGAAGCATAACGGTGTACTATGCATCGCATCGCATCGCATAGTAGCCCATTATGTGTCACTTACCTGCAAACGAAGCCTGCGACGTCCAGCACTGTCCCCTGTGCTGGAGGTGTCCATCTTCAGCCCCTCTTCCTTCCGGGGGCCGCGACTCCAGCTCTGTGACTGGCCGGAGTCGCACATGCGCGTGTGAGCTGCCAGTCACGGCACAGTGTCAGTGGAGAAACGGCACGGAGGCCGTTTCTTCACTGCGTATGTGCCGAAATGGCTTCGGCACATGCAGAACACTGCATATCTCCTGAACCGTGCAGATAGGCTTACCTGTAGGTTAAAGTGGTTGTCACAGGTTGACAACCACTTTAATGGCTGTGTGTTGAGTTATTTTGAGAGGACAGCAAATTTACACTGTTATACAAGCTGTAGACTCACTACTTTACATTGTAGAAAAGTGTCATTTCTTCAGTGTTGTCACATGAAAATATATAATAAAATATTTACAAAACTGTGAGGGGTGTACTCACTTTTGTGAGATACTGTATATATGCATATTCAAGTTTGTTTCTATCCTCTTGGTGGCTGTCAAGGGAGTGGGTAGTAGAGAGTGGTCTGACAAACAAGAGTCATTCCCCTGCTCTTCTGTGTTCCACTCTCATGAACAGCAAACAAATCTATATTGGGTTTCAGGTGTTGAATTATAGAGTATCAGAATTCACATTTATGATTGTGCTTGTTAAAGTCAGAGTTTCTCTTAATGCAGAGATATTTGAGTAAAATAACATTGATTTTCTCAACTTGTGTGACTTTTTTACTGAATCTCATTGAAAGGGGGATTTTACTTTGAGTGAACCCGGTGTGTCAGAGGTGGCGGAGGACCCTCAGAGTCGGGGAAACCAGGGGGGGATTGACTTATCATGCGACCCTCAAAAAGGCAGCGCTACATTTGGAGGCTTGCCCGGGATCCCCCCATGGTAAGCCCCAGTTAATGCTAATTCACCACCCAGGGCTAGTGTTAGATCTTCCCAAAGTGGGCCCAAAAGAGACACTAACAATGCAGAAATGGATAGTTTGCCTGAAAAGCTAGTGGGGCCGTCCCCTGTTGTGTCAGTACAAGTGGAGGGAATTTATACGAGAGCTCTCTTGGACACAGGAGCTCAAGTCACTTTACTCTATAGATATTTCTACAATCTATACCTAAAGCATATCTCTATGAAAAAGCTTGAAGAGTTGGAGATCTGGGGAATTGGGACTGATAGGTTTCCATATGATGGATACATTCCTATAAGGATTTCCTTTGAGAATGACTGTGAGAATGTGAGAGCGTGAGCTTGGCGTGCTCCAGGTTTGGGCCGTGTAGCAGCTGCCTGACTATCCGCTATCTGCTCTGAATGGCTCGGTCCACCCAAACTGCTCTGGCTGGTCTCACCCAGTCAATCTGCTAGCCTGCCAGCCTGCCGCTCCGGATACCTCTCCGCTGCTTGCCACTTTGTGAGACTTGTTGGACCGGCTAGCATGGTGCCTCAGATGGGAGCGGGCCAGAGTGAGATAGGGGCAGGGCCATGCCACAGCTGTTGGATTGTCTTGCTCGGGAGAGCCGGGAAAGCCCTGACCCGCCCTCCCTCCCAGACCTGCCATCTGCTAATCTACCAGCTTGGGGACCGCCGCCTGGAGAGCTGAAAAAAAGCTCAGAGAGCCTTACCATACATAGCAGCCATCCACCACCCATTGTGGCTCCCTACAGCTGCCCCACCCCCTTGGCCGCCTGCCTCTGTGTCAGCTGCCGCATCAGTGCTGGAAGGGAGTAGTAAAGTGAACTGAGCTGGTGAATCAACGACTTGAACAGCACTGCACTGCTCTCATTCACTCAGTTGTGTGTGTAAGTAAGCAGGCTCTTCATTTGCATAGCTTGGGCATTATTTGAAAGGAGTTTAAAGCTCCACCTGCTGGCTACAAATCAAAATACAGAGTAAACATATGCAATATTTTATATTAGCCAAAGAAACATATTTAAGCAGTGAAGAGCAGGAATGACCACACAGCGACCCGCAGGTACTCCTACAGTGTGTAATCAGAATATAATAATATTAATATATAATTTGGCAGAGGAGCTTCAGAGGGGTGTATATTAAGGAGAGCACAGGGAAGCACATCTAGGAGTATACCTGGGAGGATTCGTTGTCTTTTCTACATAGACCATATATTGATCCAGCTGCCCATATGCCAACCCGGTCCTCCTCATCCTGAAAGGGAACTACGGCTTCTATTATGAATGACACTTCCCGTGCCACTCTTTCTGCAGCTTCCAAAAAGCCAGAGAAACATATTAAACCGCAAGCTGCACCACAGACTTCGAATATCAAAAAATATTTGACAAGCAAAGAGGCAAGAGGGTGGAGTCGAAAACAGCAAGGAGAAGGAGATTCCCAACAAGGAAGTAGGTCCTCATCCCTACTGTCCTTACAAGCCGGATCCACCTGTCATAGTTTACCTGCTTCTTTTATGAGATCAGAGCAGATAGAGGACAGAAGTCAGGAAATCTTGTCCCTTATGAGGTAATGGAAAACTGAATTAACTAACACACTGCAGAATCTTGAAAGAAACATCAAGAAAGAGGTAACAGTGATACGCTCCGATATGGTCCACCTATTAAATAGACTAGAGGATATGGAGAAACGTCAGGACTCCCAAGGTGGATACAATAAAAACCCTACAACATCAGGTGAGATCATTGGCAAAATCTCACAGAGCGGCATTATACAAGATTGAAGATCTTGAAAACCGGAATAGACAAAATAACCTGCGCCTGCGTGGCATATCAGAGAATATTAAGGAGGAAAACCTCCCCTCGGTGGTAAAGGGCATTTTCAACTCTATCCTAAAACAGCTAGAATCAAAACCAATATGCCTTGACCGAATACACAGAGCGTCACATCCTCACAATTTTTCAAAGGATTAGCCAAGATTATAATATGCGGATTGCTTTTACTGTGCAATATTATTAGACCCTTTCAGACACCTTAGGGCCCCATAAGGTCAAGACCTTCAATGCCATAGGGGACACCTCCTCATTCCCATCGGCGACCCTACTAGCGCACATCTCGGTCATACCCAAGGAGGGGAAAGATCCTTCCTTGTGCAGAAGGTACAGACCTATCTCTCTACTCAATGTAGACCTAAAAATTTTCACTAAGATTATAGCCACATGCCTTCAACATTTCCTCCCCCAACTTATCCATTTGGACCAGGTGGGATATGTCCCGGCCCTGGGAAGCACGGGACAATACAACCAAAGTCCTGAACCTTGTACATTTGGCCAACCAGACTAAAACTCTCTGTGTATTTCTAAGTGCTGATGCTGAGAAAGCTTTTGATAGGGTGAACTGGAACTTTATGCTGACAACCCTTCAATGCTTCGGTATAGGTGAGAGAATGAGGCAATGGATGGCGGGGGCCTACACCATACCGACTGCCTCGGTAAAGGTCAATAGCGTGTATTCCAACACGATCACCATCTCGAATGTGAACCGCCAGGGATGCCCACTCTCACTGTTAGTATACGCAACTACATTAGAACCATTCCTCAATAAGGTACGACAAAATGACGACATCAAGGGCCTCCGTCTAGGGAACTCCCAGTATAAAGTCTCTGCTTATACGGACGACATGTTATTTTCATCACAAATCCCACGATTCCCCTACCAAATCTGCTACAAGAACTTGACCGATATGGAACCCTATCAAACCTTAAAATTAATTACTCAAAGTTCAAGGCCATGGGCGTGGGAATAGCTCCAACACAATTACACAACTTACAACTTAACTTTAGTTTTAAGGGGACTTCCACTGCACTGAAGTACCTGGGGATGTTAATTCCCCCTTCGCTCGCAGATGTTTACAAATTAAATTTCCCTCTCTTACTACATACCGTACGGAAACTTCTAGACAAATGGCACTAAGGTATACATTCTTGGTTCGGACGATGCAACATCGTAAAGATGAGCATTCTACCCAAATTTTTGTACCTATTTCAGGCCCTTCTCATCCAAATTCCATCTACTTTAGACAAGTGACCAGCCCCATCACAAAATTCATCTGGGTGAATAGAAGACCCAGGGTTCAAGCAAGCCTTCTGACTCTTCCTAAATTACACGGTGGTATTGCAATACCAGACGTTCAGAAATATCATCAAGCTGCACTCCTAACGTGAGTAATTGACTGGTGTAGACATAAGGAGCAGAAACTATGGACCCGACTAGGACAAAAACAATTTAGTGATATTCCGCTCAGTAGGGCAGCTTGGTGCTTTCGGGCCCTACCCCCATTGCTTAAAACACATCCTACCATCGGACCAACACTCAGGACATGTCATCTTATGTGCAAAAACTCCGTAATATCCACCATAAAATCGCCCCTATACCCTATACTGGGTAACCCAGAGTTTTCTCCGGGAATTAGAAGAGGACCATTCCTGACTTTAATAGAGGGGGGGTGTTTCTTAGCGTCCCACTTTATCATCTCGGGCGGGTGGCCTTCCCTCTCAGCTCTGACGCAGCCTGACCGGGAGATATGCCTTAGACTTTTGGAGGGCAATACAATTACACCATTACCTCCACAGGTTAGGAATACCGTCAGATTATGGGAGGACTCTGACTCCATTTGAATCCCACTGCATGGGGGAGGGCCCCTTGATAAATACCCTCTCTGTAATATATGCATTGCTGATTTCGCCACCCAGTGGGTTCAGACTTCCAAGGCTTGTAAAATGGGAAACTGACCTAGGACACACATTTGCCCCTGAACAAGAAGAACGCCTTGAAATCATTGATCTCAATGCACATACAGGAATGCAATTATAAGTTACTTCCAAGATGGTATCACACTCTATTTCTCCTAAACCGCCTCTTCCCAGAGGCATCAGACCGATGCTGGAGATGCCACAGAGAAAGGGGGACGTTGCTGCATGTCTTTTGGCGCTGCCCTAGTTTGGGGCACTTCTGGAAAGAAGTACGTAGAATTACAAAAAAGTTCACAGACCGCCCGATTCCAGAGGACCCTGCATTTTTTCTATTTCACTGCTCTAATATCCCTGGCACGGTGTATAAAAAATCGGTAGTACACCATCTACTTAATGCTGCCAAACTCTGCATCACCACAAGATGGAAACATACAGACCCACCGGCCATATAAATGTGGCTTAGGAAAGTAGAGGAAATTAACAAAATGGAAGACCTGGTTCTATCCGCACAAAACAAACATGACCGTTACAAAAAGACATGGCTCCTGTGGAACATGTTCATATACTCAGAAGAGGGCAAATCCTTACTGGATAGCGCTACATAACAACTAAATCAAACATTCCACCTCGGCCAGCGAGGAGACCTGATCCCCCGGG
>BLSH010142596.1:76007-93564 GCA_018402905.1 Glandirana rugosa | reverse complement strand
TCCCCCCCCCCCCCCCCCCACGGCATCCTGCTCCCCCCCCCTTTTTTTTTACTTCATCTCCCCCTCCTCTTCCTTGTTGTCTTTTTGCTCTCTTCCGTGTCTTGTCTCTTTTCTTCCCACGTATCTGCTCTAACTTCCCCTTGGTTAGCTTTCTTTTTTATCCCAGATAAAATGATAAAACCCAGGCATCCTGCCTCGAGTTTTTGGGTGAGGGTTTTATTTCTACATATATTGAGACATGATGGGCTGTGTTTTTTTTCCCCCCTTTCTTCTTTTTATGAAACTATTTTTCTCAGCCATTTCAAATCCCACTTATTCCCGCTCCGGGGCCTAGTAGCCATAGCACTCTGGGGATGGTGTCCATGCTGGGCTGGTTTCGACGTCAGGCTCCTGTTGGGTCCACAGCAAATGTTGTTTTTGCGTGGTGTAGCTAAGGCTACAAAGATCTTCCCCTCTCCAACCCCCCCCCCCCCTTTTTCTTTTCTCTTGTTAAAGACTACACCATATAATGTTAGAGGTTTAAATATCCCAGGGAAGCATCATTAGCTTCTTGGGGAACTGAGAGGCTTAAAATGTTCTATAGTTTTCTTGCAAGAAACTCACCTTGCCGGGATACAACTATCGGTCTACAATCTGTCGCTTTCCCTAGTTGGTACCATAGCTTCTCTTACACCAGAAGGGCTATAGGTATACACAGGGATGCCCGATTCACTTTGGACAAGAAAGCACAGAATGATCAGGGAAGATTTCTCTTCCTACAAGGAAAGCTTGGGGATGTTAAGTGTACCTTAGGAAATATTTATTGTCCAAATGTGAACCAGGCTTCTTTTTTTATAAAGGTTCTAGCTAAACGAAAGGACTTTGCCCAAGGGTTAACCATCCTAGCGGGAGATATAAATCTACCACTAGACCCCCTTTTGGATACTTCCATGGGGCATTCAGGTATATCATGTAAACGTATTGCTCAAGTTCAAAGGAACTCACATATCGCTCAGATGGTTGACATTAAATAAGCTTGATTTTTCATATTACTCTAGTAATCATGTTTCTTATACAAGGATTGACAACATATTCATTGAACATTTTCACCTTCCAATGTTACTTTTTGCCTCAATAGGTACAATGACTCTCTGCACCTGTCTCGGTATGTCTTGCTACATCTACAGCCCCGCCGCAACAAGGTAATTGGAAGCTTAATGATGTTTTGCTCTCAGACCCAAAGGACTTGGCCAATCTTTCTGCCTCCTTGGCTCAATATTTCACCGATAATGCCTCACCCGGGCTCTCTAGGGCAGTCCTCTGGGAGGCACATAAAGCTTGTATGCGGGGGGGACTGATTGAGCTAGGAGCCAGAAAAAAGAAAATGCAGCAGCGGAGGTTGTCCGACTTGCTCGGTCAGGTGGCTGATCTCGAGAGAGCACATAAAATATCACGATGTAAGTCTATCCAGTCGCAATTGGTACAAAAAAGAGAGGAGTTGAAAGCAGCCTTAAATGTAGATTCTAAAAAAACGGATGTTTTTTTTTTTTCCAAAAGATCCATGAGTGGGGTGATAAGCCTGGCAAAATGTTAGCCAATTCTCTTAAAGAAAAAAAGTCAGCCGCTTATATAGCTAAAATTAGGAGGAAAGTTGGGAGGCTGGTACACTCGTCCCCACACATTGCACGGGTTTTCCGCAATTTTTTTACAAATCTTTACAATGTAAGAGGTGAACTGGCAGATTCTCTATCAGAAGAAAAGTGGAATAGAATTATAAAATATTTAAAACAATCAAAATTACCCAGACTTCCCGAGGAGGCTCTGTACGCCCTCCAGAAGGAATTTACAGAAGAAGAGTTCCATAAAGCATTAATATCAACACCATCTGGGAAGGCACCTGGATCTGATGGGTATACCATCTTATATTATAAAAAATTTAAAGATACCCTCATTCCACATCTAACTTCCTATGCTAACTCAATAAATGGCCCAGGGAGCCTCTGAGAAGAGTCTCTCAGGGCCTACATAGCTGTGCTGCAGAAACCAGGAAAAGATCCAACCCAAAGTGGGAACTATCAATGGATTTCCTTATTAAACACAGATGTTAAGCTTTTCACAAAAGTACAGAAAGGCTCTACCCACTGTTATCAAGATGGATAGACCCTGATCAAACAGGAAACAGAGACAACTTGCTTTGGGCATTATCAATTATTTAATATGTTAGACATAGCTCCCAACCCACCTGTTGTTGTCCTTACAGAAAAGGCATTTGACAGGGTGGACTGGAAATTCCTAATATTAACCTCCCTGGCGGTATGACTGAGTCTGGAATTTATTGCTGAAAGCGGTAATGGTTTTCTGCATGGAGATAAAAGGGGTACAATTATTTTGCATAAAATTTGGCGTTTTATATTGTAGGCCTGTAATTCTTAGTAATAACTCACTTAAATCTGTCCAAACAAGAGTCTAGTAGACATCCCGGGTATGAAAAAGTTTGAAAAATGAAATCATAAATTATAATGTAATAAATAACTAAAAATAATTATCAAAAATAATAATATAATAGTAATAAAATTTATTCAATAATGTAATCAAACCAAAAACTCAGAAATTTGCTCATTTGCAGAATTGTCGCTGTCGTCACTTTCAGTGTCTGATGATAAATTTCCCCAAAAATCAGTATCACTCAATTCTACAAATGATTCTTATTTATTATCGCTGTTTTCTAGCTGGTCAAAAAACACTTTTGACGCAAAGGGACACTTTTTGGTTGCTATGGACATTCTCATGTTTCCAGGCAGAAAGAATGACATTTATTATATAAAAGTGCATGCAGGGCTCTGGGCAAACCACTAGGGACAAAGGGGATGTGAAATGATTTCATACAGTAATGTAATCTATAAGATTACAGTGTACTGTATGTGCTGTGTGTGTTTCACTTTTTGAATTTCCCGCCGATCTCCGTCCCCGTGCGACACGACGCTCGCAGGGAACGGAGCCCGGCACACAGGAGTCATCTGGCAGCGGACAGACACGCTGACACCGCGGGAGGACATCGCTGGATCCAGGGGACAAGGTGAGTAACATAGCCTGGATCCAGCGATGCAATCCCGAGTATGGCTTGGGGTTACCGCTCTTGGTACTGAAAATCCACCCCGAGCCACACTCGGGAATACCACCAGGGAGGTTAACCCTGGATTTCTTGAGAATTGGCCCTAATATGAAGGGTAGAATTACATCGTTGTATGACTTAGCCACGGCGCAAGTAAAAATCAATGGTACACTAAGTGAACCGCTCATGCTATACAACGGAACCCGTCAGGGGTGCCCTTTATCTCCCTTACTTTTCATTTTGTTTTTAGAACCCTTTCTCCAAACAGTTAGATTAACATCTGATATTCGCAGTGACTGTAAAGGGGAAAGAACATAAATTAGCCACATACGCGGACGATATTCTGTTTTTTGTGCAGCAACCCAGAATCTCCTTACCTAATCTTATGGCCGCTCTACATCATTTTCAAGCATTATCCAACTATAAAATAAATATGACTAAATCGGAAATTTTAAATATTACTATTCCAGATAAGGAGAACTTGAAGCTTAAATTAGCCTTTCCCTTCATATGGCAGTCAGCTAGCCTAAAATATTTGGGGGTTAACTTGACTGCCCTAGAAATCAGGAGAAGGGAAAAACTGCTCCAGGTGAGTAGTGTGAAGCTCCAATCACTGGGTGCACGTCAGGTCCGTGAACCATTCCACATAGCATTCAAGAAGAGATTGTAGACAGCACTCCAGTGGATAGGAATATGGTAATCCAGTTTATTTCAAATCATGTATACAAAAATAGACATCCAAAGACATGTCCACTGGCAAGTGGATGGCAGGACAGGAGCAAAGATTACCGCGTTTCACGAAATAGAATTCACTTAGTCAAAATCTTAACTTGACTGCCCACCTGTCAGATTTATTACGACAAAATTATCTTCCCTTGCTAAATACCATTAAGATAGATCAGAGCATGTGGTCCGCAAAGTGTCATTCTTGGGTGGGCAAGATTAATATTAGTAAGATGAATATACTGCCTCGTATTCTGTTTTTCTTTCAAACGATCCCTATGGGAATCCCACTGGGCTTTTTCTCTAGTTTACAAAAACTTATTTCACATTACATATGGAAAGGTAAATGGGCCAGGGTCTCCAGGGAAATTTTATATAGACCTAAGCGATTGGGAGCGTTGGCACTGACCAATTTTAAATTATATTACCATGCAGCTGTGTTGAAGCAAATTGCAGAATGGAAACAAGTCGGTGATAAAAAAAATTTGGATACAAGTGGAAGCAGCTCTGGCAGATAAAGATCTGGCTGTAATCACTTGGCTTCCACGAAATTGCAGGGGATTGTCACCTTTAACATCCCCGTTAACTACATCTACTCTATCTATATGGGACTCACTACCCTTGCGATATCAGTGGAAGTTTAACTCTCCACTAATGCCCTTCTTAGGTAATAACTATTTTGCACCTGGATTGCTGGATAAAGGGTTCAAACGCTGGCTCAGAGAAAGCCAAGTCCAGCTTTACCAAATTGTTGAGAACAACAAAATAAAATTGTTGCAAATCTTAAGTGGCAATTCTAGGCCCACTAATATAGACCAGTGGCGGTATACACAACTCTCGCATTTTGTGCGTAAATTACCACAACGGATATGTTCATTGTCCGAAGTGAACCAAGTGGAAAAAGTTTTAGGATCAGAAACTCACCCCATACATTGTATATCACTATTTTATAAAGCTTAATTAGCTCTTCAGGGCCCACGGTTCCCCGGTTATCTAGCAAAATGGGAAAAGGACTTGCATATGTGTATTTCCTACAAGAAAAAATATAAAATCCTGCACCTAGCCCATGTGTCCTCCATCTCTTCCAAAACAGTGGAAGCAAATTATAAACTTCTTATTCATTGGTACTGCACTCCAAACAAATTGCATGTAATGTCAGCTGCGTTGGAGAAACTGCAGTAACACAGCAACGCATGGACCTGTTTGGTGGTCATGTCCTCTTATACAAGAGTATTGGAAAAAGGTTGCTGAAATAGGTTCAGTTATACAGAACGAGGAAATGACATTTGAACCATGGCCCATACTGTTTCATTGCACAGCACTGCCAGTGAGCAGATATAGGCACACAATAACTCTGCATATATTGAATGCGCCAAAATCGCTGATTCCTCTGTTTTGGAAACAATGTACTGTACCCACTGTAGCTCAGTGGCTTTCAAAATTAGATTAAATATATATGCTAGAAGAATTGACTACTATAGCCAGAGATACTATCGCGAATCATCTCAAAATTTGGACAATTCAAATCTACCGATAGGTACATTAATATAGTTGGGGTAGATAGAGATATCCCTGTTGAGATCCCTATAAAGCAAAAGAGGAAGGAAAATTATCATTGCCTAGCATGATAAAAGCTGTAAATGCTTGTTTTAATCAATTAAAATTATGGAATACTAGTACAGGTGCATCCCCCTCCCCTTTTTTTCACTCTCTTCTCTTTTCTTTTTTTAGGTGTTGTATATATATAAAATGTGTATTTCTGGAGACGTAAATGCGATGCAATTCTATACAGTTCACTATGATGCTGTGTATAACTGAATGTCTTTTTTTTGAGATATGCAATAAAAAT
The DNA here is from genome assembly GCA_018402905.1 of Glandirana rugosa. Lineage (NCBI taxonomy): Eukaryota > Metazoa > Chordata > Amphibia > Anura > Ranidae > Glandirana > Glandirana rugosa. The sequence goes on along the minus strand of BLSH010142596.1, from coordinate 87,901 downwards.
TTGCTAAACAAAAACAGGATTTCCTTTGGACATGTAGAGAAAGGGAAGGTTGAAACGTTTGACACCTTGGCTGTGGTGTGTCCCAGGCCTCCAGGTGCCGGAAATAACTCCATGCTGATTGGAACAAATACCGATTTGGTGAAGAGACTGCTGGTGAAGGTAATAGGAGAAGATGGGTCCGTGCCCAAGGAGATTCACCCAAAATTGTATCAGGCATGCCTGAAGGTAATTTGAGAAAGGGAGGCTCCTACTCATGGAGTAGGACGAATATGGAAGCTGGATATAAAGTAGAAGGTGCTTTAATCGGGAGAGGCCACTGTAAAGCTTACCTGGGATCATCCAGGGCATTTTGTGGTGCTGGAGACAGACGCACAAACAGAAGCAGCTGGCATAGCAATGGTTCCTGAGTTGGTGCCAACCAAAGCTTTATTGAGAAGCAAGAAGAAGGTACCAATCAGTCTTCAGAATGTCTCAGATCACCCTGTAGTACTGAAGGCCCGAATGTCGGTGGGTCAAGTAAGTGCCGCTACCCCAGTGTCACCGGAGGAGGTTGAGAAGAATGAGAAGCGGCAGGGATTATGGAAAGTGTTGGAAGAATGAGCTACTGCACTACCCCCTTCTTGGAGAGGGAGGATGAAATCTCAGTTGGATCGGTAGGAGAAGATTTTCTCCAGCAATGATTTTGACGTGGTGTGTGCTAAGAGTGCACAACATAGAATACAGCTGCAAGAAGATAAACCCTTCCGAGAAAGGGCTCGAAGAATCACACTCAGTGATTTGGAGGACCTAAGAGAGCAGTTGGCTGAGTTAAAGAAATCTGGAGTGATTCAAGAGTCTCGAAGTCCATATGCTTCGCCCATTGTAGTGGTCCGGAAGAAGAATGGGACATTGCGGATGTGCAAAGACTATCGAACTCTCAACCAACTGACTATTCTGGATCAATATACCACCCCACGGATTGAAGATGCTTTGCAATGTCTTGCTGGAGCAAAGAGGTTTAGTCTGCTGCATTTGAAGAGTGGATACTATCAGATACCGATGCATGCATGCAACCCCATTTGTCCTCAGGGGTTTTTCAAATTCAATCGAATGCCACAAGGACTGTTTGGGGCACCAGCCACTTTCCAATGACTGATGGAGAGAACACCTGGGGATATAAATCTGGTAGAGGTTTTGGAGTATCTGGATGATATTGTAGTGTTTGGGAGGACGCTGGAGGAACATGAAGCCCGATTGGAGAAGGTATTCGAAAGGCTCCATGAAGAGGGGCTGAAATGATCTCTGGAGAAGTGTTAGTTCTACCGTACCTGTACCTCAATCCCTTATTTGGGGCATATGGTCTTGGACCGTGGTGTGGCGACTGATCCAAGGAAGTTAGAGGCGGTTACCGCCTGGCCTAGGCCTGAAACTGTGATGGAACTGAGATCTTTTTTGGGATTTTGCTCTTACTATCGCAGATTCATGGCTAACTTTGCCAAAATTGCTAAGCCTCTCAATGAATTGCTACAGGTGGCTTTGGGAGAAGAAGAGGGAAAGGCGAAGGAGAAGAAGCTGGGTCGCAGAGGAAAAAAGGAGTCTATTAGGGAACAGTGGACTCATGTATGCGGGGATGCTTATACTCGGTTAAAGACAAACCTCGCTGAAGCTCCTGTTTTAGCTTATGCTGATCAGTCCAAGCCTTATGAGCTTCATGTAGATGCTTGTAGAGATGGGCTGGGAGGAGTCCTTTACCAAGAGCAGAATGGCCAGCTCAGACCTGTGGCTTACATAAGCCAAAGTCTTATTCCCTCTGAAAGAAGTTACCCTGCTCATAAATTGGAATTCCTGGCAATGAAGTAGACAGTTGTTGACAAGCTAAAGGATAATTTATATGGGGCTCTGTCACGATCCTGGTGGTGGAGTCTGTCTTATGCAGGGAACAACCGCTCTTACACACCCGATTCGGGGACCCCTGATAGTGTAAACAGGAAGTCCCGGAGTGCGGGATGGCACGAGGGCTGGATGGTCACTGGTGGGGATGTGAAGCCCCAGGTAGTCGTGCAGGCTGATGGATGGTTGTGCAGGCTGGGTTGGCAACTGGCGGGCAGAGAGGCACAAAAGGGTCAGGCAAAAGAGTGGTCAAAGTCCAAGCAGAGTTCATTAACAGACTGGTGGCAGAGTACAGAGGGGTCAGGCAAACGGATGGTCGTGGATAGCCAGGGTTGGTGCAGGCAGACAGATAGCAGGTCAGGTCAAGCTGGGTCAGATAACGGGAGCAGGAACAACACAGGAACAGGTTTCAGGAAGCAGAGCTGAAGCTCACAGGTACTCAGACGCTGTAGAATGGACAGCACCTGCTGACAGGTGCAGGAAGCTTAAATAGGGCCGTTTGGTGCAGTTTCCGGCGCGTGAACGCGCAAAAACGGCAAAATGGTCCAGAAAAAGGGCCTGACTTCAACAACCCAGTCTTTTCCTAACAGGCTTAGTTTGTTGTGAAGACCGACAATAACCCGTTGACCTACTTGCTAACATCTGCCAAGCTGGATGCGACTGGACACCGGTGGCTAGCTGCGTTAGCTGGATTTCAGTTCAGTCTAAAGTATGGACCTGGAATTGGGAACATAGATGCTGATGCATTGTCTCGAAGACCACATCGCCCTGCAGAGAACTTTTAGGAATGGACCTTGGTGCCTACTGAAGGAGTGCAAGCCCTATGTAGAGGTTTAGTTCATAACTTGAGAGGGACTGCAGGGGCTGAATCCATAGGGGTTTAACCGGCAGCAGTACCCCAGTCTTATTATGAACTGACTAAAGTAAGAAGTGAGGGACTCCCTCATTTGACAAAAAGAGAAATCAAAGCTGATCAAGAGCAGGATCCTTTAGGTCATGTGGCCCTTCAAGCTTTGGTGCAACAAGACCCCATGCTATTGTTGAAGAGTTCGATAGTACATGCCCGAACATTACATCAAGAGTGGAACCGGTTACAGCTGAGGGATGGTTTGTTGTACAAACGAGGTCCTGGAGATGAATTTGAGGAGACTTGGCAATTATAGCTTCCAGAGAAGCATTGTGCCACAGTTCTAATGTCTCTACATGATTAACATGGACATTTATACATAGAGAGAACTTTTGGTTTAGTCAGAGATAGGTTCCATTGGCCAGAGATGAGGAGGGAGATTGAGGATTACTATCATGTCATTTACCCTGCATTCAGAGAAAGACTCTTCCAGTTCGTGCTACCCATATGGAGCATTTACAAAGTCAGGGCTCTATGGAGTTGGTATGCATTGACTTCTTGTGCCTGGAACCAGATACAGGTGGGAGAGGAAATGTCTTGGTGGTGACTGATCATTTTCCCCATTATGCCCAGGCTTACCCCACAAAAGATCAACAAGCAACCATGGTGGCCAAAGTTCTGGTGGAGAAATTGTTCATTATGGATTGCTTGTCCGAATGCATTCTGAACAGGGGAGAGACTTTGAAAGCTGGCTCATACATCATTTGTGCAAGTCATTAGGTATAAAGTCTAGAACCACACCTTATCACCCTCAGGAAGATCCTCAACCTGAGAGGTTCAATAGGACATTGTTGAATATGTTAGGAACTTTGCCCACAGAGAAGAAGCAGCATTGGGGAAACCATACTGCTACGTTGGTGCATGCTTATAATAGCACTGTGAGTGATGCAACTGGGTTCTCACCCTACCGCCTCATGTTTGGAAGAGAGGCTAGATTACCAATCAATTTGGTGTTTGTAACTTCAGTAGATGATACCTCTCTGACTTCTCACAAAGGGTATGTGGATCGCTTAAGGAAGAATTTGAAACAAGCTTACGATAAGGCCATGCAGCATGCTACTACCCGGGAGTTGAGGACCAAAAGAACTTCTACCTCAAGGTCAGGGTGCAAGATCTTCAACCTGCGGACAGGGTGTTATTGAAGAATTTGGGAATACCCGGCAAGCACAAAATGGCTGATTGATGGAAGTCTCAACTTTGTTAGTTGTAAACAGCTCCCTGGAATGCCAGTTTACCAAATAAAACTGGAAGGACAGGCAGGACCTCTTAAGATGTGGCATAGGGATCATCAACTTCCGTTGTCAGATGCAGTTAGGATGCCTCCATGTTCTGATTTCCATCCTCCGAATGTAGCTCCTCCTATGACTCGATCTCGTAAGAAACTCCCGGTTAAGCCTGTCAGGTCAGCCCAGGATGACAGCGAAGATGAGGAAGTAGTACCCTCTTGGCTATAGGATGCAGTTGTTATTCCTGAGACAGAGGTTAGGCCCTGGTTCAGAAAGCTCACCTTAAGGTAGAGATGCGAAGGGACCACGGGTTCTTTTGGGCAAAGGAGGGATGTTCCATCACTGATCAAGAGAATACCCCTGCAAGTGGACACATTAAACCCATTTCAAAAATTCTACCATCAGAAAAAAGGAAAGATGCTTCTTCAAGTGAAAGTATTAAACCAGCATCAAGTCTTGGAAGGGAGGATCTGATGAGTTTCACAGAGGAATATCTACCTGAACTAAAGCCAGAGGAAAGTCCTGTAGAAGATACAGTGTTGCAGAGAGAAGAACAAAACAGGGACGAAGGCTCCAGTAATAACATTTTTGACGAGCTAAGTTATGTTTTCTCAAGTCCTAGGAATGATTCTACTCCGATCATAACACCTGGAAAGTCATGTTCAGGCTAAGAACTCAGAAAAGAACTTTACTTCTACCACCAGTTCTGAGGGGCAGTTCATATCTTCAGTCAGCCCTGAAAGGGAAATTGCCCTTACTTCAAGTCCAGAAAGAATTACCGTTTCTGAAGCAAGGCAAGATCAAGATCCTACTTCCATGAATCATGAAAGGGACAGTACTGAATTAAAGCAGGATCCCAGTTCTCCCGTACAGTTATGAAGAAGCATCCACCCAACAGAAGACTTACCTATGATACATTGGGAGAAAATTCTGACAGACTGATTCCCACTATTCGAAAGTCAGACTCCCCACTTGACTCTGTTGTCAATTCAACAGATGGTGATCTCAATGTGACCCCTGACACTACTGGGTGGGATATACAAAGAGAAAGGAAGGTGCACTGACCTTGTGCATTACCAAAGATATTTATTGAAAATTAAAACAGCAATGGTCATACTCACATACAACCAAAAGTAACAGGCATCTAATGTGCTCCGCTGATAATCAAGAACAAGGCGGGACCCAAGACGACCCATAGACAGGACGGTATAGCGTTCTGTCTGACGCGTTTCAATAGAGAACCCTCTTCCTCAGAGCCCAAGCCACATATGTCCACTACTGGGTGGGACACGACTATTGCCCTGGCCTGTCAGAAAACGGATTATGAGCTCACTGAGAGTGTTAAAAGTGGTTTAAGCATCATTTAAATTTGTGGAATTTAAATGATGTTCAAGCTAACTAACCATTTTTTCCTAAGTATTGATTATAAAAGGGAAAACAACAGGCCTGAGTATTTGGGGACCAAAGACTTTACGTGAGGGGAGAATGTAGCCAGGAGCCAGGTTTCATACTCCTGGCAACAGTGACGCTCCTGCTTTCAGATATAATGCAGCTGTTTCCCCCTAGTGCCTGTGAACTATTCTGTGACTTCAAACAAGCAGCAAGAGAAGTGCACTGTGGGGCTGTAGTTTGTTGCTGATGATTTGTCATCTAGCTGTGTTGCAGGAAAACTACATTTCCCATATAACTGCACAGCAGGAAAGGACTCTTGGGAGAACAGGTGCCTCGTGGGAGAGATTATTTAAGCAGAGGGCTGGGCCTAGCGTGCTCTTTCTGGATGGCAATGATTGATCAAGCAAGACCATGTGTGTGTATGGTAGCGGGATCAAGGCCTACTCACAGCAGCCTCACAGTGCAGTGATTTGCAGCACTACAGCGGACAACCAGAACAACCTGCTCTATGCCAGCAGAGCTTGTCCCTGATTCCTGCAGGCAGTCGGACGATCGATCTGGGAGAGAGGCGGTGGAAGCCGGTTTTAGGAGCCAGAGAGCTTGAGAAGACATCACCATCTTTATCATCATCATCATTTACAGCAGCGGATTCATCTTCTCCATCCATTGGTCCGGTTGGGTGAGCGGGCTGAAGACAATACTACTGCACTGTGTACACACTACCTGCTTAAACAGTTTCACCCTAGTCAGAGCCTAGTTCCTTGCATAGAGGAGGAAAGTTTGAACATAACCCGTTCTACCCCTTTACTGGATTGCTGTTACTCATAGTTCCACAATAAAAGTCAGTGATCACTGTGAAGCTTCTTCTGTGTGACTACAGTCATAGCGCTTATTATTCATACAGTGCAATTCTAGTAGACCTATTTATGGTATTGCAGCTGCAGTTGAGATTAACCATTTAACCACTTGCCGACCGCCGATCAGCAATTGACGGCGGCAAAGTGGCTCTGTAACGCGGATCGGCGTCATATGACGGCGGCCGCGAGATCGCGCACTGTGTTCCTGGGAGGGCCAGGGAGCGGGTGCGGCGGCTTCAATTGCCGCCGGCTACCCGCGATGGCCCCCCCGGAGTGAAAGAACGGAGGTCCGTGTATGTAAACACGGACCTCCATTCTGTGAAGGGGGAAGGGCTGTGATCACAGCCTTCCTGTATACGAAGGCTGTGACCACTTCCCTTCCCCTGCTAGGGCAGTCCCCCCACAGTTAGAACACGCCCAGGGAACATAGTTAACCCTTAGAGTGCCCCCTGCAGGTTAACCCCTTCACTGCCAATGGCATTTACACAGTAATCAGTGCATTTTTATAGCACTGATCGCTGTATAAATGCCAATGGTCCCAAAAAAGTGTCAAAATGCTCCGACATGTCCGCTGAAATATCGCAGTACCGCTAAAAATCGCAGATCGCCGCCATTACTAGTAAAAAATAAAAAAAAATAACCCCAAAAATGAATTCTCATCATCCGTAAACGCGACCACTTTTGCGCAAACCAATCAATAAACGCCGATTGCGATTTTTTTTTTTCCGCAAATATGAGGAAGAATATAAATCGGCCAAAAACGGTGAAAAAAAATGTTTTTTTATATTTTTTTTTGGATTTGTATTTTAGCAAAAAGTAAGAAATTTGGTTTTTTTTTGCAAAATTGTCACTCTTCTTTTGTTTATAGCGGCGATCAGAAATGATGCAGAGGGGATCAAATACCACCAAAAGAAAGCTCTATATGTGGGGAAAAAAGGATGCAAATTTTGTTTGGGTACAACGTCGCACGACCGCGCAATTGTCAGTTAAAGCGATGCAGCGCCGAATCGCAAAAAGGGCTCCGGTCCTAAAGCTGGAAATCCTTCCAGGGCTGAAGTGGTTAAACTACAGAGCCGGCTGAAGATCATTGGAACTTTTCAACAAAGAACTTGAGTCATCATAATTTCAGGCTGCTTCCTTTCTTACCATAGGCCATCATTAGCATTCAAGTCAACTATAATTCACATCCACCTAAGAACTCTGTGTATTAGAGCAGGTTGAATTATTACTATCTTTTGCCTATTAATATACCTTGTACTTTACGGTTCTCTGGTTTAGGCCTGTTTATAGATTATCCAAGTGATATATATATACATGCATATTTGAGTTTGTTTTTGTCCTCTTGGTGGCTGCCAAGGGAGTGGGTAGTAGAGAGTGTTTTGAGGAACAAGAGTCATTCCACTCTCAAGGCCCGTACACACAAGGCGAATTTTGGACGGGAATTTTCGTATGACAGCTTGTCCGAAATTCTTACCATTAGTATGCTCCTTTCAACATCTCACTTACATTTTTAGTCATTTCGAACATTTTCATATTGTTAGTACGCTCTACACTTTTGACATGAGACAAGCATCCAACAAAAAATGGAGAGTATAAGAATTCACAGTTATGATTGTGTTTGTTAAATTCAGAGTTCCTCTTAATTCAGAGATATTTGAGTAAAATACCATTGATTTTCTCAACCTGTGTGATATTTTTTACTGAATCTCATTGAAAGGGGGATTTTACTATGAGTGAACCCAGTGTGTCAGGGGTGGCGGAGGACCCTCAGAGTTGGGGAAACCAGGGGGGATTGACTTATCAAGCGACCCTCAAGAGGGCAGCACTACAAGTATAAAAGTCCTTCTCAATCTTGGTGGAAGGGATCACTAAAAACTCAAAATAACAGTGGAAGCATAGTAGATTTACTTACTTTAGCATAATGTCAAAGTTTTCTGAACAGGTTTTACAGTTAAATTAATTCATGTATAAAATTATATTATAGATAAAAAAAAAAGGATGACATAATAGAGATCTGTATATATACTTTGGGCTTTAGAAAAAAAGCTACAGCTTTTTCTACGGATATACAATATCTTGATACATTTCTGATGAGTCATTGTCTTTTCTTAGCTTTCATTTAATTTCTTGGCTCCAACAGTGTACCTATAATTCCAAGCAATTCCTTTTACTGCACTATAAAGTGGCTAGTTACTGAGTCTCCCACCGGCAAGTAAACAATCCACTGTAAACAGAGCAAGATCGCCCACTGTCATGTATATGGAGAGCCCCATGTGCTCCAGGGCCTGTAGTAGTTCTAGGGTATAAATTTATATTAACATCTCAGGAAATAACACTTATGTTCTTTCCTGAAGCACCATCCATAGAACATGGAAGCTTTCTTTGCAAACTTAACGATGAACTCTGATAAACACTATTTACATATAAATTGGTAACAAAATGTATCTTTAACCACTTCCTTACTGGGCACTTAAACCCCCCTCCTGCCCAGACCAATTTTTGGCTTTCAGCGCTGTCAAATTTTGAATGACAATTGCGCGGTCGTGCGACGTTGTAACCAAATAAAAGTTGCGTCCTTTTTTTCCCACAAATAGAGCTTTCTTTTGGTGGTATTTGATCACCTCTGCGTCATTTCTGATCGCCGCTATAAACAAAAAATGAGCGACAATTTTGCAAAAAAGAACAATATTTTTTACTTTTTGCTAAAGTACAAATCCATTAAAAAAAATTATTCATCAGTTTAGGCCAATATATATTCTTCTACATATTTTTGGTAAAAAAAAAAATTGCAATCGGCGTATATTGATTGGTTTGCGCAAAAGTTATTGCGTCTACAAACTATGGGAATGGATTTATGGCGTTTTTATTATTTTTTTTTTTTACTACTAATGGCGGCGATCTGCGATTTTTATTGGGATGCGATATTGGAGCAGAAATGTCGGACATTTTTTACACATTTTTGGGACCAATGACATTTATACAGCGATCAGAAATTTAAATATCCACTGATTACTATGTAAATGTCATTGGCAGTGAAGGGGTTAACCTGCAGGGGGCAGTGAAAGGGTTAACAATGTTCCCTGGGTGTGTTCTAACTGTGGGGGGGGGGCGGGGCTGGCCGGGACATAACAGATCTAACTGATCCAGTGACAGGGATCATTAGATCTGCTATGTCCCCTGTCACAGAACGGAGAACCGCCATGTTTACATCGGCGGTTCCCCGTTCTGCAGCTCTGTCAGGCAATCGTGGGTCTCGAGCGGACATCGAGTCCGCCTGACCCACGTGCACGCTCGCGCAGCGTACGGCTGGGGCACGCCGGGAGCGTGCACAGGGGACGACGTCCATGGACGTCATCCCCGCATTTCAGATCCGCGATGGAGCCGAACTTCGGCAATAGCGCGGATCTGTAGGGGTTAAAGCTGATCTTCAAAACTGACTACCCAAGTAATTAAATTCTCCCTCTCCTCATGTTCAAAGTTTAAGGGCCGGTTCGCACAAGAACATGGTGTAAAATAATACACGTTCTGTGCATGTTTCCTGCATCGCGCCCAAAATGCGCGCTCAACCCTCAGCCTTTGCTGTGGGTGCCAATGAGTTGTTATCGGCACCTCAAATGCAAATGGAAAATACACTGCAGTGGAGTGCTGTGGACTAACATGCAATTCTTTGGCTGGTAAAGCAGCTCCCACATACACTATATTACCAAAAGTATTGGGACGCCTACCTTTACACAAGTTTACATGAACTTTTATGGCCTCCCAGCCTTAGTCCGGAGGGCTTAATATTGAGTTGGCCCACCCTTTGCAGCTATAAAAACTTCAACTCTTCTGGGAAGGCTGTTCACAAGGTTTAGGAGTGTCTATGGGAATGTTTGACCATTCTTCCAGAAGCGCATTTGTGAGGTCAGGCACTGATGTGGACTGATGTGGATCCCAAAGGTGTTCTATCGAGTTGAGGTAAGGACAGGCCAGTCAAGTTCTTCCACCCCAAACTCGCTCATCTATGTCTTTATGGACCTTGCTCTGTGCACTAGTCCAAATCATTTGGTGGAGGGGGGGGATTATGGTGCGGGGTTGCTTTTCAAGGGTTGGGCTGGCCCCTTAGTTCCAGTGAAGGGAAATCTTAAAGTGTTACTAAACCCACAACAGTAAAATCCATCTGTATATGCAGAATAGCATGCTTGTTATACTCACTGTGCAACTTGAGTGGTTAATCCTCTGCATTATGTAAAAAGGCTCTTTGATCCTATATGGACAGATCCTTCCCTGCTCCACTGTCTCTCTTGCCAAGGCCAGATAAGATACAGTGAGGGTAGTCCTGCACATGCTCTGTTTGGTCTCTATCGCTGGTGAGAACATTTCCTTGTTCTCAAAGCTAGGCAGTTCACATAATATTGACATCATACATGTGAGCGTGTATATGGGCTGTAGTGGAAATCTCCTTCTACCTGAAAACTGAGCACTCAGGCAGACCCTGTAGTTTATCATGTGACCATGGTATATATAGATCAGCCAAAAATATATATATAAAAATATAGTGGCAATATATGTAAAAAGAAGATTTATAAGTAAGCTGTGGGGGGGGGGGGGGCAGATGAACTATTTTCATATTACTGGGTTTAGTAACATTTTAAGGTGTCAGCCCACCAAGGTATTCTGGACAATTTCATGCTCCCAACTTTGATGGAACAGTTTGGCGATTGCTCCTTCCAGGTTCCAACATGACTGTACACCAATGCACAAAGACATGGATGAGCGAGTTTGGGGTGGAGGAACTTGACTGGCCTGCACAGAGTCCTGACCTCAACAAATAGGACACCTTTGGGATGAATTAGAGCAGAGACTGTGAGCCAGGCCTTCTCGTCCACATCAGTGAAGTGAAACTGAAACAGTTATAGCTGCAAAGGGTAGGTCAACTCAATACTGAACCCTATGAACTAAGACTGGGGTGCCATTTAAAGTTCATGTGTGTAAAGGCAGGCATCCCAATACTTTTGGTAATATAGTGTATTTATTTGAATTGCATATTTGTCTTGTGAACTTGGAGTTCAACTTTAAAGTGGTTGTAAACTTTTACATATACCCATTGAAGTGACTAGCGCCAGGTGATACACAGAGACTAAACAAATCCTCCTCCATAATTTATACCTTTTTATCTGCAGCTAACTCTCTTCTACAACCATTCAAAGAATTTCTGAGCTCCAGAAGGCAGGGGGCAGGGATCTGTTGTCACGCACTGCACAGCAGAGAGCTGAGTGTAATCTGAAACCTGAGTGGAGGGATTGGACATCCCCCACCCTTCTACACAGGCTTACAATGAAGCATGCACAGCTGCATAGGTGTGCGCAGCCTACTACATTAGAGTGTGCACCCCAAAGCTCAAACACACACGCCTTTCTCTGCAGCCTCGGCTGCACATGACAGTGAATGAATGTGAAGTGCTCTGTGCTGAGAGGCTTCCTGTTCATGCACAAACTGAAGCATAGTGAATACAGTTTACTATTCTTCAGTTATGAATGGACACAGTGAGTGTGTTCATTTAGAAAATGAAAGGGGTCGGTAAATTACATATTCACTAGCCCCTTTCTCTGCTTTCTGTCCTGAAATATCCCCTGCAGCAGCCGGGGGGGGGGGGGGGGGGGG
>BLSH010142596.1:65481-75942 GCA_018402905.1 Glandirana rugosa | reverse complement strand
GAGGGAAGCCAGCAGCACTGTGGGGCTGAGGGGCATACACAAGGGGAAGCCCGGGCAGTAGGAGGAATTGGCACCGCATGTAGAGATTAGGGTGTGCCCAGGCACACCTGGCACACCCCCTGCGCGCGCCTATGCACAGCTGAGGCCATCTATCACAGGCTGGAGCCCCCTCCTCTGTCTCCCAGGATTGCTTGGTGTCAGCATAACCTGTCATAACCTGTCATGTAGATAGCAGAGGATGGACACAGCAGGGAGACAGTTTGCGGCTGCCAAATCGCAAGGTACCACAGTTTGGTGTGGTGCGTTTTTTAAAAGTAGTGCATGTACTACTTTATTTGCATTCCAGAGTGCTTTCAGCCCATTCAAATGAATAAGCTGTAAATCTTTTTGCACGGGAATGAGCTGGAATCGTACAGGATGACAGACACCTAAACGCACATTTTGTCACAATTTTAGCTTGACTTGAAATCATGGGCAGAATTGCGTCAATTTTGCACACGGTTCCAAATCACTGAAGTGTGAATGGGGCCTCAGGTGTGAACCAGCCCTTTATTCATTTCAATCGGTTGCCCTTTGAGTGAGAAATGTGGAAATGAAATCCCCAACTCTTTTCCAAAAATGCAGCAAACCACAAATAATGGCACTCCTGTGAGTTTGCTAAAGTGCAGCGTGTTTCTCTGCGTATCGGGAAAGCATATTTCAGGAAAGTGATTTTATGTGTGTTTCCAACACGCATAGATGTGATTCTAGCCTAAACCACTTTATTGCATATTCTGGATAAAATCATCTCTTTTTGTGAAAAAAAGACATGAAATATATTTTTAGATTTCAAAGAATGCAATTAAACATTTTGTTTTTCCTTGTACTAAATTATCTCCTATGTGACAGTATTTCTGGGGGCTGCTGCCAACAATGTCAGGAGAAAACACTGTTTTAAGCCCTAGAGGTGATCGCTAATTAATTTTGAGGATGTAGCATTTGATCATTTTTTGCTAGAGCAATAAATATAGCCTGTCCAGGAGATGGGATTTGTGGCAACTGGTGGAGAACATCTGGTGTAGGTAGATGAGAAAGTCGGTAACAGAACTAAGGAAAGAGGAATTAAAAATGATATTCATTTATAAGCAGGGTCCGGATCGGACATTATACTGCCCTTAAAACCCCTATACTACTTATTTTGCCTCCTTTCTTCTATAATCTCCAACATTGTTTTAAAAGAAGGATCAAACACACAATAATACTTTTCTTAAGATGTGGTCCCAAGATCTTCAACCCCCCCACCCCCCACTACTGGTTCCCATTGTTATAAGAGTCCCTGAGAAATACAAAAAACTATAACCTTCCAATATCTACACTATATTACCAAAAGTATTGTGATGTCTGCCTTTACATGCACATGAACTTTAATGGCATCCCAGTCTTAGTCTATAGGGTTCAATATTGAGTTGGCCCATCCTTTGCAGCTATAACAGCTTCAACTCTTCTGGGAAGGCTGTCCACAAGGTTTAGAAGTGTGTCTATGGGAATGTTTGACCATTCTTCCAGAAGCGTATTTGTGAGGTCAGGCATGCTGACGCCTTAAGAGTTCCCTTCACTGGAACTAAGGGGCAAAGCCCAACCCCTGAGAAATAACCCCACACCATAATCCCCCCTCCACCAAATGATTTGGACCAGTGCACAAAGCAAGGTCCATAAAGGCGTGGATGAGGGAGTTTAGGGTGGAGGAACTTGACTGGCCTGCACAGAGTCCTGACCTCAACCAGATGGAACACCTTTGGAATAATTAGAGAGGAGACTGTGACGAGCCAGGCCTTCTCGTCCACATCAGTTCCTGACCTCACAAATGCGCTTCTGGAAGAATGGTCAAACATTCTCATAGACACACTCCTAAACGTTATGGACAGCCTTCCGAAAAGAGTTGAAACTATTATAGCTGCAAAGGGTGGGCCAACTCAATATTGAACCCTACATACTAAGTTCATCTGTGTGTAAAGGCAGGCATCCCAATACTTTTGGTAATATAGTGTATGTGTAGCGGTACCCCCCTGGTGGCTGCTGAGGGTTGTAGTCCATCTGTCACCATGCCCAGCCAGGCACACAATTTCCAGTCACTCCCACGCAGAAAACAGTCCATGCACTTTGTTGTATTTTTATTGAGGGGATTAAACTTGGATGGGGTAAGGGAATATGGGGTGCCCAGTTGATTAAAGCACAATATTCACACGGTACTCAACCTATATACACTCTCTGTATATACACCTCCGCACTTCAGCTCCAGCACACCACTTGCTTACAGACTATCACTCCTTGACACCTACAGCACATCACTTGCTTGCATTAGCATTGATTGGTAGGCCCAACACTGGCTCAGCCAGGTCTATAGTGAATGCCCTTTGCAGGCAGGGGCCGCGAGCCCCTTTGGTGTAGCAATAATGAAGGTAAGTCCCAGTGCTAGCTGTCCACGTGGCTACTGCTCCCAGTACCAACTCTTCAGGCCCTGCCAGCCCTCCTGGCTACAGCTGCCTCTCTCCATTGCCCGTGCCACCACAGTCGACTCCTCTGCACCCATCCCAGACTGCAATCTCCTAGTCCTCTCAGGCGTCCCTCCCCAGTCCTCTCCTGACTTTGTGTCACTCACCAGCCCTCCTGCGACCAGTTGTTCCTCTCTGGAGACGTGCCTGGCAGTGCTCTCTCCTGCTTTCCTCTTCGTGCTCCTGTGCCTCCTGTCCAGGCCCAAGGTCACCCCCCCAGACAGGGAAGCTCCCTCAAAGGCCACGACAGCCTAGCACCCCATCTCCAGCTCTCAACCCGAACAACTCCTCCCCAGCTGGGCTGACTCTAGGTATTTAAGGAGGCCTGCCCCCTGCCAATCCAAGTTGAGGATTGGTCAGGGCTCCTCAGAATACCCCAGACAACTCCACCTTTCCTCTCCTCCTTCCTTTCCAGAAAACACCAGAACATTCTGGAAAGAAGTGAGAGGTCTTGGTGATGCTGCCTGTGAGTCACCCAGCTCTGCTCTGAGTCACTCCCAACTCAGATCAAAACACACCCAGGCTTGGCTGCCAGCTAAGCCTGGAAATGTACCTATCCAAAAAAAAAAAAAAACCTCACTATCACTTCTAGTACACTGGAGGGTACTACATATGTACCCCTGGCTTGATTAACCCTAAATGCAATAAATAATGACAATCAAGTTGAATAATTGACCATTGTGAATGTCCCAAGTACCTGTATCGGGTGATAGGTCTCAGTTTTATTCATTTCAGTTTTTAACTCTACAAACTATAATAAAAGATGGACACCAGTCAATGAAAGGATAATTTACATAATAAAAACTATTTATTAGTACACATTGCAGAGAGCCCAACCTGTGGCCCTTTGACCATACCTGTGTGGCCTTAAGGTCTCAGCAGCCAATGTTTTCCTTGCCTTGGCGTTTACTCTGGCACAGTGAAGGAAATATTCATTAAACTGGTTTCTGCAAGTTAAATGAGCTGCAAGTTAAATGAGTTGGTCATTGTTTTCCGGCTTTATTATTTTAGCTCTGCTATACACTTTTTTCTGTTTATGTATTTTTATCACTGAACTTTTAGATTGGATTTTGGAAAGAGAAAAATTATATGTGACAGCAGTCATCTTTTTAGGGGTGCTATAGGGAGCGCTGATGTCTGAAAGGACTTTAATGCTATCTCTTGCAGTCTCTGATTGTGTCCTACAACATATCCAAAGTGTCCAACTACTCCTGAAGCATGTTTGCAATCTTTGAACTTCTCCTGGAACAAAGCTGTAGTCATTGACCATCCATTGTAGCATCCCTGCAGTCTCTGACCCTGTATTATGTCCAGTTTCTGACTGTCACTCCTACCCCTAACATAGGTGGTTAGGCAATATAGCTGCCTCTGTGTTCTTCACCGATAGCAGCCCCCTTTCCCATAAGGCAAACAGGCCTATCTGTACTCGTTTGCCCCCAGGTCTAATACACAATGGTATAGTGCCTGGCCACCGCACTGAGGCTGGCATGACCTAAGCACAGCAAACCTGCAGGTGGACAGTGAGACAGGGAAGGTACAGTTCAGCCAAAACTGGGATGCTGGAATGAGACCAGCAACTGTCATGGAACAGGAGCGTTACATGCTCCTGCCGCTGACCATTTTTTTAAACATTACATGCACTTAACTCTTTGATGATGTCAGGGGTCACACTTGATGATTCCTATATCAAGTAAGTCGACCATTACAGGAGAAAAGGAAGGAGGTTTGAGGCGACAAATGGTAAAAAAAAAAACAGCAAAAAACTGCCAGACACAGGTGTCTGTACATCTTTAACTCATTGACTTCTCTGTGTGTGATCCCCCTGCTCATATACTATGCTGGTTTTAATGCACACTCAGAGCTTTGCCTCCTTGGAGATGAAGGTTCAAGTGGTACCTTGATCATGAATGTTCCAGGGCAGGAGAGCTGAGAAGGTTATAGTGTGGACTACTTGTTCAGCTAGTGACGTACCACCTATTTTGCTGAGGACAGTAGCAATTGCTTCCTATAGCTCCTGGGGCCCAATCAGCAGCCAGTTGGTGCTCATTGTTCCGCCTGAGGGTCCCAGGAGCATTGATTCATAAAGGGAAGCTTTCATAAGGAGAAACATCTAGTACAGCAGGCTGCTTCCTGCAGATCATACAAAAGTATAAAAGAAAATGTTTGCAGCGGGTTGAAGTGATCATTAGATGCTTTCCTGGCCTGGAAGGTTGGGGTTAATGTTTTGCCCACTCTCCTGATCTTTTTGGAAGGCGCCTGTCTCACAGGCAAGTCCAGCCCACTTGCCTGTGAGATATAAATTGGGACAGTGGTCCAGTTCAGAGAGTTCCCCTGAGGGAGTCGCCATTGGTCCCACGAGAGAGACTTAGTGGATGGAGATGGAAGAAGAGATCTGCAGGAGTGGAAGAAAGCAGGTCTCGCATGTGACCAAGTAATGGCACCCAACGAGTTAATGTGAAAACATGGCAGACGCGATAAACAACCATGCCACCGCCACTTTAATGGGAACCCATGAGAATAGAAATACGGGAGCTGCCATTGATAATTTGTTATATAGGTACATGAATCAGGGCTGCCATCCCAATTCTGGCTTTACAACCTAGGGTATCACTTTCCTAGAACAAGTATATAGATAGTAAATTCTAAATGAATGAATTTGTATCCTACCTGGCTATTCCAGGTAATTGGCTCACTAGGTAGTAATGCTAAGACATGGATTACAGCCCTGGAGCCTTCACCTATAAAACAAGTTAGCAAGAGCAGTTTCCCTTTAATGTAAGAGACTAAGTTATCTGAAATTATTTTAAACTGGCCCTTAAAAATGTAAATTCTCATAAATAACTACTTTAGGTTTTCTTTTGCTGACTGTATGTTTCAGTGTCCCCGGTGTTCACCGACTTTTAATTTAGAAGTTTGGAAAAATGGTATCCACATGCAGTTCCATTTTTTTTATTATCTTTCACAGTATTATGAAAATTTGATAATGTAATTAAAACTTGTCCATGTGTTCAGAAATTCTATATAGAGACTGATTTAATTATATTAACGATTGCTCATATATGAAATGATCCAGACGTGCACGGTTTACATAAAACAGCAATGGTGTTCATTTTCATTCTCAGTGTTTAAATGTAAATTTTATTTTGTCATAATGAAAGTAAATTGGATCTATTTTACAGCATTGCAGATGAACCAGCGTTTACCAAAATGCAAAAATTGGTTTGCAGACTTTTATTAGTTTACAAAATACTGCTGCAAGCAAATAATGCAGCAACCTAGAGGAGCCTACACATGTGTAGGGTTGCCCACTACACCTCCCCCACACACACAAAAACACACGCCCCATACATTCCTAGTGGTAGTGTTATGCACACTTGCAGTTTAAAGCTTTAAAGTTTTAGCAAAAGGAATGGCACTTACCTTTAGTAATAAGTGTTCCTTGGGTTGATGTCAGCTGCCCCAGTTGAAATGGAGGAGGCAGACCTTTAATTCTATTGTCAGAGTATTGAATTATGCGCTGGAAGCTTCTTGTATACAGCAATATGCTTTACTTTCATGGAGAAATAGCAGAACATGTCTTTACATCATCAGAAACAGGAAACAGGAACTGAACACAAACAAGTGCACTGAACTTAGATAGACGGTACATCTAGTCATATCATAGAATACACATTATAGCAGTGTAATACTACAACGCCACCTGATGCATAGATACGTATAATGCATACAGTATATAGTCAGTTTATATGCAATCATGCAGTTGTTCTTTCCAAACAACCCTTCTCAACAGCATGTGCTTTGTCATATTACATTTAGCTTCCTCTGTGAATAACTATTACATTCCTTCAATAAAGGTTTGGTGAGTGCATCGGTAGTCATCTCCTCTGACGGGCAGTATTGAATGTCAATTACACCTTGCTCTTGATTATCCCTCAGTAGGTGATACTTGACATGAATGTGTTTGGTCCTAGGATTGACCCTTTCTGATTGTGTATCAGCTTTATACATCCCTGGCTGTCTTCAAAAATGGGAATTGGTTTTGACATGTCTACCACACCGTCCACAAAAAGTGGATGAATCCATATCGCTTCATGACCAGCGTGTGCTGTTGCAATGTACTCTGCTTCAGTTGAAGATAGGATGACAGTTGCATTCTTTTGACTAGACCAGCTAATTGTTCCTTCTCCATACCGGAAAATTAATCCACTTGTGGATTTGCGGTCTGTGCAGTCCCCAGGCCAATCAGCATCCACATATCCAACCAGTTTTGGATCTGATGTTGCTGGTAGCGGTAACTTCATCTGAATTGTTCCTTTTAGGTACTGCGTCACTTTTTTTATTGCGTTCCAGTCACGCTGACAGGGAGCTGAGACGTTCTTGCATAGTATGCCCACTGCTGTGGCTATGTCTGGTCTTGTCACAGTGGCAACTTATAGCAACTTACCAGTTGTCATTGTTGGGTAGCAAGTTTTCTGCTTCAAGCTTCATTGCTCTTTAGATAGCCTGGTTCCATAGGAGTTTTAACTTCCTTTGCATCCTGCATATGGAATTGTTCCAAGAGTTCAGAGATTTTCTGAGATTGATTGAGAAGATAACTTCAATCTTCTTTTCTCTCTATTTGGATTTCCAGATAGTAGCTATGGGGGGAGGGATGGCAAACACTGAAACACCATCTCATTACAGACTCCATTTTAGATATCCTCACTATTTCATGCCTTATGTCTTACGTGCAAAACATGTAGCTTCTAGTTTCTATTCTGTGAGAAACTAAACTTAGTTCACAGCTGATTTCCTCTAGGTGACGTACACAAGCTGTGTTCTGATTTCTACAAACATATCCTTTCCCCACTTGGGGGGAGTTCAGCTACGTCATATATCTTCTTGCCTATAGTTTTACATTATTCTAGAAATTCCTCAAGCCTTGCAATGCCCTTTATACTTTTGTATAAATGATAACGCGCCATAATAAACGAGAGAGACTGACTTTAGCTACAACCTGTGTCTGTGTCATACTTTTCTGTGCTAAGGTCATTCTCCCAGGATCCTGAATAGATATACTGAGACGGTCCAAGCTATCAGAGAACAGGGCGCCTAGCAGAAACCCCAACAGTAGCTAATGTTCCTTAGTTCTTTGATTTCAAAATGTTATTTCAGCTTGTGAAATATGTAATTGTAATCCCCTTCTTGTTCAAAATAAGTTATAATGTCATTGACATATATAAGGATGTATATCCATCTGTCTGCTTGATTCTTGGAGTAGAGACAGGGGTCTACTTTACTTCTTGAGAATCCCTCTCTAGTAAGTACTGCATTTACTTGCTTATTCCACATCCTTGTAAATTGCAACTTACTGTATATGCTCTTTTGTAGTTTACACACAAGGTTGTCTCCTTGTTTAAACCCTGGTGGTTGCTCCATGTAGAGTTCTTCCTTAATGTCTCCATATAGGAAAGCAGTTTTAACGTCTAGGTGTTTCACTTGCACGCCCTTCCCAGCTGCAATGCTAATCAGCGCTCTGATAGTGGAGTGTTTTACGACGGGACTGAATGTTTCATTGTAATCGTCACCAAATTTCTGAGAGTAACCCTTGGCAACTAGTCTGGCTTTGTATTTGTGGATTTTCCCTTCTGCATCTGACTTTACTTTGAAAGTCCACTTACTTCCTATAGTTTTGTGGTTAGGAGGGAATTCTGTGAGTGTCCAGGTTTTATTTTTTTGAAGTGACTTTAATTATTCTTCTGATGCCTTTCTCTATTTATTGGCTTCGTGTTTTGGCAGTTTTTCTTTGTCTTCCCAGGATGTTGGTTCAAGCACGCTGTGTGTTTTGGCAGTGTATGACAGCTTGCGGGGTGGTATCCCCTTTGTAGTCCAAGTGGGTCATCTGATTTCAGGCAGTTCAGCAGGATCTG
This sequence comes from Glandirana rugosa, assembly GCA_018402905.1. Taxonomy (NCBI): domain Eukaryota; kingdom Metazoa; phylum Chordata; class Amphibia; order Anura; family Ranidae; genus Glandirana; species Glandirana rugosa. The sequence goes on along the minus strand of BLSH010142596.1, from coordinate 67,502 downwards.
GTGGGGAACTTGATTTGGGCAATGTGAGTTCCACCTCTTGTTCTGATTCCAGCACAAGTTCGCTTTGGTCAACCTTTTCTTCTGATTTATTGGGCATATTCACTTTACAGCTTTCAGGGATCGGTGTTTCTGCTGATGGGCTCTCATCAAAATAAACACTATGGCTTATTGTGACTTTGTCAGTCTTTGGGTGTAGGATTATGTAACCCTTAGTTTGCTTGCTGTAGCCTACAAGAATGCCTTCTATGGCTCTGTTCTCCAGCTTGGATCGCTCTTCACTTGGAATATAGGCATATGCTTTCCATCTAAACACTCTGATATGCCCTATGCTAGGCTTTGATCCATGCCACATTTCAAATGGAGTACTTTTAATGGCTCTTGCATAGAGTTGAGCGAACACCTGGATGTTCGGGTTCGGCAGGTCTGACCGAACTTTGGGAAAAAGTCTGGGTTCGGCACCGAACGTTGCCCGAACTTTAATTCGGACCAGTCAATGGGGACCCGAACTTTTAGGCACAAAAATGGCTGTAACAAAGTCCTGGCAAGTGCTAGAGGGCTGCAAAAGGAAGTAAAATGGGGGTACGAGTAGGGCAAGTGCCCTACAAAAAAATGGGGATAGGGAAAATAAATTAAAATCAAATTTAAAAAAATGGAAAGGGGGGGTGGATGTGGAGTAGGAGCCTAGAGGTTGACTAGGCTGTGACCGTGGCAGTGTAGGTGGAAATGGTGGTGGTCGAGGAGGAGGAGTAGGTAGCCAACACTGTTTTTTTTTTTGTTTGTTTATAATTGGGGTAGCCCCAAAATATTGAGGCCTATTCAAAAAAACAAGTATACGAATGGCTGTGTGAGTCCTGTCTAAATGTTTATTCTGCACAAGGTACAGACAAGTCTTGTGGGATCCATGCCTAGTTCATTTTAATAAAGGGTAGCTTGTCCACGTTGGCTGTGGACAGGCGGCTGCGCTTGTCTGTGATAACGCCCCGTGCCGTGCTAAACACACATTCAGACAATACACTGGCTGTAGGGCAGGCCAGCACCTCCAAGGCATAAAGGGCAAGCTCAGGCCATGTGGCCAATTTGGAGACCCAGAAATTGAATAGGGCAGACCCATCAGTCAGTACGTGTAGGCGTGTGCACACATACTCTTGCACCATGTTGCGGCAGTGGCACAGCTGCGTTGGTGGCCTCTTCCTCCTCCTCCTCTGCCTTCGCCTTGTGCTTCTGCTGAGCCCCCGGTGTCATTTGGGAATGCCCTCAGCAGCGCCTCTACCAGTGTGCGCTTGTAGACGCGCATCTTCCTCTCACGCTCCAGTGAGGGAATTAAGGACTGCACGTTGTCCTTGTAACGGGGATCCAGCAGGGTGGCCACCCAGTAATCAGAAGATGTTACAATGTGGGCAACTCGGCTGTCATTGCGCAGGCACTGCAGCATGTAGTCGGCCATGTGTGCCAGGCTGCCCAGAGGCAAAGACAAGCTGTCCTCTGTGGGAGGTATATCATCTGTGTCCTCTGTATCCCCCCAGCCATGCTCCAGTGATGCCCACGGTGGGGGCCACCCTGCTGCGATTTGGACACATCGCATAACGCCACAAAACTCATGAGGTGGTTGTACCGGTCACGGCTACTGCGACAAGAGTCGCAATAATAGGGTGAAGATACAGAGGAACTTTTTTGTGGAGCCCGGTACTACCTTCTCCTACACCGTGTCCTCCTTCTCCTCCTCCTTCTCCCCAGTAAAGGTTACAATAGTCCGGTCAGTAAGTGTTCACTGAGCCTCGCACCCAAGGACGTGGTCGTATCCGGTCCAGTTTTTATAAGTTCGGTCCCGTGTCAAGACCTCCTGCTCCTCCTGCTCCTTCTACTCCTCCTCCTCCTTAGCGTCGTCCCACCGGGGGTGGCACCCGTAGTGACCTCGTACCGACCCCCCTATGTCTCCTGTGTCTACTATATGGAGGGTGTCTCCTGTCGAACAGAAACGGAGACCCGTCGGACCGTGTGTACCGGCTGATGTACGACGTCAC
>BLSH010142596.1:49548-60700 GCA_018402905.1 Glandirana rugosa | reverse complement strand
ATATCAAATCCCTCTCCTACGACGACCGAGACACTCCCTGTCTAACGTCTTGTAGAGTACGACGTAATGACTTGTTAGACTAACACCTGATCCCTCTCTATGATCATGACGACGAAACTCCCTGTCTAACGTGTGGAGTAGGACGACGTGTCTTACTAGACTGACCTGATCCATCTCAGACAACGAAATTCCCTTTCTAATAAGAAGATTTTAGTAGTAGTTCAACATGTCCCTTTCCAAGGTGTCCCTCACAGAGCCAGCAGCATCCTCTCCCTAAACTATACTGAGAGCATATGACATGCAGCACAGTGACTCCAGCCCCATATAGAGGCTGGGTCACATGGTGCACTGGCCCATCACAGCCATGCCATTAGTAGGCATGGCTGTGATTGTTTCTCAGGGAAAACCAGTGAAACACTTGTTGATTGGCTGCCCTTGGCAGCTGTTCAACACATGGAATAAAATACCAGAACCGCGGACCCCCCAAAGTTCGGTACGGACCCGAACTTTACAGTCTGGGTTCGCTCAACTCTACTCTTGAAGGTAGTCTTTTCTGTAGGTAGGTTGCAGTGATGAATGCTTCCCCCCAGTACTTGTGTGGTAGGTTGGCACCTGACAACATGCTCGTGGCCATTTCTGTAAGAGTGTGATTTTTCCTTTCTGGTACATCATTTTGTTCGGGAGTGTATGGTGCGGTTGTCTGGTGTACTATTCCTTGTCTCTTCAGGTATGAGGGCACTTCTTTGCTTATGTATTCTCCTCCATTGTCAGTTCATATTATTCCTGGTTTGTGCTGGAAATTTGTTGCTAGACATGGCAACAAACTCTTGAAGTTTCTCTGATGTTTCATTCTTGTGTCATCAATCATCAATGAAAGTCAGTAGATATCTGTTCCTGCCTGACGTGGGAGACCGCACACGTTACTGTGTATGAGCTGTAGGGGGTGGGTAGTTTTTCTTTGAGATACCCATGGAAGGGGAGCATGTGTGGCTTTTGCTTCAATAAAGCACTTGCATTTCATGAGCACTTTGTAAGGCATTATTGTCAAATCTTCTGATAAACCTCTCTTTATAATGTCCTGCATAGCTTCTGGACTTCTGTGTTCCAGCCGCTTGTGCAATAAGTGAATACATTTTCTGTGTAGGTCATTAGAGACTATATTGGCTTGCTGGTCTGTGGTGATGAGCTTGTATAGGTGATCATCTAGTTTTCCTTTTGCAAGGAATCACTTATTATTGTGAATTGCGCATTCATCACCCTGGAACTTAACTGTGAGACTGTTGTTTGCAAGACTTTTCACTGATAGAAGGCTGCCTTCTAGTTCTGTAACATACAACACTTTCTTTACAAGGATACTGTGCTCACCTTGTGGTGTGATGCAGTTCAGGAAGCCCTGGCCTTTACCTTCTGCAGTGATGCTTTTCCCGTTTGCTGGGAAAACTTTGACTTTTGCACTGTAATCAATGTTTGTGAAGACGGTCTCGTCATGTGGCTTGTTGCACCTGAGTCTATGCACCAGCCGTGTGGCTTTCCGCTCTGTGTCACTTTAAAGGTGCCATTCTATGATTTGTCTGCAGTTTCCTTTGTGGCTGCCTTGACTCTTTCTTTTGTGGATAGCTTCAGCTTTTGCTGCTCGGCTTTCTAGATAGAACAGTCCTTTTTTAAGTGACCGGTCCTTTTACAGTGAAAACAGACTCTACTTTCTTTGTTGTGCTTTGTGCCTTTGTACATCTTAAGAGCTTACATAGTTACATAGTAAACGAGGCTGAAAAAAGACACAAGTCCATCAAGTCCCACCTATGTGTGTGCTTTTAATATCAGTATTAAAATGAATACCCCGCAATGTTGTGGTCTCTTGGGTGCGCATCTAATAGTTTTTTGAAATTTTCTAGACTCCCAGCAGAGACTACTGATTGTGGAAGAGAATTCCACATCCTCACTGCTCTCACCGTAAAGAACCCTTTACGATTTTTAAGTCTAAACCGCGTTTCTTCCATTTTTAATGAATGGCCGCGTGTCTTTGTGTGCTCCCTTGCCCGGAATAGTTTTGTACCTACTGTGGGGTCACCGGTACAGTATTTGTACATTGAAATCATATCCTCTCTCAAGCATCTCTTCTCCAGAGTGAATAAATTCAGTGCTTGTAATCTTTCCTCATAACTTAGGTCCTCCAATCCCTTAATCAGCTGTGTGGCCCTTCTCTGTACCCTTTCCAATACCAGGACATCCTTCCTGAGGACTGGTGCCCAGAACTGGAAGGCATACTCCAGGTGCGGCCTCACCAGAAACTTGTATAGCGGGAGAATTATTGATTTATCCCTGGAGTTGATCCCTTTCTTGATGCATGCCAGCACTTTGTTAGCTTTGTTTGCAGCAGCTTGGCATTGCATGCCACTGCTGAGCCTGTTCTCCACCAGGACCCCTAGGTCTTTTTCCCATTCTAGATTCCCCCAGAGGCTCTCCCCCTAGTGAGTAGTTTGCTTTTTTGTTCTTGGCACCCAAATGCATTATCTTACATTTTTCTACGTTAAATCTCATCTGCCACTTGTCTGCCCATCCCACTAATTTATTCAGATCTTCTTGCAAGGTTTCCACATCCTGTGGAGAGGTTATTGCTCTGCTTAGCTTGTTATCATCCGCAAATATTGAGATTGAGCTCTTCACCCCATCCTCCAAGTCGTTTATGAATAAATTGAATAGGATTGGTCCCAGGACAGAACCTTGGGGAACTCCACTTTCTACACCAGTTGTATCATCATTTTGTGTATTTTCTTTCCTTCTGTCATATTCATCAATTCATTTTCCTTTGACATATTATAGCATTAGTTCCTGCTTGGGTCTGGTTTCTAAATCGTTAATAAGAGTAGTATATGTCTCTGGAAGACTGCAGAGGAACAGGACAACAATATGGTTATCTTTGATGTCCTCTACGATGACACATAGCTGCTCTGATTTCTAGCATAGCTTTCATGTGGTGACACATTTGCTGGCCTTCTTCTAGTCTCATCTTATATAGTTTTCTTAGAAAAAGCAGCTTACTGTTGAAACATGAAGTTTTTGCAGTTTTTGTAATGAAGTCCACATACCTTTGGCCGTTTTCTCTGTTCTTATGTGGATTAGCTGGTCATCTTCCACTAGTAAACTTATAGTTGCTTTGCCTGCCTATCCTTCCTGTCCCATGTATCTCTGTTTGTGGGTCTGTATTCAGCATTTGCCACAATTCATCCTTGCCGAGAAGCATTTGTAGCTTAAACTATCATAGCTGGTAATTGCCATTGTTCAGCTTTGCAATTGCAATCTTTACATTTGAACAATTTGCCATCTTTCAGAAGCTTGTATACAGTACTCACTGATTCACTGTAGCATTCTTTCAAGTGCCTGGATGCCTGTGGTATCCTCTCCAATGCCTGAATGCCTGCCGGGTGTGCTGGGTGCCTGCTGGGTGCACTAGGTGCCTGTTAGGCACATAACCTGTTTTCAGAGTGTTGAATTATGCGCTGGAAGCTTCTTGTATACAGCAATATGCTTTACTTTCATGGAGAAATAGGAGAACATGTATTTACATCATGAGAAACAGGAAACAGGAACTGAGGGGTCTGGACGCAGGGTTGCCAACTATCCGGTCTAAGGGGGAGGGTTGTTGGGGCAGGCCGAGCGCACAGTCAGTGATGTCATGCCACCATTTACAAATAGCTACAGATACAAAATAGCTACAAATTGAGGGGGCATGGCCAGAGCATCAACTTCACTGGAGTTCCCATACTGCTGCTGGTCCTCTCCCTGGCTGCAATACCGCCTGGCCTGGATCCACTGATCCAACCTCTGCCAGTCTGCCTGCAGCTGCTCTCTGTCCTGATGCAGTCTCCTCCTGCCAGCTTGACAGGATGACACTAGAGGAGAAAGGCACGGGGTCGGCTCAACACTGCCACAGAGAACACAAACCATGCTGAGAAGTGGGAAACAGACACAGTGAGTAAACAGGGCAGGACTTTCTTTTCCCCATACTATGCCCGCAGGGAGATCCTCCTTAAATGTAAATCACCAACACCCCCTACTGTAACTTCTTGGCGAGCAGCCATTGAAGCAGTGCTACCATTATACAAACTCACTTATGAAAGCCGCAATTGCCTCAGAAAGTTCAATAGAATTTGGTCGGTATGGATAGACTCCTGGTCTACTTGATCTGGGACCTGACTGATTGAGATATCTACTTCCCTAATCCCCTGCTGCTTCCATTGTGTGTTAGTTTAACCTGTCCCCCCTTCTCCTTTTCACCCCTCTCCTCCTCCCTTCCTTTTTCCTTTACTGATCCTTCTCCTCTACACCCTTTTCCCTCTTCCCCCTCCCCTCCTGCTGGGATTATGAAACATGTCATCTCCTTAACCTGGTTGAGAATAATGTTTGTTACTGCTCCACATCAGTTGACCCTGTACTTCCTTTATTCCTTATTATGTGTACTGATGCTGTGGCTTTGGCCGCTCCAACCTAACACACTGTACCCTCATGTGAACTTCTTCTATGTATGTTATTGCCTATGTTTTGCTAGCCACAATTATTGTACTGTTCTTTTTCAATTTGCACCAATAAACTCTAATTCTTAAAAAAACATTAGGGCAAGTCCGCTAAAACAGTCTCTGACCATCTCCTATATGATACCTGCAGTCTCTGACTATCTCTTGCGCCATGTCCGCGGTCACTGACTATCTCTTGCGCCATGTCCACAGTCTCTGACCATCTCTTGTGCCATGTACGCAGCCTCTGACCATCTTATGTGCCATGTCTGCAGTCTCTGACAATCTCTTGTGCCATGTCCACAGTCTTTGACAATCTCTTGCACCATGTTCGCAGTCTCTGGCCATCTCTTGTGCCATGTCCACAGTCTTTGACAATCTCTTGCGCCATGTTCGCAGTCTCTGGCCATCTCTTGTGCCATGTCCACAGTCTCTGACCATTGCTTGCCCATTTTTGCAGTCTCTGGCCATCGCTTGCGCCATGTCCGCAGTCTCTGACCATTTCTTGCACCATGTACGCAGTTAATGACCATCTCTTTCCCCATGTCTGCAGTCTCTGTCCATCTCTTGCACCATGTCTGCAGTCTCTGACTATCTCTTGCACCATATCCGCTGTCTCTGCCCCAGCAAGGGGTGGGACAAATTTAGATGGCAGGGTACACAATTTTAGTCTTGCCTAGGGCAGCATAAGATCAAAATGCACCACTGTCTTTATTCAGTACCCCACTGCCTCTTAACTGCTCTCCTTGTTCCAGATCCTTGTCCTGGTTCCCCTTCCTGACTATTTCTTGTATCTCTGGTTTTCTCGGTTTACTCGTGCTCCCCTTTTGTTTGTCTAAATTATATTATAGTTGAGTTTGCTAGTTAGGTTTTTCTGTCACTTGGTTAGTCAATTTGTTAGTTTCTGTTACTTGGTTTATGGCTCACTTATATCATGTTTGCTGGTGTTTGGATGGGTTTTGTTCAGCTAGTAATAAACTTTACAGAAATCATGCACAGTCTGGTTTCAGGTTCCTGAGTGCAGCTACCCGTCCCTGCGCCTGGATGCCTGAATTTGCTATCCCTGACACTGGCACCATCACATGAGATACTTCTTATTAAATGTACGTTCCATTTCCTGTGCTGATTTTTTTTTTTTAAATGTTTACCAAAATGTATGGTTTAATGGGTCTCCAACCTCTATAATGCAATTAAAATAGGTGTTTGCTCAAAAAAGCTGCTGTGTTTTGCTGACAGGACCTCTTCCTCGTGTAAGAGCTAGAACCAGAAGAGGTTCAGTCTCCATTGTGGGAGAGGGACCCTCAAACAAGAAATCTCAATCTTCAAATGTTGTTAGTGTTCTGTCCCACGGGGGAAAAAGTAAATGCAGTACTTTGTCCCATATTTTTACATGTTTGTAAGTTTAGCTATGTTACAAACATCCCCCCCCCCACCACCACCACCGTGATTTGTCAGAGACAATTGGTGGAAAGAAAAATGCATGGAAGGGGGTGGTGGGCAGGTGATGATAGACCTCTTCTCCATGTTTTCCAATTAACTCACATTGGATACAAAGTCTGGGTCACATGAGAGGACTATCCCCAGGATGGGTTCTTCTGGGCTATGCTAGGCACCTGTAACAGGATCTTTCTACTACACACGGGGTACATTTACTTCTGTGCCATTGTCACCAATGGCCTGGGACAAGGCTAAGAGAGGCTGAGGGAGAAAACTCAACCTTAAGACGGGCCTCTGTTTTTAGAGATGAATGTACACCATGTATACAGTGTTAATTTTGGCAGCAAATTTAGTTTTAGTCTTAGGACTAAAATGGCATTTTAGTTTTAGTCCCATTTTAGTCTTCTGCAATTGTTTTCATTTTAGTTGTATTTAGTTGACTAAATCTCCAGGACATTTTAGTCATCTGAAATCGAATGCGTGTAGTTAAATTGTAATGCATTATTTAAGCATTTCTACAGACCAGTGTTAATTTTGACATCAAATTTCTATTTAGTTTTAGTCTTAGTCTTTTTACTAGAATTGCATTTTAGTTTTAGTCCCATTTTAGTCCTTTGACTAAAATGCCATTTTAGTTTTAGTCGTATTTTAGTCATCTCAATTGTTTTTGTTTTAGTCGTATTTTAGTCAACTAAAATGGTATTAAGTTAGTCGACTAAAATGTTTTAGTCGACAAAATTAACACTGCATTTATACTTGCACAATAACTATTCTCCAGCTAACTCTTGGGTCCCAGTCACAATGTACACCTTCTCTTTAACTTGCATTTAGGAGGGACACGCTGAGCCTTGTCCACATCCACCTGTCCAGTGTATCACCACTACCTCATTCCCAGTAACGATATAGGGTCCCTCCTAGGGGCTTATTTACTGCAAGGCAAAAAAGGCGTTTGCCTGGGGTGACAATTTTTAGGGGGGCGGCATCAGTACAACTGCAGGCATAATTTCTAGAGCCAGCTCTCTTGTAATAGCAATCGGAGCGGCTTACTAGACGGAATCTTCAGGGTAGAACCCCAGGTCCTGATGACCCTTTACATGATTGCAGTAACAGCAGCAGGCAACATCCTTTCACTCCTCAGAGGTGCAGCTCTCCGATTCTCTTCCCTTCAGGGGCTCTCTGCTCTGGACCACTGTCCCCCTCTTATTGCACAGGATCAGTGGGTCAGACCCAAAGAAAATCTGACAAAACCAAAGAACCGGGAAAGACATTAACCCTTACCAGTGGCGGCTGGTAAGGGTAAATGTCTTTCCCAATCGCTCCTGGTGGCCATCTCCCGAGTCCCGGATCTTCCTGCACATCCTCCCCCCTTGCCCGGCCAATACAATCACTTCTCCTCTCGGCCAATCGCGCTCCTCCTGCTTCCTGATTGTCCTGGAGGAGAAGCAGGAAGACAATAGCGAATATTAATTCGCTATTGTCATACAACTGGGTGGGCCCACTGGGTGGGGGCCCCACCCGGGTGAGTGGGCAGGCTCTAATCACGGGCTTAAAGAAAAAAACCTCATTGGAATCCATGCGTCCGGCACCCTGCATGTAGATTAAGGGCCGAGTGCATGGATCAGCCTGCGTCCCGTAAGGAGCAGCCGCCACTGACCCTTACCCTCCCATCAGGGACAGCACCTAACTAGCTTAATTTAAACTCACATACAAGTTCAGTCTCCACTGTGGGACAGGGAGCCTCAAAGAAGAAATCTCACTTCAGTTTTAGTGTTCTGTCCTACAGGAAAAAAAAATTCTTGCCGTACTTTGTCCTACATTTTTACAATTTTGTAAGCTGGAAGGAGATTTCCCTTCACTTCCTGTTAGGCCTGGAAGTAATGGATAACCTCCCCAAGAAGGACATAAACACAAAAAAACCCATTTGTTTGCATGAGGAAAGGTTAGAACATTGGGACATGTTTTTACTGCTTTTCATGCCATCCTACTTTGGTGACAACCACAATCACTGTTTTTATATGGGTGTTACAGGGACGGGAAGTAAGGGGAAGTTAACACACTTACAAATAACTGTATTAATTAAATAGTTTTCCTTTAGACCCCGTTCAAATATGGGTGATTGGAGAAGAATTGCCCCCAGATATCAAATCACGTCAAAACACACAATGTACATTTGGGTGCCATGAATGACACCCCAAACACGGCAACATTTTTGCAACGACTGTCAAGTGTCAAAACGAATCATGGGTGTAAAATCGCTCTTGACATAGGGCCAAAATTTGGTCCCTGAGCTTCTTTGTAGTAACAGTCATGCACGACACATGTTTCTGCATGATTTCCTTGATTTCTAGGATTGTGTCCTTTGGAGAAAAAATATATATATACATCCAGTTACCCTGTCTCAGCCAATCTTCATCTTAGGCAATTTCTGATCTTTTTATAAGCCCTTTGTATATGCACATTGTATATTCCATTTTTCTCCATTGTCCTGTCTTATGGTCAATCAGGCTGTGTGAGGGTTTTTCCTTTTTCCCCACGAGATGCGGTGAGTGTTGGTGCTATATCCCTCTTACATGCCAAATATATCATGAAATGTTTTTATAATGTTGATATGTACAGTGCTTGGTTCTAATGATTATACTACTCTCATCTCAGAATCCCTCCTCTTAGTTGAGATCATCCCTGAGTTGCTATTTTCTGCCACAGAAAATCTCGAAATGCGTTGGATGCTCTCCAGTCTTACCATCTCAGGAGGCTCCTCTCTTATACATCCAGCCCATATCAATATGGTTTCATGTCTTGTATTGTGTATACCCATGTATCCCCTCTGCCAATAACAGTTTCCTATCACTAACTTGAACCCTGTCTGTTTAAGGCCTCCCTTTTTTGTATTATGCAAAACCCCATTTTATCTTCAAACAATAAAATGCTTTGGTTTGCATAGTAACCTTGGTCCGTTATTGCCTTTAAGAAAAAAAAAAAAAATTCTGTTTGTGTCCATGTTTCTGCATGAGAACAAGAGAGACACCATGGCAAGGTACTTAGGTATCCAGCAGTTCAAGACTTTAGATGTCCTCTAAATCCATAAGAAAGACATATACGTGTAGCGGTACCCCCAAAGGAGCTGCTCGGTGTAATTTATATTTGTTCCCGGGCCTCCCTCTGATTATCCTGCAGCCAGTCACCATGGATTTTAACACTGACAGGTGCACACACACAATCCTGCTCATTTTCCAATGACCAGTCTAGGGGATGTATTTTAGATGCTTTATTGTAGAATTGGATAGGAGAAGGAAAGGTATGGGATACTCCAAGTTAACTGACTTCAGATGAGGACAACTTCTCCCTGGTCCATCTTTAAGCAAGAAAGGACAGGCGGGACTTTGCTTCTTCAAGGCACTCACCAGTGTCTCCTTTCTAACTCAATGTAGCAGACTACCAATGGCACTTTATGGCAGGCTGACTTTAGTGGAACAGGTCCCTTTTTAAGCAGTAAGGACAGAATAAGCCAGACTCTGTTCTTCAAAACACTCACCAGTGTCTCCTTTCTACCTGGCACACCCGACAAGCTGATTATGAGGGCAGGGGAAATTCTAGCAACACAGTCTCAGGGATCCCTTCATGGGTCTGCACTCACACCATGTTCCGGGACAGTCGGTAGCCTCCTTTCAACTTCCAAGCAACACTTTGCCACTGTGATATCAGACCGAAACCAAAAACGTCCTCCCTCTGTCAGCTTCTAAAGAACTCTGGGCTGCAGCTTCAAAATCTGGATAGGCCTCGACCAGGCCTGGCAACCGGCAGCCTCCTGGATAGGTCCTCAGGCCTAGCAGTCAAGAGCTAAACACACGCCTCCACCCCTGAGGTCTGGGTGGGCTGGAACTCCTCACCTTGAGCCCATGTGCTCCTTTTTTATATGAAGACGTTCACCCAAGATGCAGTGGGGGCCACTCCCCTGCTAGTTGGTCAGAGCCACCCTCAAATACACCTGCTGTCCCTGGCTGGGTTTTTCTCCCTCTGTCCAATAGAGACCCATACTACTAGACAGGGTAAAACTCTCCAGACCACATGAATCAGCACCAGAGCACACTGAGCTGACCTTACTGAAATCAAGGGTCTCTGATAAGCAGATAGCATATACATGTGCCTATCTGCTCTCCTGTTAAACAGAGAGAGACAAAAACGACATACGCTCACTAGCACCCAAACTAGAGGGGCACTACATACTCATCATTGAGCTTCTGCACAAGGAAATGGTTAAGACTTTTTATATGTAGTCAGGTCATGTAATTAAATTTTCTCACATCCTCTAAATGTGATTAATTCATTTCTCCTACAGTCCCCACCTATATCTTACTTTAGCAGGCACATGATGAAAGCTGTGCCAACATCATAAACAGCTTGGCTGTCAATCTTTGATCTTGGAAATGTAAATGAGTGTCTTTAGATTTTTTTGTTTTTTTCCAAAGTAATGATCATCAAATCTAATTAGACTTGTGGTGGAAAAACCCAAACATAAATACAGTTTTAATAAAGCAGAGCTGGGGTTTTGTTTAAAGTTTGTTATATTGATTTGTATATGGAAATGAGGGTAGAGGAGTGATTTGTCGGTTTGGATTATTGATTAGATAACCGCCAAAGAAAAAAGAACACACAAAGTGAGATGCTGAGACTTCTTTGCTTGATGCTGCAGGGAGCCATACTAAAAGGGATCATAAAAGATTCTATACAACCACAGGGCAAATGAAGGTTCAAACAGTCACACTCCTTCAGTAGTTAAATATCCCACATATATGTACATAAATAGTGTTGAGCGAACCCGGACTGTAACGTTCGGGTCCGTACCGAACTTTAGGGTGTCCGTGGCACGGACCCGGACCCGGACATTTCAAAAATCGTTCGGGTTCGGTCCGGGGTTCTGCTATTTTACTCCACGTGTTGAGAAGCTGCAGGGCAGCCAATCAACAAGCGTTTCACTGGTTTGCCCTTAGAAGCCATCACAGCCATGCCTACTAATGGCATGGCTGTGATTGGCCGGTGCATCATGTGACCCAGCCTCTTTATAAGCTGGAGTCACAGTGCTGCAGTCACATGCTCCTTGGGTTAGTGTAGGGAAAGGTAGCTGACGGCGTGAGGGACAGATTTTAGCCATTTTAAGACCTGATCCTGCATCCTGAGATAGATTACTTTACTACTGCTGTCTGTGC
>BLSH010142596.1:9556-21892 GCA_018402905.1 Glandirana rugosa | reverse complement strand
GTACCTAGGTACGGGGTCGAAACGTCTTTGAGTATTAGATGTAATACAGAAGAGATGACTATCTTGTCCCTAGACGGAAAAAATGTATCCATCTTACGACAAGACGGAGACACGACCTACTAACCACCCACGGCCACCTGTAGCTCAAGTGCCATGGACATCTAGTCGAGGGCGACACATATTAACGTCGCCCTCATCCGGCTGCCGCCGCGCGTATGTTCGGGGTCTGGACCTTCACGGTCTAATACGTGATGTAGAACGACGACATATTCATTAAATATACCCGTCGTTCACCAATTTTACTGTAATTGAGGCCAAAATATACTCTTTTACATTTGCCAATATGTTTGAGGCTTGTAAGTTTCTTATGTTGATGTCTATTTTTTGTATCCTGTACAAAACGCAATAAAAACCTTTAAACCAAAAAAAAACAAAAAAAAAAACTGAAAAAAACATATTTTTCAATGCTTTGCACCAGAAACATAATTTTAATGTCATTTTAACCACTTGCTGCCCATATAAATTACTTATACAGCAGCAAGATGTAGTGCATAATCTGGCACTTCCAGGTCTGGGGCTTGTATGCGCGCCGCCGTCGGCCTACTCCCGCTGCAATTATACACAGCGGGAGCTGATCTACAGGTACCGTGAACTCGATGTCCACCGGCACCCACCAATCATCCAGCACAGAGGCAGAACAGCATTCTACCTATGTAAAAAAGGCAGATCCCTGTTCTATCAGTAGAGAAGACATAATGTAGATTATGAGTTTCTGCAAAGCTGGGGCATGGATCCATGCCTTACTCTAGTAAAAGCACCTCCCCCACAGTACACTAAAATACTGGTCAGGCACACAGTTAACCCTTCGATCGCACCTGACGTTAACCCCTTCCCAGCTTGTGCCATTAGTACAGTGATAGTGCATATTTTTAGCACTGATCACTGTATTAGTGTCACTGGTCCCCAAAAAGTGTCAAAAGTGTCACTTAGTGTCCGACTGTCTGCCGCAATATCACAGTCCCGCTATAAGTCACTGATTGCCACAGTTACTAGTAAAAAATAAATAAATAAATAAAAATATCCTATAGTTTGTAGACTCTATAACTTGCACAACCCAAACAATATACGCTTATCTGGATTTTGTTTTACCAAAAATACATAGCAGAATACATATTAGCCTAAACTGATGAAGAAATGTGATTTTTACATTTTTTTTATATTGGATATGTTTTATATAATCTATTAACCTTCTATGAGGAGGTGAGCTACCATCTAGACAAAGGAAGGCCGGTACATGTGGTGTATCTGAATTTTGCAAAGGCATCTGATACTGTCAGCGTGGACCAAAGGGTGAGTACATGGATTGAAGGCTGGCTATGGGGGCGAGTCCAGAAGGTGGTGATAAATGGGGAGTACTCTGAATGATCCGGTGTGGAGAGTGGAGTCCCCCAGAGTTCTGTCCTGGAACCAATCCTATTTAATTTGTTCATAAACGATCTGGAGAATGGGATAAACAGTTCAGTCTCTGTATTTGCGGACAATACTAAGTTATACAGGGCAATAATTTCTCTGCAGCATATGGAAACCTTGCAAGAAGATTTGTACAAATTAATGCGGTGGGCAATTACATGGCAAATGAGATTTAATGTAGAGAAATATAAAATAATGCACTTGGGTGCCAAAAATATGAATGCAAACTACTCACTAGGGGGAGAGGTTCTGGGGGAATCTAGGATGGAAAAGGACCTAGGGGTCTTAGTAGATGACAGGCTCAGCAATGACAGGCAATGCCAAGCTGCTGAAAGCAAAGCCAACAGTATATTGGCATGCATTAAAAAGGGGATACATTCCAGAGTTAAAATGATAATTCTCCCACTCTATAAGTATCTGGTCTGGCCGCTCCTGGAGTATGCTGTCCAAGACGCTTGAGAAGGGATATGATGGGAGGCGCATGCACGGAAGCTCCCAAGATGGACACTTAATCTGGGAACTCCATCCCTCTCTGGCAGACCACGGCTTCTCATGTCACACCAAGCCCTAATTTGATCGCGCGCTCCAGCATATCTAATAGGTGAGATCCCCCGGACCCCCCATGCAGCAGGGATCAGCTAAATGAGACCTGAGACCTCAATTTGACACGAGCGGAGCTCAGACACGACTCCTCCAAGATGGCCGCCGCACCTCACACAGCATCGCCGATGGAGCAACCACTGCTATCACCACGCCAGAATCCATCGTCATCCAGACTCCCACAGCACTCAGGAGCCCTGATTGCCTGCTCCCAGGTAGGACAGCCATCCCCTGCCTCCACAGAATCCCTTATTGGGCACACACTGGATGAAATGCTGCTCTCCCCCCATACCCCCATGCTTCCTAAGCATGGCAGCGTCTCAGCAGCCTTCTCCCCAGAGCAACAGGGAGGCCTGATGGACATGTTCTCTAAATTCACTGATTTATTAGACAGAGGTTTAGCCAACACAGCTAACAAACTTACGAACGAAATCAAAATTGACTTTCAAAATCTCGGCTCATGCATGGAATTGATCGAGCAAAAATTAGATTCCACAGTCACTAGAACCAACCAGAATACAGACAGAATCCAAGACCTCCAAGCTCATTTGGAAGCTGTCTCATCCAAATTAGATGATTTGGAAAATCATAATAGGAGGTATAACTTCAGAATAAGGGGTATCCCCGAATCTGTTCGCATGTTCATAAAGGATCTCATTCCAGACATTCAACTTCACAGACTAGAGCTGGATAGGGCCCATAGGACCCTCAGACCCCCCCAGAACAGACGGCCTGCCTAGGGACATAGTGGTCAAACCACACTATTATGCGGTCAAGGAGGAAATCTTTAAAAGAGCCAGGGCTAATCCTCATCTTTCATTTCAAGG
Organism: Glandirana rugosa; assembly: GCA_018402905.1. Lineage (NCBI taxonomy): Eukaryota > Metazoa > Chordata > Amphibia > Anura > Ranidae > Glandirana > Glandirana rugosa. Next base: position 18,995 of record BLSH010142596.1, on the reverse strand, counting down.
ACATGCAATCCAGGTCTTTGCAGACCTCTCTCCCGCTGCTATACAGAGAAGAAGAAGCCTGAAACCCCTGTTAACAATTCTGGCGCAGCATGAGATACTGGTGGCTCTTTCCATTCAGGCTCAAGTTTCAACATAAAAATAAAACTTTCTCCTTTGCCATAATCCAGGAAGGGGAACGCATAATGTTACAACTGGGCCTCATTTCCCAGGATCGCCCTCGGTCCCCACAAGGATTCACTGCTAACAGCAGCGAATGTCAACTCCCGTCCAGCCCCCTAACCCCTCTGTGGAACACAGTCAGAACCAAAAAAATCCAAGGAGGGAAAACCTGCCTGAAGCACAATGGTGCATCCATGACCACCCACTTTTCACACGGGGAGTCCCTCAACGAATCCCTTTTGGTCTTCGGTCCCTTTTTCTTTTTCCTTGGAACAAGACAATCATGATTTGGGCCCCGGCTCTCGATCTGGGGGCCAGAATTGTTATTGAGCTCTCACTTTTGATAACCGGGCACACAGGATCCACCTAGCGTCAGGAACTGGACTGGCATTCACAGAACATATGTGGCAGATCCTAGGCCCGGTCTAGCCCCTTGTATGTTTTCTACCTTTTTTTAAGGATGGCAGCCCCCAGGAACCCAGGGGTCCTGTTTTCCAGGGGTCTGGGCCTACTGCTGTGCCTCACTGCCAAGCCACAATGGGATGGGGATCCTCCCATACAGTACTGCTACTTACTCTCAAGCCACCCCGGAGGATGGTCTTCAAATACTAAATGCCGAGTTAATCAGTTTTCTTGTTGTTTTTGCTAGAGCCTGGTTGGGTATTGTTTCACTCATTCTAGAGGAAAATGCTGTGTTTATCACACCTTCCTACCTGCCTGACATTGGGCCTTAACACTGCATAATCCTATCCAAACCGGAGGATTGGATCAAATAGGCTGAGGACCTATATGACTTTATGAACCACATTATTTTTTATAAGATTTTGATGCCATGTTAAACCATAGGGCCGATATATAGCTAAACTTGATCAGTTTTTTGTTATCGTGGGACCGCCAGAGCGGTACTCATGTGCCTCCACCTGTCCCAGAGTTCTGAGTTTTCTCAGTCCAGGAGACGGTAGTGTCACTCTCTCCGCAGGGTTGACACGCATAGGTTCGACGGAGGAGGTGGGAGTACCTTACCATCACTCACTCCGGAACTTTCTTCCTTCACCTGCCTCTTTTCTTTCTTGCTTCTCTCTACTCCTTATGCTGAGCAATTGTATTAAAACCTTCTCTCTTCTAGTGACACATATGGCAACACCTCGGATCAGAGGGGCACCTCGCTCTGTTGTCTTCTATTCTAAGGTAAGAGACCATGTCTGGCTGATTGTTCCCCCCTTCTGGCTCCATGGCTACATCTAACATTCAATCCCCCACACTGAAAATTGTATCCCATAACATACAAGGCATTAACTCCCCATCCAAAGCCGCAAGATACTACAATATTATCACTCCCAGAAAGCTGACATAGTCCTACTTCAGGAGACACACTTCCCCAAAAACTACAGGCCCTCATTCTTACATGCTAAATTCTCAACATTTTTCTTAGCGAATGCGGAAGTCCAAAGGGGTAGCCATTTTATTTGCCAATAGATGCAGATTTAGTCTCACGGCTGAACATAGAGATCCTAAAGGAAGACACCTTCTGGTAAAAGGAGTAATTAACGATAAAATACATACCTTTAGCTCATACTATGCACACAATAGAGGCCAGGAAATGTTTTTTAGGCCCACTGATGGAGGGCCTGGTGACCTATGGGGGAGATTCCAACATTACGTTTGATGAAAAATTGGACAAGAATAGAATTAACATTGGTCGCCTTTCACGTCCATCCAAACAAAGCTTACCTATAGCCAGATTGATTTATCACCAGGGTCTGATAGACACCTGGAGAGAAATCAAAGCCTACAATGAGAGACTATACACATTTCTCTCACCCTCATAATTATTTTGCAATAATTGATCATATTCATGTCCCAGCCTCACAATCCCCCCTGGTGGCCAGGTCCTTCATCGGGGTTTCGGTGTGGTCCGACCACTCGGCAGTCTTCTTGGTCCTCAGATGTCCGTTAGGCTCTAAAAGCCATGGACACTGGAGACTAAATGAAGCTCTACTCAGTGATCCTGTGGTCTCAAGTGAGATTGGAAACGCTATCCGTGAATACTTCCAATTAATCGACACAGAAAACATATCTCCATCAACGCTGTGGGCAGCCCACAAAGCCTCGATAAGAGGTAAAATAATTCAGATATCCACTCATTTTAACAAAGATAGGAAACGTGAAATAGAGAAGCTGGAACAGGACTTTCTAAATTTAAGTAAGCAGCACAAAAAAAACCCTACTCTGAATTCTTTAGCCCAATTAGAGTCGTCCCGAGCGGCACTTAACATGGCACTTGCATCCAAAGCGGAGAGGCATCTCCGCTGGAGTGGAGCCAGATTTTATCACCAAACAGACAAAACTAATTCCCTCCTAGCCACCAAATTAACCCCCAAACCTCGCTCCCTTTATTTACCTAAGATTAAGGTAGCGGGGGGCACCCTTACACAAAACCCATTATGTATCATGGAAGATTTCTATGAGTTCTACCAAAAGCTCTATAAAGCAAATCATTTAGAAATTCAACAAACCATAGACAAATTTCTATCCTCGGTTAAATTACCCAAACTACAATCCCACCATCGCCTCCTCCTTGAAGACCCATTCTCGGAGAAGGAAATCTCCCACACCATCCAAAAACAAAAGACTCGCTGAGCCCTGGGGCCAAATGGCTTTTACAACTTATACTATAAATCCTTTTCTCAGACATTATCTCCATACCTAGCAAAATTCTTTAATTCACTATGTAAGGAAACACCTCTTGATAAAACTCTCAACACAGCATATGTCACGGTACTCCTGTAACCGGGGAAGGATGCCAGCTCAGTAGGCAATTATCGCCCCATTTCGTTAATCAATAACAATCTAAAAATCTTAACTAATGTCCTTGAAGACTGGATCTCGTCCTTCATCAGCCTGTATATCCACAAAGACCAGGTGGGTTTCATACCGGGGAGACAAGGCCCTGATCAGATTCGTAGGGTGGTAGATATCGTTTCTCTTCTCCAACCTAGCTGGGACAGGAAGACACATCAGACTGGCTGTCTTCTCTCAATTGACCTTCAAAAGGCATTTGACTCTCTTTCTTGGCCATACATGTTCAGCGTCTTGAAAACCTGGGGGTTTGGTCGCACTTTCCTTAATATCATGGAAGCACTTTATTCGGCTCCTGAGGCCCAGATCTGGCTGCAGGCATTTTATTCCTAGGTCTTTCCTATATCCAGAGGCACCAGACAGGGGTGCCCCCTTTGCCCATTAATCTTTGCAATTGTTATAGAGACCCTGGCTATCACAATTAGAGATCACCCTGACATTAAAGGTGTAAGCTGTGACTCACAAATGCATAAATGTGCACTATTCGCTGATGATGTGCTCTTGTTTGTCACATCTCCACTGACATCCCTCCCAAACATAAATTACCTCCTAACAGAATTCGGTAAGGTTCCGGGACTACAGGTGAACCTCTCTAAATCTGTAGCACTAAATGTTAACATACCAGGTCCTGAACTGGATCGTTTAAAGGAAAAAATTTCCTTTCTCTTGGAGTACCACTAAGGCCCTGTACTTGGGGATTAAATTAACCCCAAGAATAGACACTCTCTACACCCATAATTTTCCTCCCCTTTATCATAAATTGGGGGAAGAACTCCAGAAGTGGTCCCGACTGGAGTTATCTTGGTTGGGCAGAGTTAATGCTGTAAAAATGACACTGCTTCCACGAATACTATATTTATTTAGAGCTCTTCCCATTCCTATTGTAAAGGAACATATAAAACGCCTGCAGTCCAAAATAATTAGATTTATTTGGGGTAGCTGTAGCCACCGCCTGCCTAATTCAACTCTGTTCAGATCCAGGAAGGAAGGAGGTCTGGGTCTCCCTAATTTACTATGGTATTACCAAGCAGCGCAAATCGCTCAAATCTCCACAATCTATTCTCTCTCGGCTCACCCAGATTGGGTTCACATGAAGCGGAAGTCCGTGCCAAATCACACGCCAGATTATTTACTTTGGTGCCCACCTAGGAGCCGCCCATCCATTCTAGCTCCGACTCTCTCTCATTCAATAGCCTTGTGGGACACTTTGAGGAACCACCCACATCTCACATCATCCCTGAGACCTCTTTCGCTTATCTTCCAGAACCCCCTCTTCCCCCCTGGCCTTGACATCAAAGCTTTCAGGTGGTGGCTGGATAAAGGGATGTACAGAATAGGTCACTACCTCAGACCGTTAGGCCCTATAACGAAAGCATACTGCATCAGTAGATTAGATATTGCCAGGTCAGAACTCTACAGATTCTCCCAAACATTCCACTTTCTACATAAACTATGGGCAAGCAATACTAACCCAACCACCCCCACCGAATATGAGACGTGGTGTAATCAGTCCATGGAGGGGGGAATCTTGGTCATCTACAGGTCTCTGACATCTTCAACCCTGAAGACAACTTACATGGTGAGATGGGAGAAAGACCTGGGGAGCGAGCGGGAACTGGAGGAATGGCACAAGGCCTTCTTTAGATCATATAAAGGGATCTTCAACATATCTCTTATAGAAGCAAACTTAAAAGTCCTAAACAGGTGGTATATGGTTCCTTTAAAAACCTCCCGGATTTTCCCGGGTGCTTCTCCCATTTGTTTTCGGGGCTGCGGAATCGTAGGGGATATGTTACATGTATGGTGGGAATGCCCCAGGCTGAGGGCTTTTTGAAACAAATTCTTCAATATGATGCGCAAAGTAACAGGCCATCCTATTCCCAAATCTCCTACTCTGGCCTTACTTAACTTTCCAGACAAATCAACCCCAAAGTTTTCCCAGCGCCTCATCTTTTTCATGCTTACAGGGGAAAAAATTACCATTGCAAAAGCGTGGAAAAGCACCTCTGTTTAATTTCTATTAGCCAATAGGAAAATATCCTGGATAATGGCACAAGAAAAGTTGTGTAGCATCCTCCTCAACAAGTGTGAAGGATTTGAGGCAGTCTGGGAACCTTGGGCTTCATTTACCCACACACCCCTCTGATTCGAGTGCACAATTGCTCTTTTGAGTGCCGTGGCTAGGGTCACTCCTTATTCTTTCTATCCTCCTTATATTTCTATCGCTTTCTAACTTTTCCATTCTTTTTATTCCTCCTCCTCTCCTATACCCAATTGTTATGGTTTATTTTTATACCCTCCCATCTATGAGAGTAACTGTTTACGGTCAGACTAATCAACTTCCCGAGCCAATGACAAGCAAGGAAAGAGGCGTGTAATATGTAGGAACAGTTTGTTAAATCCAATGGTATAAAAACACTCACATGTAAACACTGTAAAAAAGCATAAAGCAGCCGTCCCAAACGGTGAAAGAGGCCAATCAAGCTGAGGAATGGCACAAGGAAGAGCCGTGCAATGCTTCAATATACTCGTGGTCTCCGCTGGGTGAATCAGCCGGCTCCAATGCGGGATGAGAATGAGGCTTGAGTAGCAGACGGGGACGTCCAGGGCTGATGGGGTCATGGATGTGCAACACATTTCTTTAGCTGGCAGGCGCCGATGACAGAGGGCGCCTGCGCTACTTCTTCAGGCAATGGGGATTACAGTAAGGGCCCTGGAGGGCCCCGTCTGCTGCTCAAGACTCGTTCTCATCCCGCATTGGAGCCAGCCGATTCACCCAGTGGAGACCACGAGTGTATTGAAGCATTGCACGGCTCTTCCTTGTGCCATTCCTCGGCTTGATTGGCCTCTTTTACCGTTTGGGACGGCTGCTTTATGCTTTTTTACAGCGTTTACATGTGAGTGTTTTTATACCATTGGATTTAATAAACTGTTCCTACATATTACACTTAGAGGCGCCTCTTTCCTTGCTTGTCTTATAGTTCTGGTGGACCCTTGATCCTGTTCCCCTTGAGGGCTGCTTCCAGTGTTTTATGTGCATGGACTCCTATACACAATTTTAGACTGAACTGAATGCCACATCCATCCTCCCCATATCTATGGGTATGTTGTAATCATAAGTTTTATCTGTTGTCTTAGATTTTTGCACCTCACACTTGTATATCACAAGCCAATGAGGCTCTGGTTAGTGGAAAGTCTACTTTAACCAAGGCGTTTCACCGGATAGGAACTTGTAGGATACCCTCCAAGGATATCTTGCAACTTCCGCCACTATCACTCTTTTTATGTAAATCGTTGGAGTAACCACCCTCCATTCTGGTTAAGCTTTTTTAATTAGCTTGAAGTGGGGGTGAGCTGCTACTCGCAGATATAAATGCCTTAATTACCAGAGATGTACGGTCAGTTATAATTATTTGTTACTGTACTCATTGTTCCAACTGTACGTATCTTGACTTCCCTATTGGGATGTAATTGTTCTCTGTATTAACCTTTGAAACTTAATAAAAAAACTAAGAATCTAGAAGGGATATGATTTCATTGCACAAATACAGTAATGGTGACGCCACAATAAGGGTAAAACTTTTCAGCACAAGGGAATATAAAAAGACATGCGGCCATTCACTAAGATTAGAACAAAGGCGATTTAATCTTAGACTGTGTAGAGGGTTCTTTACGGTAAGAACAGTAAGGATGTGGAATTCTCTTCCACAAGCAGTGGTTTCAGCTGGGAGCATAGGTCATTTCAAAAAACTATTAGATGGGCACCTAAACGACCACAACATACAGGTATATACAATATAATATTGACAGAAAAGCACACACACAGGTTGGACTTAATGGACTTGTGTCTTTTTTCAACCTCACAAACTATGTAACTATAGAAGTAAGTAAAAAATATAGTTTTTTTCAAACTTGTCTGTCTTTTTTTGTTTATAGCACTAAAAACAAAACCCACAGAGGTGATCAAATACCACCAAAAGAAAGTTCTATTTGTGGAGAAAAAGGGCATACATTTTATATGGGTACAGCATTGCACGACTGCGCAATTGTCAGTTAAAGTAATGCAGTGCCGTAAAATGGCCATGGTCATGAAGGGGGCTAAATCTTCCTGAGGGCAAGTTTTACAGCAAGACTAGTTTTTTAAAAAAATCACACTAGTCAAAAAGTCATTGTTTTAATTTTTTTCTGTAAATTAGAAAATAAAATACTTTTTGAAAGACAACACTGCCAAGACAAAGCAAGAGAAAGTTTAGCACCCCCCCTCCCCCCACCATACTTTGCTATCTTATGTAATGACAAAGTTATCACCAAATAAACAGGCCCAAAGTGGAAATGTAAAATTTGCTCCAGAGGGATATACAGGTACGAGAGCTTAAAGGGGTTGTAAAGCCTCACGGTTTTTCACCTTAATACATTCTATGCATTAAGGTGGAAAACTTTTCTTTTGCAGCGCCCCCCAGACCATCCATTTATTTACCTGAGCCTGATCGTTCCTGCACCGGGGACGAGCCTAGAAGCTCCAGCCGCAGGCTCCAGTCCTCATTGGCTAGATTGATAGAAGGGGAGCCAGAAGCAGAAGCAGGACACGGGAGCGAGTCACACGAGTGACCCCAAAGCACTTCCCTGATGGGGCACTCGATAAGAGGAGGAGCCAGGAGTGCCACTGGGGGACCCCAGAAGAGAAGGTTCGGGGCCACTCTGTGCAAAACGGCTGCACAGAGGAAGGTGCCCTTTCACACTTGTGGCCCCCTAAGGCCCCTTTCACACTTGTGCGACCCGATTTTACTGAGATTTTTGTTGCAATTTTACCACGATTTTGCAGCGATTTTACCATGATTTTGACGCGATTTGGGATCAGTATGACTTTGGTCCGACTTTGTTGCAACTTTGGCTCAATGAAAACATTTTACAAAGTCATACAGAAGTCATACAGAAATCGCATCTATATTATTCAGGTGCGATTGGCATGAAACTTTGAGGGTTTAACATTGAAGTCTATGGACCTCAAGTTGCATCAAAGTTGGACCAAGGTAATGCAGGGAGTACTTTGAAGTCGGCACGACTTGAAAGTCATACAGATATGAACGGTACTCATTGGAAATAATGGGGAACGACTTGTCATGCGACTTTGCAGTCACAAATCGCAGGACAACTCGCACAAGCGTGAAAGGGGTCTAGTATCACTTTAAGTGGTTGAAACAAGCTCATGGATTTTTTTTAACACTTTGATTGCCATGACGTTTTCCCTATAGCACTGGCTGCATAGGACAACCATGATGTATAGAACATTTAGTAGTTTGACAGCCAAAAGAACAAAACCTGCTACTAAAAGCTTGTCTATTATGAAAAATTCCCATGGCCAAATTCAGGCACTTTGATTGGTTAATGACATGTTTTTTTATTTAACAAGAGCCACATTGCACTTTTTAGTAGCAATGGTTTGGCATGGAAATCGTTAAGCAATGTAATGTCAGTCTGGGAGACACGAAGGCTTTAATATGTGGACTTTATTGTTTTCTGTCAGATCAAGGTCCTCCGTTCTGCGCTTCATCTGGAATGGGAATTCATTCACACTTCGTATTTCTGAAGGAAAAAAAACATCATTCGTTTGTGCCTTGCAGGTATCTTCCCCTGCCAGGATACCATATAATATCTGCACTGTGTGACTGTAGACTCAGTCAAAGGGCTTTGCCTTTTGTGACTCATCTCTATTGGCATTTACAATCTTTATATCTTTTCAAAGGCAACTCTTGCTAAACAATAAAATGCACATTCTTAACACAAATGGGAACTATACAATCCGCCAAAAGACATGTAAAGTATTGTGCACACACTTCTGTGTTTGAAGGGAGCGGCCATTTTTTTTTTTTTTTTGGTGAAAGTACTTTTACAAACTGCGCAATAGGGATGATCAAAAAGTGCATGTAATCATAGCAATGGGCCAAAGGGAAATGTGTTCAAAGCAGAAATGAGCAGATAACTATTGACACTACCAGGAAGTGTCAGGGCTTTGCCAAAACAGTGTATTTAAAGTGAGGGGGCGCTAATGCTGGGCTGTAGCCCGATTAAACAATGAACATTCTGCTATATGCAAATGAAAAGTGTAAAAAATTAATTAGATATGTGCAATATACAAACTATGATGCTACCCTTATTACATATTAAAATGCTATGTGCTGCAAACAATCAAGTCCATCGATTGTGATACAAATCATCCAGTGATAAATTCATAAAAAAATTTTAGTGAATCAATAAAAAGTCCTCTTCAGTGCTTTTTCATCTTCATTGTGACATCAAATGAATAAACCGGCACCGGCTGTAAATCATACACCCAAAGTGCTCAGTAAGTAGAATCCACTTACCAGAGGGATATGACCTCTTTAGTTAAAAAGAAGGTCATACAGCGCTTAAGGTATTAAAC
>BLSH010142595.1:710446-731261 GCA_018402905.1 Glandirana rugosa | reverse complement strand
TTATTTCTATTAAAGATTCAAAATGCTACAGAGGACACAATCAGCTTCATAGGGAGAAATGGACCTATATGTCTTCTTGACATTCTTTTTATATATGCTAACTTTTATTCCTCTTAAGCTTATCTCATTAAAGGCATTTTACACTTTTAAATGTTGTCATTGTTTCAACTAGATATTGGTGTAATTATATTCCCTGTATCATTTGTTTGCCTTACCTTGTTGTAATGATGGGCTTACATGCTGTGGCTGCAGTCAGGGCCGACGCCAGCATAAAAGGCAGCATAAGCAACCGCCTTAGGGCGCCAGGGTATTGGGGATTTGGATATTTATGTTTTCTGGGTAGGAACTTCGGGGTAGGAAAGAGGGTGCAGCATGGTAGTATTAGCTTTCCTGCTGTTTACTAGGCTACCGACAGAGTGAGGAGAAAGAAGTAGGCAGGCAGGGTGGTCTGCATGTCCCACCATCAGAGCTGGCCTACAAGAATGCAGAGGAGGGCGGAGCAGTGGGTTGAGCCAGGTGTGCTGGGAGCGGTCGGGGTCGGCTGTCGTGCAGGCTCCAATGAAGAATGGTGGGATGCGCCTGGCTGTGTGGTGTGGATCAGCGTACCCCTGAAGCAGAAGGAAAACAGGAGGAGGTCAGGGTGTAACAGCTTCCCCACTCTCTGCTGTAGCTGACACCGGAGATCTTATGCCTAGGACACAGCTACTCCTTCTGGCACCAGATATTCTATGCTAACACCATTTGGAGGAGCCACTGCAAGACAGGTGTGAGCTGGGAGTACTGGTGCTTCTTAAGGCATGTGTGAGTGATGCTGTTCAGCTCCTGTGACGTTGCCCCCCCTTATGTGATGCTGCCCACATCCTGTCCTGCTGCCCACCTTCTGTCCCACTGCACCACTCCTGTGACGCTGCCCTCCTCCTGTCCTGCACCCCTCCTGTGACGTTGCCCACCTTTTGTTCCACTGCCCCCTCCTGCGATGCTGCCCCCCGCCTGTGACACTGCCCCCCTCCTGTAATGCTGCCCATCTGCTGTTATGCTGCCCTTCTCTTATCACCCTACCTCCCTCTTGTCACCCTGCCCCCCTCCTGTCTCTCTGTACCCCACCTGTGACGCTGTCCCCCACCTGTCACACTGTCCCCCACCTGTCACACTGCCTCCCACCTGGGAGAACTGGTCATTCCCAAGGTGTGTGTGATCAGAGTGACACTGCCCCCTTCCTGTCCCGCTGCCCCCCTCCTGTGATTCTGCACCCCTCCTATCCCACTGCCTTCCTTCTGTCCCCCTGTCCCCCTCCTCTCATGCTACCCCTTTCCTGTCCCAGTGCCCCCTCTTGTCCCACTGCCCCCCACCTGTCCCACTGCCCCCCTCCTGTCCCATTGCCCCCCATCTGTCCCATTGCCCCCCTCCTGTCCCACCGCTCCCATCCTGTCACACTGCCCAGATACCCCTTTTCTGTCACAATGCCCTCCTGTCACAATGGTGGGTGTGGTAGGAGGATGATGGGGAGAGGGGGTACCAGATGAACAGGGGAGGGGCAGCAGAATGCACTTTTGCCAAAGTAGGCAAAAATACTTGCACCGGCCTTGACTGCATTTAGTGTCACGGCTGCTCAATTCCTCAATGTCCATGTATTCATTCACCTAGCTTGTCCCTATCCATGCCTTGACATTTCCTCTGTGTTGTATGACATATGAGAGTGCTAATTTGATTATAAAGATCTCTTCCCTTCCTTGCTCTGCCCGCTTGTGGCTTTGTTAGATCTAATTATTGTTAAGCTCTCACCTGCAGAGAACTACACTGAGTGACCCAGGTATTGTAGAATATGTATTTTCTTCGCAGGAAATGTAATTCCTCACCCTATGCATTTTTAGTGCTTTTTCATTGTTTTGCGTTTTTCAGCCAGTGCGTTTCTAGAAACGGTCTGTAACTTTTTTTCCGGGAACAGATAGCAGATTGCGTTTTGCGTGTAACAGACTTCAATGGACCCGTACCAAAAACCCACACCAAAAATGCAAAGTGGCCCAAACAAACTATGTCCCTCACTAACATGTGAGACCGCTGGATATGCTGTATAAACTGTATGTAGTTGAGGCTACATAGAGCATAAAGCACTGTGTTCCATGTGTGAGCCGAGACCTTCCTGTCTCATACCTAGAACACAATAGAGTGGAGCTCTGTCCACTCTGGCCCAAACAAACTATGTAAAGTGTAACAAAAGCTGGAGTTCAGCTTTAAGCACATCCCTGTTTTTTGTTTGTTTATGACTTCTATCATTCAATTATGTGCTCTTTTTATTGTGATATTTGGGTGAGTCTGAATAACCAACCAGCCATGTTGGAAAAAGCAAACAGTCTTTATTTTTCAATAGGTAAATGAAAACTAGCTTACTTTCAGCATGGAAACAAACAGAACATTCCATCAACCAGTCATTCCCCTGGGATGTACATGGCCTGAGGACCTGTATTTCCACTTCTCTTTATTTCTTCTTCGCCTTTGGTCAATAAAGTCACAGGTTTTTGTGCACGCTTTTTGACCTCAGTGTACCCACTGCCCAATCTGGAGGCTTTTTAGAAAGATCCACACGATATATATACAGCTAACGTAATTGATACGCCATACAATCCAGACGTATACCATATTAGGCATGGAAGTAGAAATATCAGAGACATGGTCCCATGTGTTGTTACGTTTTTAATCATTTTTGGAATGTCATTGACTACATCCTAGAATTTTGTTACAGATGTATGACCAACCTCCAAATACCCATGAGGAAAGAGAAACATATGCTCTGAAATGTTGGGTAGAGGAATTTCATACCTGTTACAGTACTTTATTGATGTATTTATGTGTTTTTTGTACATTCCAACTAATTTTTAGATAATTGTGGTATATATTCCTAATCAATAAAATGTATACTTTTGATACTTTATTTGTTCACCTTAGGGGTCTTTTTAGCTTACCATAGAGTAGAGCACAGTCCACTCTGGCCCAAACAAACAATGTAACGTGTAACAAAAGCTGGAGTTCAGCTTTAAGCACATCCCTGTTTTCTGTTTGTGATTTCTAGATTTCTATCATTCAGTTATGTGCTCTTTTTATTATGATATTTGGGTGAGTCTGAATAACCAGCCAGCCATGTTGGAAAAAGCAAACAGTCTTTATTTTTCAATAGTTAAATGAAAACTAGCTTACTTTCAGCATGGAAACAAACATAACATTCATTCAACCTTAGGTATAAAGTAAACTTCAGCTCACTGCCAGCGAAACCTTGTCCCATAACAGGGTTTAGAGTCCCCGTCTGCTTCAGGGGTCCAAAGAAAGGTCACTGCAGCTCATCATTGTCTCAGAAGCCCAAACAGTACACCACTCCTTCTGACAAGGGTGTTCTGCTATACCCCACACCTCATGGACACCTGCTGACTGCTTTCTGCCCTTTAAGGGCCCTCTATCTCAGGGGGTTAATCAGTTAGGGGCTATAGTACCCATAGTCAGTTGGAGGCCCTTTCCCACATAAAATCTCTTCAAACTTCCAAATTCTGGAACCCATATAAAGACTTAAAGGATAAGTTCAACTTCAAGAAAAAAAAAAAATAAATGTACATTTTTTTTCAGAAAAAAAAAAATGTGCATTTATTATTTTTACCTGCAGTAGCCTGGAAAGCATTGCCTGCATCACCAGCAATATCAGCTCCTTCAGAGATGTTCTCTGGCTTTCAGCCCATACCTCTGTATGGGCTTTTCATTTGAAAGCTGGAGGACAGGTCAGTGGAGTGAGAGCACTCATCAGCATCCTGTCTGCCGCGGTGGGAGATGGAACTTGTAGTTTATTTATTCACATGAATCTGTGAATAAATTACATGGTTATGTGGGCAGAGCCCTGAACAGCCATGCGGTTTTCAAAAAGTTTTAGCAGGTGCGGGTTCTGTCACAGGGAGGGAGGTATCAGGAGGAAAGGGGGCAGGAACTGGAACATGTTATATGTCCCATCTGGAATATGGATGAAACATGTAACATGTGCCAAAGTTGAACTTAGCCTTTAATAATACTGGGAAAGCTGCAAAACCAGTGTTTACTCTCTATTGAATTACCCAGAACAGCTCACCTTGCACGGGTGAGAACACCAAAGTACTTCAACAACGTTTGTTGTTTCCCTTAAAGGGACTACAACTCAAATAATAGGGATGTATACCTCCCATCCAGGACCCATCCCTGGCTTCCTGCACATTATTTTACTTGCACATGATTGGATACTCTTTACAATGTAAATTTTCACCACATTCATCAGATGTAAATTACATTGCAATGTAAAAATGAACTTTGTAAAATGAGCAGACTTTAATCCTTTAAATCAGCTGCCATGTGGCATATTTGTACAACACTTCCATACAATTTGTACAATGTCACATTCATAAGATTTCCAGAGTCCAGTCTGTGTCCACCTCCTGGGTGCCTCTAGTGATTCCCAGAATTTCCTAGTATCTTCAGTGAATCCAGCCTTGCATTACCAGTATGTCCCAGCCTACATCCAGCAGTGTGATCCCAATGTTCCCCAGTTTGTTCAGTGATCCCATGCGTTCACATACCTCCCAAAGTTTAGAGATGGGAATTAGGGACATCTATTAGCAAAAGTATGTAGACATAGGACATACCCAGTGCCATGCCCCCTTAAAGGAGAATTAAACAAACAAAAAAAAGATTTGTTAAAGGGGTTGTAAAGGCAGAAGTTTTTTTTTTTTATCTTAATGCATTCTATGCATTAAGACAAAAAATCTTCTGTGTGCAGCCCCTCAGCCCCCCTAATACTTACCTAATGTCCCTCTCTGTCCAGCGATGCCCACGAGTGTCTCAGTCATCCGAGATTCTCCCTCCTGATTAGCTGAGACACTGCAGTGGCACCATTGGCTGCTGCTGCTGCTGTCAATCAAAGTCAGCTAGCCAATCAGGAGAAAAAGGGGTGGGCCCAGGGGCAGGACTCGATGTCTGAAAGGACAGAGAACTGTGACTCCGCTCGGGTGCCCTCATAGCAAGCTGCTTGCTGTAGGGGCACTGAACAGGAGGGAGAGGCCAGGAGCACAGAAGAGGGACCTGAAAAGAGGAGGATCCAGGCTGCTCTGTGCAAATCCACTGCAACAGAGCAGGTAAGTATAACATGTTTGTTATTTTTATAGGAAAGAAAGGAGACTTTACAATCACTTTAAACATACAAGTGCTTTTTTACCACTACTATTTCTTTATACTGGCTTTTGAAATTTACAAATGCAGCAATTTATAAATTGGATCAAGGGTTTATCACTGCAAAACACTTTTTGAAAGATAAAAAGTACATTTTATATATGTAGCGCTGCCCTCTTGAGGGTCGCAAGACAATTCACTACCCCTCTGGTTTCCCTGACTCTGTGAGTCCTCTGCCACCACTTACACACTGGGTTTACTCGTAGTGTTAGTTCCCCTTTAAGTAGAGACACAGTAATAGAGTACACAAGATTGAGGTAAATCATGAATGTTTACTCCAAGAATATGTTAAATGAAGAACTTTGACCCAACACAATGAAATTAGGCACATCAAGTAGTTCTCACAACTGGTCAAGTGTCACACCCCAGTAAATTATACTTTATGTCAATTATGATTTGGTAGACTCAACCAATGTATATATATCTATATACTGTGCAAGAGAGTGGTGCACAGGAGAGCAGGGGAATGACACCTGCAAGTGTCAGACCACTCTCTACTGCTCACTCACATGACACCAGCAGACTGTAGATAAACAAGTATAACACCAGCAAACAGTAGATAAACAAGTATAACACCAGAATACTAATATAGCAATATTCAACCTGCTCTGAGGGAGAGAGTTCTTTGGTGAATGCAGCTGTATAATAAACTTTAGCAAAGTAGTATAGGTTCACTAAGTGGGGGAAACAATGAGGAGTAGTTGTAGTTCAATGTTACTTGCTTGACAGTTCAGTTGATCTTCAGCTAGCTTCTGTAGATTAAATGGTATATACTAAACAAAGGCTGATAGAACAAAGCAAAATTGAAGGAAATGTACAGGCATACCCTGCTTTACGTCCACTTGCGAGTACAGACATACCTGCGAGTGTACATAAAGTGCAGGCGGGGTTGAATGGGAGCCGATCGTCCCGGGGAAGAGAAAGGAGAGGAGGCAGCCAGATCATAAGAGAGTGGGGAACATCACTGTAAGAGCTTTCTTTAGAATTGCCAAGTGTTCCCGCCAATCGCCGTCACATACAGCCCCGCCTCCTGGCCCTGGATAGACAGATCCCCCGTCCAATGTTGGAACGTGTGACGTGTATCAAAGTACCTGGGCCAGGGGCTGTATGTGGTGGCGAGCCGTGGGAACACTTGGCAATTCTAAAGAAAGCTCTTACAGTGATGTTCCCCACTCTCTTATGATCCGGCTGCCTCCTCTCCTCTCTCTTCCCCTGGACAGGTAGGCTCTGCATTGTTGGGCACAGGTAGGCTCTGCATTGTTGGACAAAGGTAGGCTCTGCATTGTTGGGCACAGGTAGGCTCTGCATTGTTGGACAAAGGTAGACTCTGCATTGTTGGACACAGGTAGGATGCATTGACACCTCAGAAGTGAAAAAAGGTATTGTTTCACTTTAAGTACATTTTTGTTTTACATACATCCTCTGGTCTCATTGTATACTTAAAAGTGGGGTATGCCTGTAATGTAATTGTGTATAGCACTCTTTCTGCAGAAGAACAATGAAAGCTTCACAGTAATTACTGACTTAAATCCGTGGAACTACATGTAGCAACAACTCAATGTAAAGTGTTTGTGCTTGTGTTTAGTTTCCACTCACAAAGTGGATGAATAGGCCTCTCTTAGTATCAGATATACTAACAGATATGAAAAATCAGGCTACCTGTGCACAGTGTCTTAGGATGGGCTTTCACCTGCTCACGACACAGGAACAGAGGATGTAGATGCTGTGTACACCACTGATGATGATGGGGATGATGATGATAATCTCTCCAGTCTATGGCTCTTAGGATGATTTCCGGCTTTCACCGCCTCTCACTGCAGCTCTCCCAGATCTGTCGCCCAAGCAGGGTGTATGGCTCAGGAACAGGCGTGGCTTGTAGTAGGGCAGGTTATTCAAGTTGCTCGCTGAAGTCCTGCAGGGTATCTAGATTGATGAGTCTGTGAAAGCAGGCCATGACTCTGCCACTTTCAGCAACAGACCCCTGCATACAGATCCATGCAGGTCCAGAGAGAGTGCGCTAGGCCCAAAGCCTCTGCTTATATAGTCTCTCCCACAAGGCACCTCTTTTCCCAGAAATCCTCCTCTTCCCCATAGCCTGTTGGTAGATGTAGATCTCTCAAATTACAGCCAAGGTGCAAATCCTCACAAGTAAACTACAACTCCCAGAGTGTATCTCTCTCTTGTCATTATTAGAGTCACAGATCAGCAACTGGAACATTAGGGAAAACAGTTGCATTAAATTTAATAGCAGAAACCTCTTCTTGTTGCCGGGAGTGTGTACTCAGAGCTCTTGGCTACAACTGTAGAGATCAGGCAAAAATGATGGACAAATGAAAAGGAAAGAGGGTCAGAGGGATATTGTTTCAAATCAGGGACAATCCCTCAAAATCAGGGATAGTTGGGAGCTACTGTATGTGCATCCAGTCTACCTTCTCCCCCATGTCTCCCTCTGCACTCCAGTAGGTTACCTTCTTCTCTGCACCACTGCATCTACCAGTGAGTTCCAGCCAGCCTCTTATTATCAGCACCCGTCTTAGCTTGTGTTTCTGCTGTGTGCATCTGTGAGTTCCATGCTTCTACTGTGTTACCCACTGCCTTGGTCAGTTCTCTGAGTCTTGCAAGTATCTGCTCCTCAGTACTTGTGTGATTTCCCTGAGTGTTTATAACAGCCACTTGTCACTAATACCTGCACACTTCTTGTCTATATCCTGTTTCAGTGAACACCTGTTTGCCTGCTCCTGCTTTGGGTGTTCATCTATGATTCTGTACACATCTATCCATTCCCAGTGCCCTGTGTGTTTATGCACTCCTGCCTGCTTAGACTGTGTTACCCATTGATCAGTGAGTCCTTCAACACTACTATGTAGCCAGCACACCTACTCTCTGTTCCCAGTGGTTGCCTGCTCAGGTGAGTCAGAATTCCTCAACCTGGATATGGCCTGCAGCCAAACCTATCTCGACCATCAGCAGACAAGATGGTGCCTTAGACTAGGTGCCTCAGACCTTCTAAGGGCTCTCGCTTCCACTATCAAGCAGGCACCCTGGGTTGCTTCCTGGTATCCAACCCATCCCAGACACCTCATAGCCATTCATGTGTCCTCCATGGCCATAGTCACACTGCTTAGTCTCAACTACCACTAGCAACTCCTGGTTACCTTGTCTGCCCTCTGGTGGGAAGAGATTCCCTAATATCTGACATACAGGAGATGAGCCCAGCCTGGGGCTTCTGCCATGGGTGACTTGCTTCTTTTATTATTGTAATTCTTATGCATGCATCAATTTATTGACTAATGCAGACTTGCATAAAAACCTTAAAATGTATAAAAAGAATTTAACTGAAATGGATGGCAATATTTGAATGCTGTATTAAACCAAATAAAATTATGAGTACTCCAGTGCCTAATCTATAATTCTGTTTTGCGTCCCAGTAGTTCTGTCTGCCATGTGTTATCCTGGTTGCCATAGAGACCATGAAATGTTTATGAAGAAATACAACAGACGTATTGAGCAGATTTTCAAGAACACTGAAAGTATTGACAAGAATGATATTCCTCCAAGTCTTTTATTTCTCCACTAATACTACATCTTTAAGGATTAGATATTCGAAGGGAGGGGGTTATGTAATGTGTTTAGCTTATCAGTGTAGGTGTTTCTTTTAAGTACTGCTGGTTACTTTGAGTGTATAGCAGAGGGTAGCTTATACTAGGGACAGTCTAACAGGAAGCCCTGATATCATACATTTAAGGGGCCCCAGATTTTAACCAACCGACTTATTTTTACCCCTTGACCATGCCCAGGACATTGTTTTGCTATTGTGCTACTTTAACTTGCAATTGTTCATGCAACACTGCACTGAAATTAAATTTATATACATTTTTCTCACACAAATTTTCTTTCTTTTGGTGGTATTTGATCTCCACTGGATTTTTTTATTATTATTATATAAACAAAAAAAGATCAACAAATTTGAATTACAAAAAAAACCAAAATGTTCTACTTTCTTTTTATAAATAATCGGAAAATCTTGATGTAAAACAATGGGTGGAGGCTTACCAGATGATGGTAAAATATGCGCGTTGTTTAATATTGGTCATCCACGGTTATGGGTCGTCACATCTGCTGATGTCAGGTAAGGGGAGGAATCCGTCCTGATACGACCTCTGATGTTGTAGGGGAATGGTCCTGGATCCTGGTGGTCTGTCACTCCTGATCCATATATGGGGGGAGGGGGGAGGGAGGCTCCCGAGGAAACTCCAGGTCTTACTTCAAAACATCCGGTGTCTCAGGTACCGATGTGCATAAGTAGAGGAAAAAAGGAACACCCAATCGTGTAATACCGTTTTGAAAGGTTTTATTACAGAAGTCGGGTTAAAATATACTCACATGTATACAAAAGTTAAAGAGCTCATAAAAAGGCAGGAGATGGAGGAAACCGACGCGTTTCGGCTCAAAGGGCCGTCATCTGGGGTATTCCCCCTCCTGCCTGTATCTCCTATTTATATCAAAAGATCAATGAACACAAATTACCCCCTGTAGGGGGCCAAAAACGGAAGTCACATTGAGAGTGTCAAAATGGCTCCCATGGCGTGAGTTCCACGCCTCGTTTTGGTTTGTATATAAGTACCAGAACAGAGAAACAAATATAAAATTAAGAGAAAATGTTTAAAACTTGAGTGTAAACATAAGGGTGGATTGTGTTATAATTCTGAAGTGTATTCGTGATAAAAAGTGGTGATGAACAGGGTGAATGCCATAACACATGTCCGGGAGAGAAAACAAAAGACAGGAAGTATTCCTTTGTTTGTGGGGACCGGAAATGACACGGTGATGAACAGGGTGAATGCCATAACACATGACCGGAAGTGAGGACAAAAGACAGGAAGTATTCCTTTGTTTGTGAGAGCCACCAGGATCCAGGACCATTCCCCTACAACATCAGAGGTCGTATCAGGACGGATTCCTCCCCTTACCTGACATCAGCAGATGTGACGACCCATAACCGTGGATGACCAATATTAAACAACGCGCATATTTTACCATCATCTGGTAAGCCTCCACCCATTGTTTTACATCAAGATTTTCCGATTATTTATAAAAATATGTGATATCCATACTTCAAGTGAAGAACTGTCATTTATTTACCTCATCATCGGCGCTGCATATATTGCTTATTTATTCTATTGGACAATTTTAGATCTATTGTTTTATGCGGGCTGCCTTTTAAAGTTATATAATATATCAAATATCATCATTCCCACTTAAGTGAGCGCGGGTTGCTACCCTTTTTTATTATGTTCTACTTTCTGTTATAAAACGTACCCAATAAAAAACGAATTTCTTCATAAATTGAAGCCAAGTCACAAGTGCTGGCAGTGATTGGGGCTGATCCTGCTAACACTGCATTTTTGGGGACACTATATTATTGGGGGCACTAGTATAGTTCTGTTCATGACCAGGATACAGACCCGAAAAGACACTATACTAGTAATGGCGGTGATCAGCGACTTCTAGTGTCACTATGGTAGTGTGGGGGTAATCAGGATCTGGCGCTTTCTGACACTGGCTGGGATGGACTCTAACTGATGCTATCTGATGTCACTAGTAACTAATACAATGATCAGTGATAATACGGGACACTGTCACTCTGATAATGGCACTGGCTGTGTGACATGGGTGATCAGGAGGGTTATCAAAGGGTTAACTGTGTGCCTAACAAGTGTAAGTGTGCTGATTTTACTCACAGACTGGCTAGCTTTTCCTCCCGATGTCAGCTCTGAATGGTAAGTGAAATCAGGGAGAAAAAACAGCTAAATCTGTGTTGTGTTTACTAACACACACAGATCTGTGCTGTAAATTGGCACATCTATCAGCAGGTTGACAGCCAAGATCATTGGCTGAAAGCATGCTGAAGGACTCCTTCTGTGTTCAATCACAGCATAAGAAGCAGGGGGTTTGCCTGCCTGCCGGTAAACCAGGAAGGGCACAGTGACATATGGGTAAAATTACTACTGGACAGTAGGCAAGTGGTTAAAGCAGAAATCCGGGATTGGAAAAAAAAACCATTAGTACATCCTCCACACAAAACACTAAACAGTTATTACATTTGTGAAATTCTTTATCATTGAAGAGAAAAGTCTGATTGAATTTTCAGGAAGTCAGCTCTCTAATTCAAAAAATGCATCATGTATTCTGCCAAGGAGGAGCTTAGAAATATTCCTCCTCCTGCTGTAGCTTTGAGATCTTTCTAACAGCAATCAGTGCTGGTATGGTGTATATGAGCACATCCCTAGCCGCACCACAGAAAGAAAGAGCCAGGCCATGATGCTTTACATCAGCACAGCGGCGGCTGGTGTATATGGGGTGCTTGGGTGCCGCCTCCACGCTGGCTAAAAAGAAAAAGTCAGCCCCGCCCCCTACAGGTGGCGCCGGTACATTGACTTTCTTTTTTTTTTTTCAGCTCTTTGGCTGTCACCTGTGTCCTGTGAAGCTGAGCTGTATACTGTGTCCTGTGGTGCTGAGCTGTACACTGTGTCCTGTGATGCTGAGCTGTATACTGTGTCCTGTGATGCTGAGCTGTATACTGTGTCCTGTGATGTTGAGCTGTATACTGTGTCCTGTGATGCTGTGCTGTATACTGTGTCCTGTGATGCTGAGCTGTATGCTGTGACCTGTGATGCTGAGCTGTATACTGTGTCCTGTGATGCTGAGCTGTATACTGTGTCCTGTGATGCTGAGCTGTATACTGTGTCCTGTGATGTTGAGCTGTGTACTCCTGACACAATATGTGGAATACAGGGGACAGAGTGGGTGGATTTTATAAGGGGTGGGGCTTATTAGAAGTAGGAGGGGTCAAAACTGAAGGGTGGGGCCTGGCGCTTCCCCCATCCTAAAACTTCACCAGCCGCAACTACATCAGCATGTGGCACAAGTAGATGTTGGCATGAGAAAAAAACAAAAAAGCGCACCGCTAACTTACTAATCAATAACACAATAATGGTGGAACCCTCTAATGTATGGAAATCTCAAATAAACCTCAATATTACCACAATACCAGTCTTTGATATGTAACGTCACATATAATACATATCACTCAGAAAATAAGACATAAAAAATGACTGCAAACTTTGCAGGTATGGTGGAAACGGTGTCCTCTGCTTATCAGTGCAGCCTACCTGTTCCCATACGTGTAGCCTCATCTGTGCATCATATCAATGCTGCCTTATCAGTGCAGCTTTTCAGTGCCCATACGTACAGCTTTAGTGCCCATTGGTGCAGTTTATCAGTGCAGCCTCATCAGTGCCGTTTATCAGTGCCCATAAGTGCGGTCTCACCTGTGCCCACCAGTGTAGCCTCATCTGTGCCCACCAGTGCAGCTTATCAGTGCCCATCAGTGTGGTCTCATCTATGACCACCAGTGCGGTTTCATCTATGCCCACCAGTGCAGTCTCATCAGTGTGCTCTCATCTATGCACATCAGTGCGGTCTCATCAGTGCCCACCAGTGCGGTCTCATCAGTGCCCACAAGGGCAGCTTATCAGTGCCCATCAGTCCAGTGTCATCAGTGCCCACCAGTTCAGCTTATCAGTGCCCATCAGTGTGGTCTCATCAGTGCCCACCAGTGCAGCTTATCAGTGCCCATCAGTGCAGTCTCATCAGTACCCACCAGTGCAGCTTATCAGTGTCCATATGTGCAGAGCAGGGATCATTACCAGAAATCATCCGGATGTCAGAGTGGGGATCTCGGGCTGTGACAGGTCTTGTATGTGAGATGCCAATCGCCGTAACGTCCCGCCTACCGGCATTGAGATAGACAGAGCACTGTTCCAATACTGGTACGGGATGGGATGTTACAGCAATCGGCATCTCACATACAAAACCTGTCACAGCCCAAGATACCCGCTCTGTCATCCGGATGATTTCTGGTAATGATCCCTGCTCTGCACTAAGAGATGGCGGGCGGACGGGCGGTGGCGGTAGAGGGGATGGGGGCAGAGTGGAGGCGGTGCTGGCAGGAAGCAGAGGAGGAGGAGGAGGGAAGAGGAGGAGGGAGGAGGACACCACTTCCATGGGCAGCACAGACCTAGGGCTGTGCGACCCCTCCACCCACTACAGCGAGCAGGGAGGAAATAGAAATCCTCGCTTGAATTTGTGAACTACAACTGGGAAGTGCTGGCTGGGGGTACAGGAGGAATAGCAGTCAGAGGTCTTACAAACAGGATATCACTGGGCAGTAACGGTTTTTCAGCGAAATCAGCAGGCTATTGCAGAGCAACTACAGAGCTCAGAAGAAGATGGATGGCATAGTTGGTGAAGGTAGGAGATCAGCAACAGGGACATGGAAAAAAACATTTTCTGCTTTAAGAACAAATGTACAAAATAATAATTCATAAGCAGATAATGTATTTATATATGTTAATATTATCTTCAACTGCTACTTTTATAGGGGAGAAATATTTTTCACAGCAATTTCATCACACCCATGATGAGCAAACCTAAAACAATACTCCCTACAAATATTTAATGAAGGCTTTATCTTTCATTATGGGCTAATTCCCACCAGCCACTACAACCCAGATAGACTCTCACTGTGCTGCATTGGAAAAAAGTATGGCCTGCGCACTAGTGCAACGTGGTGGTGTGAACTGAGCACAAAGTAGACAAGGCATTTTGCCCTGTCTTGTGATGGGGCTCAAATCAAGCAGCTGCCCAACGCATTCCCACCGCACCTGGGGTGAATGGACAATAAAAATTAACTAATAAAAACAAAATAGTGAGCAGTGACTAATAAAAATAATGTCAACCCATTTCTTGATTTTAAATCAGCCTTTCCCAACATTTTGAACATGGCTAAATCCTTGAAATAACTGTCCTGTTTCAGGGAACCCCTTCCAATAATTACTATATCTACAGCAAAGCTTATGGTGTATTAGTGTGGTGGCCACTGAGAAGAATGATCCGATTCCTTACATTTGTAGTTATTGGGAAGATTCCCCCACTGAAGAAACCCTAGGGTTTCATGGAATCCTTTTTGGGAAAAAACAGATTTAACCGGTTCCCGACCATGCACTGCCTTTTTACTGCAGCAATGTGGCTGCATTCCGCAAATTGCCGTAAATGAGCGGCGATTCGAGGACGCGCAGCTAGGGGGCGAAAGCGCACCAGCGGCTTTGTGCTCTTGTGCTTGCCGCACTCTGCGTGAGTGTGCCCGCGGCTCGGGCGGACCCGATATCCGCCGGCGATGAGCTGCCAGAGGGAAAGAATGGGGAACCGGCAAAGTAAACATGGCGGTTCCCTGTTCTGACAGGCGGCATGTAAGAGATCTACAGATCCCTGTCACTGGGATCAGTTAGATCTCTGGTGCCCCTGACAGCCCAGCCCCCTCACAGTTAGAACCCGCCTAGGGAACACACTTAGCCCCTAGATCTCCTCCTGCAGGTTAACCCCTTCACTGCCAATGACATTTATACGGTAATCAGTGGATATTTACATTTCTGATCGCTGTATAAATGTCATTGGTCCCAAAAAAGTGTCAAAAATGTCCGACATGGCCGCTCCAATATCAAAGTCCCATAAAAATCGCAGATCGCCGCCATCACTAGTAAAAAAAAAAATGTAAAAACGCCAGAAATTAATTCTCATGGTTTGTAAACGCGGCAACTTTTGTGCAAACCAATCAATAAACGCTGATTGCGATTTTTTTTTACCAAAAATATGAGGAAGAATATAAATCGGCCAAAACCGGTGAATAAATTTGTTTTTTATATTTTTTTTTGGATTTGTATTTTAGCAAAAAGTAAGAAATATTGTTTTGTTTTGCAAATTTGTCGCTCTTTTTTTGTTTATAGCGGTGGTTAGAAATGACGCAGAGGTGATCAAATACCACCAAAAGAAAGCTCTATTTGTGGGAAAAAAAGGACGCAAATTTAGTTTGGGTGCAACATCGCACGACCGCGCAATTGTCCGTTAAAGCGATGCAGTGCCGAATCACAAAAAGTGATCTGGTCCTACAGTGGGAAAAACCTTCTGGGAGGGAAGTGGTATTAAGTTAAGTATTACACATGGTATAGGTTCCTGTCCTCTTCAAAATAAAAGTCAAGAATGAAAATGTACCTTGAAAATTTTAGATAGTGATGAGATGTCAGAACACCTGCCATCTGTGTCCCTGCTACTGAGATTCACTCTCACTATTTGTCCTGGTGACCATTCTCACGGGACATAAAGTGAAAGAGATTCCAAAATTTTAAATTGTCACCAGAACAGGAATAGAGGGGAAATCTTTCAGTCGGTGTTCTGGCTAACTGTCTAAGAGGGGATTCCCTTCACATTGGAGAGACTTTCTCTCACTTTCTGTTGGGTCTACAGGACAGAATGTGAAAGAAATTCTCAGTGGGATATAGATGGCAACAGAAACCTTGCAAGTATGTATCCTTTCCCTAGTCTATCCAAAATAAAAATGCGCTTTTTGCTTTTTGCAGAACTTGCTGAAGAGTCCAAAGTTCATCCTTTATCCCTTCCAGCTCAGAATGGATGAGTATGTAGCTGCTGGTCATTATAACTTTGGGACTTCACAGTTTTCCTAAGCTGTGGTGAGTAAAAGAAAAATTGCAATGCATATATATAAAGAACGATGCTGAAAGTATCTGCAAATATTAAGTAATAACATTTTTATCTGACTGCTAACATCTTCCTAGTGAAGTATCTATAAAAATGTGACCTTTGGACCACTTCCGTCTCCCCTGCCTCTTGCTGGCCTATCATTTGGTTACATGACTGTGCATGTGGAGAAACATCAATTCATCCTTTGCAAGCCCTGCAAGGGGAGATCCAGCCATTAACTTGGAGAACTCTTCATTAGCGTAGTTACACAGAGGTGCAGTAAAGTGGTATAGGGATTGGCCAAAGCAATTTAAATTTTTCCGAATCATGAATATACAAATAAGTTCTTCTGCCAGACCTAGTAACTATAATAATTAATTGTCCATGCAGAGACCGTAGGAGAAAGACATTCACATTTCTGGCACGTGTCTGTTTTTTAAAACTGTTAAATCGATTGGTTTACTTCCACTTTGATAAACGTTGCTGTTTTTCTGTGAATTGGAATTTGGCCTACCTCTTTACATATATGTAGGCAAGATAGTTTACATATGTGTATTTCAGCTGTTTGCCTGGAGTTCTGCTTTAAGTGTATAGAGTTAACTATATGGTTGATCAGCAAGCAACAAGTGTCTAGAGGTGGCTTTAAATTACTTTCAACCCTTTCCCACCCAGACCCAGCATCCCTTTATGTGGGTCTTTGCACTGGTGGGCGGGACAAACTTCCTGATCACATGACCACTGTGATTAGCTGTCACAATGGTCACATGATTGTGCCCATCCCACTGACTCCCGATGACAACACTCAATGCACTCTCTCAGCACAGAAGCCTTGGCCGTCCATGGATGCATATGAGCACCATGTACGTGTTAAAAACCCATCCACTTTGCCATCACACATATGCGTTACGTGGATGGCAAGAGGTTAATGTGCCCAGGAATGTCTACTCTGGCTCATTCTCTGCATAAGCTTTGACTTCTGTTCCAACTCAGAGCTAACCCCTGCCATTCAGCAATTCAGCACAAGACTGATGTAATCAAAGCAGGCGTCCACATCGGTAGGTTTCCCCTATGATCCTGTTCTGGAGACAGTGTAACATTTTGAATTTCCTATATGCTTCTGTCACAGTGAGAATAGGGACAATTCTATTCTACAATGAGAATGAGAGCTAACAGAGAGGGTAAATCTCTCTTGTGGGTACACAGAAAGTAATAAACACCTGACAGAGTTTGTAATCCCTCACGACTCTATAAAAAAATTACCAAAAAAACGTTTGGGCTTTGAATAAATGTAGGGTTAAGGAGGCTTTCACCTTTCAAGGCAAGTTGACAAATGCAGGTTGCTTACTTCTTGACAGATTCCTCAAGCGGGTCTTCAGAAAATCACATCACCATTATGTGCAAAACACGCCAAACTCAAAGTGCACTGTGCTTATCCTCCACCGGTAACACCAGCAGCTCACCTCATATAAGCATCAAAATAGTGATATTCCCCCTAGGGGATCTGATAGGCATGGTTCCACTTTGGAAATTGGAAAACTCTCAGGTATCCACTTCTCCAATAGTCTAGACAACCAAGCCTCTCAGCCAGTATATGGGGCTGACAAAAAAGTAATATCTAGTGCTCTCTGCTAAAATCCAGTTTATTGAAAAAACAAATGTGATTGCACTTACATAGAAGGCACATCAGCTATGCTAGCTAATATAGGTACTACATCAAATGCCGGGATAACCGTGTTGTGACATCTGGTCACAGGCTCCGCCCCCTAGATGTGTGCTCATCACTAACCACTTTCCGCGAATCGCTGTATATATACGACGGCTGCTTTAAGTTGAGGTATCAGGATATAGCCTGCAGATGCAGGCTATATCCCGGTACCATTTTTTAGAGTGGGCGGTCGGTTATCTGGCTATAACAGCCGATCTGGCTTGGGAGCCACTCGGTCGTTATCCCAGGGGGACATCCCCCCTCCTGCTGCCTTCTGCCGCTCTTCTCCGGCCTCCCGTCGCACCGGGAGACTGGAACTCTGATCCGGCGTGTCCGCCGGCTAGAAGGAGACCTGAAGGAAGCCGGAATTGGCTCCGATCAGGTCTCCTTTGTTAAACGTCACAACGTCCCTTCCAATTTAGTATTCAGAATCACCGTTTTTGGCGATCTGAATACTGTGAAGTGCAAAGGAGGGATGGAGGGTCTTTTAGACCCCCCAGCCCTCCATAAGGAGTACCTGTCAGCATATATTACTATCACAAGGGATGTTTACATTCCTTGTGATAGCAATAAAAGTGATCAGATTTTTTTTTTTTTAAAGGAACAGTGTTAAAAAAATAAATAAATAAATAAAATAATTAAATACATTTTTAAATCGCCACCGTCCCCGCGAGCTTGCGCAGCAAAGAATACGCATACATAAGTCGCGCCCGCATATGAAAATGGTGTTCAAACCACACATGTGAGGTATCGCCGCGATTGCCAGAGTGTGAGCAATAATTATAGCAAAATACCTCCTCTGCACCTCTAACCTGGTAACCGTTAATTTTTTTAAAGCGTCACCTATGGAGATTTTTAAGTGCCGGAAGTTGTCGCCATTCCGCAAGTGTGCGCAATTTTCAACCGTAACATGTATGGTATCTATTTACTCAGCGTAACATCCTCTTTCACAATATACAAAACAATTGGGCTAACTTTACTATTGTATTATTTTTTAACTCAAAAAAGCAAAATTTTTCCAAAAAAATTGCACTTGAAAGACCGCTGCGCAAATACTGTGTGACAAATAGTATTGCAAGGATCGCCATTTTATTCTCTAGGGTGTTTGAGAAAAAAATACATATAATGTTTGGGGGTCTACGTAATTTTCTAGCAAAAAAACTGTTTTTAACTTGTAAGCAACAAATGTAAAAAAGGGCTCCGGTGGGCAAGTGGTTAATGTAACTTCATCAGTAGACCCCCTAGGGGGAATATCGCTATTTTGATGCTTATATGAGGTGAGCTACTGGTGTTACTGGTGGAAGATAAGCACAGTGTTTGGCGTGTTTGGCGTGTTTTGCACATAGTGGTGATGTGATCAGCTACAATCAACTCAGCACAGCTGATGAACTGTTTATTTTCAACATTTGGTTGAGCACTTTATTCATTTTGCTGATTTTAATATATATTCACTGCTTTTTTGCACATTGATTTGCACTTTAGTAATGTACTGCAACACTAGTTATATATATGAAATTTTGTCAGTGGTGTGGAAGCACTTATTGAGTGATTGCTGCTACTCTCTATTTATTTATTTATTTCATTTATTTTTTGTCGCTTTGAGCTGATTGTTTTATTACGAGTCTTCAGAAGAGCCCAGATGATCAGAAGTGGAAGTAAGGTCCCTTGATCTACAATAGCCCAGTGTGAAGAGCTGGATCTGATGCTTCTTTCATGGGTTTACATTGACTGAGGCGCATGAGTCACACGTGAGAAAATGGCAATGTTATCGCTCTGCACACTTAGTCACAAACTGTTTCAGAGGTTTGTTTTGTGGGGGATTTGTGTATGTGTATAATATTGTAGAACAGAATAGATACATTGCCTTGCCAACGCAACTCTGCCTACTTACAAAAATATCAGAACAGTATAAAAGTGTTGCGCTAGGTTGTATCACAAAAATCAATGTGTTAACAGTGATTTTATAAGAAAGTCAATCAGTATAAGTCCTTTGAAGTATCCACGTGCTTGAAACAGAGATCAGACAAATATTCAGTGCATGAGGTTATCTTCCACCAAAATCACTGTGTGTCCACCACCGCAAATATCTAAACACTCTTACCAGAGGCAGATGTTAAAATCGCATTGGGGTCTATTTCAGGCATGTAGTAAATCCACCCATTACACCTCCATATAGGCAGCCTCTGGAGCAATTAGCCATGATAGGGGACTTGGTTTTAATCCCCCCTCGTTATCAAGCATTAGCCAGAACACCCTAGTCCACAGAAGCTTCAAATTTTTTACCTCTCTGTTTATAATTTTGACGGCTCAGAATGATTTTTTTAAAATGCTTGATAACGAGGAGGGATTAAACCAGGTCCCCTATCCCGGCTAATTGCTCCAGACACACGGTGATTTTGGTGGAAGATAACCTCATGCACTGAATATTTGTCTGATCTCTGTTTCAAGCACGTGGATACTACAAAGGACTTAAACCGATTGACTTTCTTATATGATTTACTTTTAATCACTGTTAACACATTGATTTTTGTGATATAACCTAGCGCAACACTTTTATACTGTTCTGATATCTTTACAATTTAATTGAGATTGTGGTGTAGTGCTGCTGGGTGTCTTTTGAGTTCTAATTTGGGGATGCCCAATATTTAAATATTTTAATACTTACAAAAATAATCATTGTCTCCCTTCCACTTTACTACTTTACTTGGAAGACTGTCCTTGTGCACATGTAATATTTTGTAGAATTTTCAGAAGCCTATTGCTCTTGAACACTTGTTTATTAAGGCTATAGAAAAGGCTTTCTATAGACTATCAAAGATCATAACAAAAACTCATTTGGTTACAGTTTAGAAAAACTGTTGTTTGTTTACATTAGAAGGCTTTCATATTAACCACATCGGTACCTGGCACGAAAACCCCCTTCCTGTCCAGGCCATTTTTCAGCTTTCAGCGCTATCACACTTTGAATGACAATTACTCAGTCATGCAACATGGTACCCATATGAAATTTGCGTCCTTTTTTTCACACAAATAGAGCTTTCTTTTGGTGGTATTTAATCACTAGGAGGGGGTTTATTTTTTGTGCTATAAATAAAAAAATATTGAAAATTTTTTGAAAAAATGCCTTTTTCTTTGTTTCGGTCATAAAATTTTGCAAATTAGTAATTTTTCTTTGTAAATTTTGGCCAAAATTTATACTGCTACCTATCTTTGGTAAAAATAACCCAAATAAGTGTATATTATTTGGTCCTTGTGAAAGTTATAGAGTCTACAAGCTATGGT
>BLSH010142595.1:696738-708741 GCA_018402905.1 Glandirana rugosa | reverse complement strand
GTGCGGCGAAGTGGCTGTCCCCACTTGTCGGTAACCAATACCGACAAGTGGTGCACTAGCCGACACTGCTTCAGTGTCGACTAGTGTTTACCGTGCGGGCGGTAAGCGTGCCGCGTACGCGCGCTAGCCCTCGGACCCCTTGTGACGGACAGTGGCTGTGATCATAGTCGGCGGCCGGCCGCCGACTATGGAACACTAGCCGATACTAGATGAAGTGTCGGTTAGTGAAGGTTACATTTGTCTCGCCATTGAGTGACAATGGTCGAGAAGAGAGGAGTGTGTCTGATCCCAGCTCTTCTCTCCTCACACTGGACTCTGTGTGAGGAGAGAAGAGCTGGTAACAGTGAGTTACCGCTCTGTTTACATTGGAAGTGATTGGCTGTGAAGTAGATCATAGCCGATCACAAGGTATCAGCCGCCGGCCGGCGGCTGATACTAGTGTCGGTGACAGGCAGTGTTCCCCAGGCTCCCGATCGCGCGCATGCGCCGTGCGAATGGCGGGCGTGCCATTTGTGATCAGCTGTGACTTCGTCACAGCCGATCACGTGGTGAACAGCCATAACCAATGGCTGTTCACCCCTGTCGGTGAAGCGGCGTGTCCTGGGGACACGCCGACACTGACAGAGCCGGGATGCGCGTGCCCGATCGCGCGCAATCCCGGCTTAAAGGGAGGACGTCATATGACATCCACCCGCTGTGAGAGCAGGACCGCTCCGCCGTCATTTGACGGTGGGCGGTCCTGAGGCGGTTAAAATGCAGAGATTGCCGTGCCTCTGTTTTGAACTTTGAAAATGAATTTCTCCAAAATGTTTATATTTACAGAGGTGAATGAGGACATATTTTGTTAGTTGATTCTTAAGCCCTCATACACACGGGCGGTTTTTGATGCCGCGTTTTTGGGCTTTTTTTTACAGCTCTCCGTGTTATTTAATGGCCCACTAAAAACGCTGCAGTTTTTGTGCAGTAGAGGGCATCGGCATTAGTGAGCTGTAACTAGAACGCGGGACCAGTGCATTCCGAGGCTGTAACGTTTTGGCGTGTTTGATGCCGGCGCCGCAAAACGCTCACTAACGCCATACCAGCGTTAATCGGCGGTTTTGACGCCAACGTTTTCTGGTTAAAAAATAGCAGAGGAATGTTTTTTTTAAAAAAACGACTATTGACACCGACACTCACTCATTAACACCGATGCAAAACGCCGAAAAATACGCAGATTTTTCCCTGACGTTTTGCTTATTTTTAAAAATACACCCATGTGTATGAGCCCTAATACTCAAAAGCCTTTGCTTTATTTATTGCTTGAAAACCTGTACCCATTCATAAGAAAAGTGGAGAAATGGAGGAATTTGGGAAGTTTGTGCGTTTTCTTTGTGTACTTATTTTTCCGTGAGTGTATATAGTTTAAGAGCAGAGCATATCTAGAGGACAATACCATAGCCTGCAGAGTAGGGGTCACGTACCTAGTGGAGGAGCTTGACGCAATGAAGATAGCCTCCCTTAGGGCACAGAGTGGCACAAGTGCTTCATAGTTCTTGCCAGCGAGCATCTGCAAAGTCAGGCTGGGCAGCAGGTGGAAGATCCAAGAAGACTGGTTGGCAGCAAGCACATGATCAGCAGAGACTGGCTGGGGAGAAAGCAGATGATCAGCAAAGACTGGCTGGGCAGCAAGCAGATGATCAGCAGATACTGGCTGGGCAGCAGGGAGGTGATTAGTAGAGACAAACTGAGCAGCAGGTAGATGATCAGCAGAGACAAGCAAGCCGGTTCCAGAACTGGTGGTCAGATCGGCTTTAGCCACATAGGCAGAGGCGTAGTCAGAATACAGGCCAGAGTTGATAACAGGTGAGCAGATCAGGAGCAGAAGGAATAGCATAGTTGCCAACATTGTAAAAAAATTAATAGGGACACATGTTTACTAGTGGGCGGGGCCATATTATAATTAGGGGGGGTGGCAAAAATGGGCAGTTTGTGCTAAACAGTGGGTGTGGCTTAAATGGGGTGTGCCTCAAAAGGGTGTGGTTCAAACCTGAGATGAACAACGGATGGAGGGAGAAATAAAGAAATAGGGAGGGAAGGAGGGAGAAGGAAGGAAATAAAGAGGGATGGAGAGACAGCAGGCCCAGATCCTACACCACAATAGCAATATGTGTAACAATCAGCAGATAAACATACTCCAAACACTTGGTGTTAGCGCTTCAGTCATCCAGGCACCATGGTTGGTATGGTGTCAGGATGATTGAAGCGCATTATTTCTATTATTACATTGTATAATAAAATGAAATAGTTCAACTCACCATAATGCAGAATCAGTGGGAGCCCCGAGTGTGTCACTTGCCACATCGCCAGCTACCAGATGCAGTGTGTCACTTGCCACTAGATGCAGTTTTTGTCACTTTGTCACCACAGATGCAGCTAGTCCATGCTTTTCTGTATTGGTGATTTGCAGTGGTTTCTCAGGGTGGTGGTGGTCCCTGTGTCTCCAGGGGGGGTGGTGGTCCCTGTGTCCCCAGGTGGAGATCGCGGTCCCTGTGTCCCCAGGGGGGGTGGTGGTCCCTGTGTCCCAGGGGGTTGGTGGTCCCTGTGTCCCCAGGGGGTGATGGTCCCTGTGTCCCCGGGGGGGATGGTGGTCCCTGTGTCCCCAGGGGGGATGGTGGTCCCTCTAGGTGTACCCAGGCAGGATGGTGGTCCCTGTGTGCCCAGGGGGATTGGTGGTCCCTTTGTGCCCGGGGGGATGATAGTCCCTGTGTCCCCCGTGGGGATGGTGGTCCCTCTAGGTGTCCCCAGGGGGGATGGTGGTCCCTCCAGGTGTCCCCAGGAGGGATGGTGGTCCTTGTGTCCCCAGGGGGGATTGGTGGTCCCTTCGTCCCCGGGCGGGTGGTGGTCCCTGTGTCCCCAGGGGGATGTGGTCTCTGTGTCCCCAGGGGGGGTGGTGGTCCCTGTGTCCCAGGGGGATTGGTGGTCCCTGTGTCCCCAGGGGGTGATGGCCCCTGTGTCCCCAGGGGGATGGTGGTCCCTGTGTCCCCAGGGGGGATGGTGGTCCCTCTAGGTGTACCCAGGCGGGATGGTGGTCCCTGTGTGCCCAGGGTGGGTGGTGGTCCCTGTGTCCCTGGGGGGATGGTGGCCCCTGTGTCCCTAGGGGGATGGTGGTCCCGCTAGGTGTCCCCAGGGGGGATGGTGGTCCCTCTAGGTGTCCCCAGGGGGATGGTGGTCCCTCTAGGTGTCCCCAGAGGGGATTGTGATCCCTCTAGGTGTCCCCAGGGGGGATGGTGGTCCCTCTAAGTGTCCCCAGGGGGGAGTGGTGGTCCCTCTAGGTGTCCCCAGATGGGGATGGTGGTCCTTTTGTCCCCAGGGGGATCTGGTTTCTCACTCTGACAGAGTGAGACACTATCCCCCGCCCCGGGCCTGACTCACAGTGACCCGCCGAGGTGTGTGCACTGGGACGCCACTACTGTGATTACATCCATGGCCGACACTTAGAAAGTCTCCACCTCCATTATGTAGAAGAAAAGCTCATGGAGCAAGGAAGAAATAAGAGGCTGAGCCCGGGCGGCTGCCAATGGGGTAGTCACTCCCATTGCCACCCAGGCCCCGTCTCTTATTTCTTCCTTGTTCTACGAGCTGGTCTTCTTCATAATGGTGGTGGAGACTTTCTAAGTGCCCACCGCGGACCTCTAGCGGTCGGTGGCAAAAAATCGTGAAAAACCCTATTTCCCGGGACATTTCCTGGGAAATGTTAAGGCCGGGAAAAGGGTCTAAATCCTGGGAATGTCCCGGGAAATTCAGGAATGTTGGCAAGTAGGGAAAAGGCAGAAGTGTAATAAAAAAAAAGGCAGGGTCAGTGCAGGTGAAGGTAGGGAGTCGTTAAGGCAGGCTGAATCAATAACAGGTAGTCACATCACAGCAGAAAACAGGTTTCACACCAAACGCGGTTTGATAGCACTGGTCCTGAGCAGAATATCACTTTGAATAGCCAGCTTGAAAGGAGAAAAAAGACGAGCGGGAACAAAATGTATGTAGAATCCTCCCCCCCAAAAAATGGATATCAAAGACGAAAACCCTAAAGTTCCGAATGGATTTTAAGTGGGCACCCCATAAAAAAATGTGGGAGGTTCCCAGGAAAATCGTAATGGACCCTTAATATAAGCATGCAGGAAAGGGGGTTTGAGAGTGTGCCCTCCTCCTGAACCATACCAGGTCACATGCCCTCAACATGTGGGGTATCTTGCCAGGAGTGACCCCCCCCTGGCAAAGCAAAGTGACTCCATGATGAGAACTAGGCTCTTCCCTACAACCTTAGCCCATTGGTTGTGAGGGACTGCAGGCAGAGGACTTATCGGAATTTGGAAGCCCCCTGTTAGGAGAAGATTGTGCTGAGGACATGTTTGCATTTGATTGTTGTTTCCTCGTGCTCCCAGAGGAGGCGGTGCTGGGCAGCTCTCTTTAAACAGTGGGTTTCCCGTAGCAAGTGCTGTCCGTTCTACACCGTTACTGTGTGACCCGTTCTAAGCTTCCTGTTTCCTGTGACCCGGCCTGAACCCGCATCCTGATTGAACTCTGCCTGCACTGACCCCTGGCTTGCCTACGACCACCCCTCTGCCTGCTCCTCGTGTACTTTTGCCTGCCTGCCTGTTGACGACCCTGCCTGCACCCAACTCCCGATTGCCTGCTCCTTCTGTATTGCTTTGCCCGCCAGTTACCGACCCGGGCTGCATCACTACTCTTCTGCCTAGCACGGGCTATCGGACTACGTCTTGCCATCACCTGTGTCTAAACCAGCCCTCATGCCCCCCTGTGCTCCAGCGCTCCCTGTCTGCTCTATAAGGGGTTCTGGAACCAGGGCCGTAAGAGAGGTTGCCTACTGCATAAGCCAGACTCCCCCACCAGGTACGTGACACCCCTGTTAGTGTCAATAGTTTTTTTTATTGAATTATGGGGTAGACATACAGATGCACAGTTATACATCTCTCTGAATACATTAAGATAGCTATACAGAATACAGTAGGTATGTACAGTCAGGCCCATAAATATTGGGACATCAACACAATTCTAATCTTTTTGGCTCTATACACCACCACAATGGTTTTGAAATGAAACAAACAAGATGTGCTTTAACTGCAGACTTTCAGCTTTAATTTGAGGGTATTTACATCCAAATCAGGTGAACGGTGTAGGAATTACAACAGTTTGTATATATGCCTCCCACTTTTTAAGGGACCAAAGGTAATGGGACAATTGGTTGCTCAGCTGTTCCATGGCCAGGTGTGTGTTATTCCCTCATTATCCCATTTACAAGGAGCAGATAAAAGGTTCGGAGTTCATTTCAAGTGTGCTATTTGCATTTGGAATCTGTTGCTGTCAACTCTTAATATGAGATCAAAAGAGCTGTCACTATCAGTGAAGCAAGCCATCATTAGGTTGAAAAAACAAAACAAACCCATCAGAGAGATAGCAAAAACATTAGGTGTGGCCAAATCAACTGTTTGGAACATCATTAAAAAGAAAGAACGCACTGGTGAATTCAGCAACACCAAAAGACCCGGAAGACCACGGAAAACAACTGTGGCGGATGACCGAAGAATTCTTCCCCTGGTGAAGAAAACACCCTTCACAACAGTTGGCCAGATCAAGAACGCTCTCCAGGAGGTAGGTGTATGTGTGTCAAAGTCAACAATCAAGAGAAGACTTCACCAGAGTGAATACAGAGGGTTCACCACAAGATGTAAACCTTTGATGAGCCTCAAAAACAGGAAGGCCAGATTAGAGTTTGCCAAACAACATCTAAAAAAGCCTTCACAGTTCTGGAACAACATGCTATGGACAGATGAGACCAAGATCAACTTGTACCAGAGTGATGGGAAAAGAAGAGTATGGAGAAGGAAAGGAACTGCTCATGATCCAAAGCATACCACCTCATCAGGGAAGCATGGTGCTGGTAGTGTCATGGCATTGGCATGTATGGCTGCCAATGGAACTGGTTCTCTTGTACAGTATTTATTGATGATGTGACTGCTGACAAAAGCAGCAGGATGAATTCTGAAGTGTTTCGGGCAATATTATCTGCTCATATTCAGCCAAATGCTTCAGAACTGATTGTACGGTGCTTCACAGTGCAGATGGACAATGACCCGAAGCATACTGCGAAAGCAACCAAAGAGTTTTTTAAGGGAAAGAAGTGGAATGTTATGCAATGGCCAAGTCAATTACCTGAACTGAATCCGATTGAGCATGCATTTCACTTGCTGAAGACAAAACTGAAGGGAAAATGCCCCAAGAACAAGCAGGAACTGAAGACAGTTGCAGTAGAGGCCTGGCAGGGCATCACCAGGGATGAAACCCAGCATCTGGTGATGTCTATGTATTCCAGACTTCAGTTTGTAATTGACTGCAAAGGATTTGCAACCAAGTATTAAAAAGTGAAAGTTTGATTTATGATTGTTAATTTGTCCCATTACTTTTGGTCCCTTAAAAAGTGGGAGTTACTTACACAAACTGTTGTAATTCCTACACTGTTCATCTGA
Organism: Glandirana rugosa; assembly: GCA_018402905.1. Taxonomy (NCBI): domain Eukaryota; kingdom Metazoa; phylum Chordata; class Amphibia; order Anura; family Ranidae; genus Glandirana; species Glandirana rugosa. The sequence continues at coordinate 702,223 of BLSH010142595.1, read as the reverse complement.
TTTGGATGTAAATACCCTCAAATTAAAGCTGAAAGTCTGCAGTTAAAGCGCATCTTGTTTGTTTAATTTCAAATCCATTGTGGTGGTGTATAGAGCCAAAAAGATTAGAATTGTGTAGATGTCCCAATATTTATGGACCTGACTGTAAGTACAGGTCTATTAGGGAACATCATTAACCAAATAACGAGGCGTACCATTTTAGTTTGCGATAGGTAACATTGACGCCTCCCACCCAGGCACTCAAATGGGATCAAACTGTACTCTGGGAAGGTGCGCACCACCTAGTCAAGACAAAGGTACTTGTTATTAAATGGTGGGACAACTCTCAGATTTGTAACATTATGAGTAAAACACGAGAGAGAATATGTGGGTCGACAGGAATCCCTGTCAATATAGGAAGTGGGGGGGAGGGAAAGAGAGGAAGGGGGGAGGGGGAACCAGTCACAGAAATAAGGTTCTACTACAATTGTTAACTGTACATTTAGGATGTGTCAGTCAGGAGTCCCATTTTTCTTTGAAATTTTTGAGCGTTAAAGTGGCAATTGCCTTTTGTTTCTCCATTTCACATTGATAGTTTAGAGTGGTGATAGTATCAATTTGAGAGGGAGCATTGGTGGATTTCCACTGTTTTGTAATTGTGAGCTTAGCTGCTAGTAATAATTGTGTAGTCACCACTTGAAGTTTGGGCTGAAGGTCATGCATATTCAAATGTAGTAGGGCCATTTCAGGGTTAGGGTCAATCTTTTGGTTACAAATATCCGAGATAATATTAAAAATTTTATTCCAGAATGACCTCAAGGAAATACAACTTTTTGATGATATTCTAATTATATGACCAGCACCTGTAGATGCATGAGGACTAGGTGATAGAGAAGGCTTTTACCCAGTGAGTGTCTGGAAAGGATTTTCCTAGGATATTTTCCCATTTGAGTATAGTATTGGATTTGGAGAAGGGGTTTTGAGCATGGAGGATATTGTAGAACAGAGTGATACCTTTAAGTGGGAGGGTGTGTTCCTGAAAGAAAGTGTATATGGAAGTTGGGAGTTCCATATACAGTTGGATGGGGTGTTTGTATAAGAAGGATCACATTTTTACATATGTAAAATATGCTGGTGGTGGGAGTTTAAAGTTGTTGGTTAGGTATTTAAAGGTGTGGAGAGTTGTTCCTTGATATAGATTTCCCAGAAAGGTGATGCCCCTGTTCTGCCAAGTATGGGTGTCGAGATAGGGGATAAAGTGGTGGAGCACTGATAGCGGTGTAGGTATATTGGATACTGAATTGTTATTGGAAGATGAAAGAGGAAATTCCGCCCACGTTTTAAGGGAAACTTGTATTGTAGAAGTGTCTGTTATGGGCAAGGGGGTTCCTAATTTAATGGCGATAAGTGTCCCTTTAAGATCTTTGGGTTGGGTATTTGTGGACTCTATAGATGCCCACGTTTTATATTTAGGGGTGTTCCACCAGTAGCGTAGTTGGTTCAAGATGCATGCTTTGTAATAAGCTGTAATATTAGGTACTCCCATTCCACCATTTTTCCTATTCTTCATCATAGCGTTGAGAGTGCATCTAGGGGGCCTGTGGTTCCATATGTACTGGATAAAGCATTTTTGGACTGAGGAGAGGAGAGTTTGCGGGACTGGTATTGTCACAGTGCAAAAGAGATATAATAGTTTGGGAAAAATCAGCATTTTTAGGGATGCTATTTTCCCTGCTGTTGATAGATCATGCGATCTTAAGTGAGCAAGCTGTTGTGGTAAGGAGTCTAAAAACAGTTTAAAGTTATTTTTATATAGTTGTGATGTATGTGGGGTTAGTTGAATGCCTAAAAAATGTTAGAGAGTGAGATGTCCAGGTAAAAGGGAATTGTGATGTCAGGTAGGTTTGTAAGGTAGTGGGGACATTAATGCCCAAGATGGAAGCCCCCTTTAAAATAAGGCTGGCTCTCCCTATGTGAATGAATAAGTAGCACCCATTCTCTCTACCCTTTCACAAAAAAAGTAGCCTAATATCAAAGACAGCCAAATGTTTGACTGCATTTTTATTAAAAAAATTTTTTCCAAATGAAGCCCCTTGTAAATCCATCATCAAACATGATGCCCGCCACCCTGCCTCTCACTCTGTAACATGTCATAAAGTTAAAATGTTCAGTCTGGGTCTGAGTGATCTCTGGGTCAGGGGACGGAATGCTTCCTGTTTCCTGCAGTGAATAATGGCATAATCCTTGCTGTGTGCCAGGTTTAGGAAAATGATCCCTAGTTGACTCGAGCTCACAAGTGCCGATTTTTAATTGAAAAAGTTATTTTATACTGTTGGTGTGACATGTTGGGAATTTATTCATGCAGACTTGTAAAGTTACTAATTAGTCAATTTTAACTAAAAAATTTTCTTGCCTCTCTAAATGTTATGATCCAAGAGACTCTAATCAAATATACAGTACATTGTGCATATTAAACAAAGCTGCCTTTTTTAAAGTGGTAGTAAACTGCAAAAAAATAAAAAAGCAAAAAAGCCTTCCTTCTGCAAGTTAAGAGCATAGTGTGCTAGTATGCATTGTATACTAGCACATTATGATACACTTACCTTAAAATGAAGCCCTCCAAGAGCACAATGTCACTGCTAACAGGGCTTCCATCTTCACACAGTTTTCCTTCTGGGTTCACGGGCTTCGGCTGTTTGAATGGCCGAGCCGCGATGACATCACTCCAATGCATGCGTGTGGAATCATGGGCATGGCACAACGCTCTCTCAATGGATGCCATGCCTTGCATTGAGAGTGCAGTGCGCATGTGCAGGTGATGTCACCGGCTGTCACTAAAGTAAATATCTCCTAAACTGTGCATGCTTAGGAGATATTTACTGTACCTATAGGTAAGCCTTATTATAGGTTTATCTGTAGGTATAAAACAATTTAAGGACTTTACTACCATTTTAATAAATTAATTTAATATAGTGAGTTGAACTAGTAATTAGTGTCAGCACTTTTTTTCACCCGTGCGGTGTCTGTTTTGGATATGGAGTGTTCCTGTCGTCCACCACGCTGTGTCCGGCCGGCTGTGTGTAGAGGGCAGCGAGGACGAGGTCTGGAGCGCACTCTGGGATGCAAGGGTCACCTGTGACGTCAAAAATCTGCGATGCGTTTGCGAGCTGGCACAGTAGATGGTGCTAACTGCACGCTCCTTTCTCAAGCAGTTCTTTTGCAATGCTTGATTTTAATACAGAAATGTGAGTGCAAATCATATGTGTGGGTCCATTAAATTTTTATGCAGTCTGCATTTAGAGGCGCCTCTTTCTTGTTTTTTCTTGCATGTCTGGGAAGTTGCTTCTCTTTCCCCATTCAGAGGTTAGCCCTTCCTGTGGATCCCTTTCCCTCTCAGTGGATATCTCCTCACCAGCAGGAACAATCTACACTCTTTGGACTGTGTAGAAATAGACTTTTTGGACATTACCCCAGCCTGCAGTGCTAGCGCCAGACTTCTTCCCCTTTGTTCACACATAAAAAGGCATATAGACAGCTGAGACTAAAGCCTGGTACACACTATTCGTTTTTTCCATTCAACCAAGTGGATAGAAAGAAAAAAACTGTCAGCTCCAGTTGGAGCCACTGTACTAATGATCCAATGTCAGTACAGCGATCTCTCCTACAGAGCTGTTGGGTTCTGACAGGGTGACACCCCCCCCCCCCCCCTCCCCGCCAGAATACTCTGATCAGCGTTCTCCGCCATTGGCAGAGAGTGCTGATCAGGAGTCGGTCGGCTGCTAGTTTTCCAGCATGCTCATCCAACAAAAGTCGGCCAAATGGCCAGCTTCTGTCAGACTGAGTGCCTTACTTACGGGCCAAATTGGTTTTAATTGAACCAGTCTGTGTCAGCCGGCATTCGGCATTGTGTGTACACGGCTTAATGATGAGTTCTGGCTTCCAGATAAGATGTGGACGTAAGCATAGAGACTTATTCACACTGAAATCACTATAAAGCCTATGGGCTCAAGGACCCGAGCATGACTTACTAAAATTTGGAGAAAATAATTTTGCTTTCTGCATGTCAGTATAAACTTTGGAGCATCTCGGCCACGTTTATGTGAGAATCCTAGGTAACACCGAAACACTATTAACAATTCTGCCATCCAGTGCCTCAGTTCTTTGCCTTTAAAACATATTCTACCTTAACACTTAAACCTTGAAATGAACCCTTAAAATATAAACTAACTCTGAAAATGAGTCAATAACAGTAAAGGCCTGTACACATGATGTGACGGTCGTACAACAACAGTCTTACAACAGCTTGTTGTACGATAATCCGACAATTAGAACGCGTGATTACAACAGCCGACGATCAACAGTCGTACAACAGAAGTTGGCTGAGCAGACTAGAAAACTTTTGTTGTACAACAAGCGGTCATGCGACTGTTGAATCGCGTGTACAGAGAAGTTGGGCCAACAAAGCTGTACGTGCAAAACACGCATGCTCAGAAGTCAGGAACGCCCAGAAGTGTCCGTTCGATTAAACCTAGGCTCCTAATTCACAAATCACCTGAACTTCCTCTTTATACACTTGTAGCACGTCACCACGTTAGGCTTGGTCGTATGATCGCTTAGTGCACATCAGTACGCAAGACACAATAGCCGACATAAGATTTTGGACGTCCGGTTGTACGACCATCGCACCGCGTGTACCAGGCTTTAGTCTAAGACTAAAACTTAACTGAGTCTCTCCACTCTTCATATTTTACCCAAACTCTTAACCCCAAGCCCAACTGTACTCTAGCTAAGCAATTAAGTCTAAACACTAAAGTATTGCTTAAACCTTTGAAAATATATACTTTAAAAAAAAAAAAAAGCTACCTGAGACTTTGCTCACATGACTGATAAAATAATGTGTGCAGAAGGCTGTCACTAAAATGTTAGTTATTGAGACAATGTAAAATCACATTACCTCAAAAGGTGGATCGGGATTAGCAGACTTATGATAATTGCTGAATAATAGGCATATAAAAAGACACCTTTAAATGAAATTTTGTATTAATTAAAAAAAAAAATTATTTTACTTTTAAAGTGCACCTATGTCCAGTCTATGGTCATTTAAGTGCTGACATATTCTAAGCAAAGAGTAAAACTTTGACAAAGCAGTCACTACTGTAGCTGCATGTACTTTGGTGTACATCGGGGGCCAGCAACCTGTCTGTCGCGATCCACCTTTCGACCTCTGTCCTGAGCTGTGCTGCCTTCCACTCTCTCCTCTGTGTACAGAAATAGGTAGGACACTGCTTATGCTTTTGTGGGAGGTGTTGAGATAGGGGCAGAGGACACTGCTATGGGGGGGGGGGGGAAGGAGGAGCAGAGGACACTGCTACGAGGGGGAGGGGGTAGAGTACACTGGTATGGAGGGAATGGGGGGCAGAGGACACTGGTATGGGGGGAAGGGGTGGTGCAGAGGACACTGGTATAGGGGGGAGGGGGGGGCAGAGGACACTGGTATGGGGGGGGG
>BLSH010142595.1:682143-696728 GCA_018402905.1 Glandirana rugosa | reverse complement strand
TAAAGTCACTCCTAATAAATGTGTTCCCCATCCGTTGGAACCTCTCCACTTCTAGATGGACTCGGTACTTTCTCGCAGCAGCTGAAAGACAGCTTCTCCTCCTCTCTCTTTCCCACCGGCATTCAGCTACTGCAGAAGTAAAATCCAGGGATTGGTTCCAGTGAATGCCTCCCCTGCTGCCCCTCCCTCCTTTTTTTTCTGCTCGGAGAACCGCTCCCCCTCCCTCCTGTGTGCTCCCCTTTACCAAAGCCCTACAAAAAAAAATAATATTGTAAAAATTATTAAAAATAAAAACTACTCACAGCATCTACTGCCCTACTGACATTGCCTTCTGCCCTACTGACACTGTGCACATCTCTACTGACACTGGCCACTTTTAAGGTGGGCTAACTTTATATTTTTACAATGACATTTGTTTTATTATATTTTTCTAAGGTGCTGAACCCCAGTGATCTTTGATCTCTTTCATGGCTCAGGTAGATCTTCACCTCTCCAAGGTTGCCTACCCCTTGTGTAAATAATCCTCACTGAAATGTCAGTATCTTTGAAGATTAAATTTTCAACAGTGTCTTTAACTACAGAGGTCAGTGATGGATCGTTTTAAACTAATTTTACTTCTAGTTAGGAACATGTATATTCTTGAATGTCCATGTCTTGGCATAAGTGCAGTTAAAATATACTGGTGCAGGTACCCAAGGCTCTTTTTGTATCAGCCTACTGTAATGCTGTGCACTAAATGACTGTGAGGAAAAGACAGTGGAGTCAGATAATCATCCTCAATTGTACAGCATATTCTGACTAGTCAAACGAAGGGGAAATGCTCACGGGGTAGAGCACAAAGATAACCTTTAGGCCTCATACACACGGGCGTATATAAAAAAATAAACAAAACGTCGGGCCCGACGTCAAGGAAAAAAAGGCGACGTTTTTCGGCGTTATGCATTGACGTTTTTCGGCGTTAGTGAGCGTCGGCGTCAATAGGCGTCAATAGGCGTTTTTTAAAACAAAATCATCCCTCTGCTATTTTTCAACCTAAAAACGTCGGCGTCAAAAAACGCCGGAAAACGCCGGTATAATAATAGGTGGCATATGGTGGCATATGTTGGCGTTTCTTGGCATATTGTGGCGTCGGCGTCAAAAAACGTCAAAATGTTACAGCCTCAGAACGCGATGGCCATGGGTTCTACTTTCTGCTCACTAACACCGACGCCACCTACAGCTCAGAAACGCCGACGTTTTTATGGGGCCATTGACTAACATGGAGAGCTGCAAAAAACACCAGAAAACGCCGGCGTCAAAAAACGTCCGTGTGTATGAGGCCTAAAAGTGTGCTGCTTCTCCTTAAAGTGGTAGTAAACCCTCCTATCATTTTCAGCCAAGGAAGCTGCCATCTTTGCCTCTGTTTAATCTACAACTGCCATAATGCTGCACATGTGATCAGCTATGACACCAGCCACTGGATGGTTTGACAGTTTGGTTTAGAGCACAACCAATGGGAGTGTTACATTTCCGGTTTTTAACCTGTTAAATGCATGGGTTTACTACCGCTTTAACTATCTAACCAGCAGGCAGGGATAGAGAGGTGACACCACTCTATTTCTAAACTCTAGAATTGTAACTGGTACCATCCTCCTGATTTTGCAGTGTGGTAGCAATGTGTGTGAATTACAAAAGTAGCTTAACTAAAATCACAAATATATTGGCAGATCAAATATTTGATAAATGTTTCAGTTGTACATTTGGTCTCTTTGGCCAGTGTTTCGTGTTTATGTAAATGGGATCTGTTACACCATAGCAAACACAATGTTGCTTTCCTGACAGGATAGGAAAACAAGATAAAAGCATGTGAGATGCAAACCATACTTTTACACAGGCATTGTATAATATTTTACTTTGAAATGCATCAGATTCAGCCTGAAATTTTAAAGCATTTAATAAGCATTGGGCAATTCAACTCCAATCAGACAATGCTGAATTGTGACTTTCAACAAGCTTTTACTGGGCTTCAACAAGCTTTTAGCTTCGGGACAGCACTGTTGAGAGGAAGGGCACATTGTGTAGAGTCAAGGTGTGCAGCACTAGCAGACTCCACTTTCAGAGGTGCTTACTTATAAAAAAAAAAAAAGTGTCTAACTGAAAATTCTATAGCATTTCCTCCTCCTCTGCTTCTTCTTGCATGTTCACCAACTATTTTATATCTAGTATATGTAGAACTCAACCCCCCCCCCCCCTTCCCATAGTGGCCGCTATTCAGTGCAGAGTCAGCCAGGCACACAGCTACAGTCACACTCTCTGGCTCAATGAACAGTCTAGGAGTTTGTCTTTTTGTGTTTATTGCTGATGTAGCACCCTCTAGTATGCTAGATGTAGATAGGTTTGTTTTTAGTGTAGGTAAACATTAGTTTATCTCAGGGCTAAGCCTGAGCTATGAATCTGGATCAAGGTTTAGTGACTCAGGGCTGGTTGACTCTTCCTAGCAGCTTCTCTGGCGCCTCCCTCTGTTTTCTAGGTCTTTGGAGAATGTTCTAGACATAGTGGGTGGAGGTTAGGAGGAGTTGCTTGGCATATTTATGAGGCCATAGTCCAATACAGCAGTGAGCAGGCCACCTCATGAATAGGCATGAGTCAAGCCGGGGGGGGGGGGGAAGTCAGGTGGAAGATGGAGGTGGAGTGCTGAGGAGGCTGTTGATGGCCCTTGAGGGTGCCCCCTAGCCGGGGGGGGTACCTCAGGCCTAGGGCTCAGGTGCTGGAAGCTTTCTACCAAAACACATGGAGGAAGCCCTTCCTTGAGGCATGGGAGAAGGAGAGAGGACAGTGGGAGCAGGTCAGCATGTCTGGGAGATCTCCTGAGAGTCAGCCGGGTGGGCTGGTGAGTGCCAGTCTGGAGGACTGTGGGGAGAAGTTAGCCAGGTGGGCTAGTGAAAGGGGCAGCTGTAGCCAGGTGGGTTGGCAGTCCCTGAAGAGGTGGTGCTAGGATCAGTACAGGAGCTGGGATCAGTAGCCACAGGAGTGATGCAATCTGAACACACCTAAGGGGCCTGCCTGTAATGGGCCATTGCTTTCATCTGACTAAGTGCCTGACAGGTATTTACAGTGTTCCAGCTAGGTTCTGCAAGCAAGTGAGTGCGGGAGGAAGAACAGGAGCTGTATATAGAGACTGTATATAGGAAGATTTGTCCCTGAAGTTGTTGTTGAAGTCAAATGGGAATCACATAATCTCCCATCCCTATCAAAGTTATTACCCTCAATAAATAACATAAAACAAAGTCATGGACTGTTCTCTGACTCAAGAGTGCCTATGGAAATTTGGTGTGCCTGGCTGTGCAGGGTGGGGGATCCTTGGTTCCATGCAGCTCCTAAGGGGGTGCACTACACTGAAAACCATTAACTGGATGGGAACAATGAGGAGCGGGATACTCCAAAACCCTTGAGCACAAATGCATGCTGAGGATGCTTCTTGCTTGAGCAGAAATACTGTGAATACTGTATATCATTTCTCTAGCAAAGTCTGTGAGCAAGAAAGGGGTTTTAGCACATTTTGGGGTAGAACAGAGCAATCTGAAACTCTAGTAACTGAAAAACATAGCAAATCTTGAGCAGGTTTGGGGCTAACTGGAACAATCACTATCTCAATCACTAGCTCTACCCACAGATCCAAAGAAGAGCATCTTGTTCATTGCACTGAGTGGTCCAACAGCCAGTACTGAAAGGCTCAAGGGAAAAGCATCCCTCTGAAGTGTCATCAATCAATCCTCCTAGAGGTCAGAGCAGACACAAACTAACTATGCCTTCCCAGGCCTGAGCCTAATTACTCCCTCCTCTGACCACCTACTAGGCACACCCCCTCAGGGATTGATCAGAGGGCATTTGAATCTCCCCACCCCAGACTCTGGAGAACTCTCAACAGATCTAGGGGGAAATAATCAAACTAGCAGCATGTGAAGCCACAACAGACAAAAGAAACCAATCTTTACTTCTCTGTACAGTGGAGTGAGCCAAAAAACTAAATTTTCCTAGCGACTAATTTGGAGGGTGTTACATATAAAGCAGTGATTAACTAACTGAATAACAGATGAACTTGAGTAAAACTGGTAAACAGAAACAAATCTGGTGTCCCAAAGTTTGTTAGACTCTTTCTGTTGGCAGGGTCATCAGCTGGAAACTGGCAGGATAGATACTAGAGCATGGGTCTCCAAACTATGGTCCTCCAGTTGTTCAGGAACTGCAATTCCCATCATGCCTAGTCATGTCTGTGAATGTCAGAGTTTTACAGTCATGGGACCTGTAGTTCCGCGACAGCTGGAGGGTCGTAGTTTGGAGATCCTTGTACTAGAGCAATGTAAGTGATTTAGAAGACTGATGGCTAGGCCAGATGCTCACAGAGTCGTTTCCAGACAGGCAGCAAACAGACAAGCTGTTGATCAGAAAATGACTTAAGGCGATGGCCTGTCTTAAAGTCCACCAATGAAGGAAGGTGAGGGCTGGTGTGCATAACAGAGAAATGGGTTGCAGTGCTGAGTAACAACCAGCAGATGGCAAAGGTTTAAGCCCGATCACTACAACTAGTGACCTCATATAGAGAAATATAGATAGGCTTGTTTAAAAAATAATTTAGCTTGTCAGTGTTATATTGTAGAAATTTGGATTATCCCCCTTCCAAACTTCTCCTCATATATTTTAGTTACCAAGGACACACCTCATCCCAAACAAAAGTATTGGATTGGCTAGCTAGGGAGGAAGTTCCCCAGTGGGATTATGTGGTGCAGAGAGACAAACTGCCAAAAGGTTATATTTATAAAATCCAAATTTTTATTTAATACAAAATAGATAAAAAGCAAAGAAATCAATACTTAAATCCGACACCATAAGGTATCATTGCAGTGGTTGTAGGTAAGCAATCATATAGAGATTGGGTCAAAATCCCGACATGTTTCACCTATCTCAGGCTTCCTCAGGGGACATTGATTGACCAATACTCAACAGTTTTTCTTTACACTGAAAGTTATACAGAAATTAGTACATAAGAACAAAAACATCCAAAAATACAATTTTTTGCATTAATGCTGTGTTGAGCATGCATCCAATGGACCTATTCACTCCCACCCAGATATAGAGACCATCTCCACCCCCATCCATTCCCACGATGACACACTTACCAAGAAGGCATCCAAACAGAACGGACACCCAACACACCTCTCATCTGAATGGGACCTGGCATTTAGTGATTGCAGAGGATGCACATAGTCCAGGCTAAGATGTAACAACAAAACAAAAGACTAATAAAGCTGCTCCAACCTGCCAGAGTAAGAAATCCAATGAATTATACTTTCAATTATATTCCAACTTTATCACGCCTGACTATAAATCTGCACGGCATGAAGCGGACACACAGTCTCCATAATTGTACACACATCTGCCATATAATTCAAAAAAGTATATATATATATTTATAAATATATTGGGAACTTACATTCACCTGGGATCAGTATTGGAAGAGAGCTGGGGGTGTCTTATTACAGACTATATGGGTGTAGTCCAAACTAGGACGCAAAGGAGGAATAGTTGGTTCTACAGACAAGGCTAAAGATAAAAAATAATAATCAGTTTGCAGAAGCAATATAGGAAGGTCCAGAAATTCCATTTAGGAATGGCAACAAATTTTAACAGAACAAAATTGGTAAATAGTTCTTTCCTTATTCACATTCTTTTCTATATTATAGAGTAGCCTTGATGGTAGTTAAATTATACAGCCATATCCAGAAAACAAGCATCAATGGCTGAAAAAGCTATCCGATTAATAAGCCAAAGACCTAGGGACCTATACAGCACATGATTCCTTGAATAAAACTTGGTACTTCCCAAAGCCTGGAACATAGACAAAGTTCACACAATCATACAGCAAGGTAAAATTGCTGGACAGGCTAGACAATGTACTTTACCTCAAAAACGTCTTGAATCGACACACACCCCCAGTGTTCAGCAAGTGTGTATGCTGGAGTGCCGGCATTTATGCATCTTCCACTCGGCTGGCATCTGACGTCACCGGCCGAGTGCGGACGTGTCTCCCGGCGGGCGCATGCGCCAACCTTGGAAGTCTCATCCAGACCACAACTCCCAAACTTTCCCTGTCCTGCAGAGAGGAAGGAGAGGAGTAGGGGCGGATGGACCGCCCCCCTAGGAAGCCTAGTGCCTCCCTACCACTCGATGGATGTTTAAGCCAGGGGGGAGAACGGTCCGGCGCTATATTAACCTATGAGACAGGTGGGTCATCAGATCCACCCATCAAGGAGTGCAGCGTGTGCCAAGGGAAAAGCGGTGCATGCTAACACCCCTTTGCATCAGTACAATCACCCAGTACACCTTGATCCCAAACGGCAACAGCATGTCCCGGCCCGATCTCCCGATGGAGGCTCAACCTGGGGGTGCATTGGCCAAGAAGGAACTGGCTGGGAGAGATAGAGGCTGGATGGAATCCCCGAATGGGAGCAACAGGGCCAGCCAAAACACTAGCGCAGTACCACACAGCATGAATACAGTACTATAAAGAAACAAATATATACAGTATTCTCATCCTCAGTAGGGAATGTACAGAGCGTAATATACATGAACATAAATGTATAAAGTGTAATATACAAGCTCACCAGATATTAAATACGATACTAAACAGAAAATTGTATAAAACCATAAGTACTTTCCCAATGTGTTAGGTATATAGAGGAGTAAGTTAATAATAATCAATGTCGCGCATAATGTACCTACAACATACCCCACTAAAGATAAATATTGATGGGCCGAATTGGGGGACGGGGGAGGGGAAAGGGGAACTTCCTCCCTAGCTAGTCAATCCAATTTTGTAGAAATAGTTATAAAAGTATTTTTTTCCACGTTCCATGGCTTTAGCAAATTGTGAGTAATTTCAATAAAGCATAGTAAAAAACTGTTTGATGGGGGTTTAAAATTCTCTTTTATTTATACTGGGAAAAAAACTAATAGAAGAAAAAGTTTACGTAATACCTTTCAATTTCCATCTGACATGAGACATCAATGTGTAGAGAAGTGGTAAATGTAACCCAGAGAGGCAAAATTGCACATACCATATACCCCTGGCCAAGGTCGCACCACAAACTATGAATTAAAGGCTTTTTTAAACAAAAACTGAATTTACTGATAAATAAGTCCCAACCTCCCTCCATTGCCTTCCTCATCCTATAGATGCCCTCTTTTATTTATTGGGCCAGTGAACCTCTCCACCAGCCTATGCAAGCTTGGGGAATTCTTCATTTCCACTGGACCAGTAGACCATGGCTTACTGTGCAAGGACATAATGAAGAAAATATTATGGCCTGCCAGCTCAGGAAGCAAGTCTGGAGCAACCGAAACTGGTACATGCCATGGTCAGTGTTGATGGTGGTTGGCTCATCTATAGAAAGTGAAAGTGGATATTTATTGACTGGGAAGGGTAAGGGCAGCTGGAATTAATTTATGAATTGGTACAGTTCATTCTTATTATTACAAAAAGGGGAACATAAACTATGTATCTATTAAGACAGACTTAAAGACTGACTTTTTATTACTCATACATATTCAAAATTCTAACTCTTGTAATAAAAAATGGAATAAAGTGTTATTTTTACCCTTTTCCCTTACTTTGCAGGCTGGAACTGCAGGTACTGATAAGACGCTGTGCTGGATGGGAGGCCACGTCTTGTGGTTTTGTGGTTTTGTCCCAATTTTGTTCCTGGCTGCTTGACATGCTATCTGGTGGGCTGCACACGCACTCTGTGCGGGGTGGGGGGGGGGGGGGGGGGGTTGGCGTAGCAAGTGCAATGTCAGGTGGTTCTGTTGTGTAGGATCTTGAAAAAGGGGGAAGCCACAAGGAAGCATGCATCTAGATGGATGTGTCACTACATGGGTGACAATGTTAGGAGGATTCAGTAGTCAGTTTAGATTGATTTTACCACCAGGAATTTTAGGCAATCTAGAAGCAGACATTATGTATTTTTGTTATTAATAGTTTTCAAATGCAGACGCACTACTACAGATTTTTTCATTTAATAACATGTATTTTCCTATGGCTGCCCCTCAGTCTGTTCAAGTTCAAATGATACAAATTCCCAGCATTCGCTGCAGGGTTTAGGGGGGCTTACTTCTACTGTTATTGCCCTTGGCTTATGAAACCATTACTGGCTGAACCCATAATACTTAAATAAAAGTGAAGGCACGTATCAGTCATCGTGATGCTCTTTTCTCAAGGAGAAACACAGCTCTGCTAAATAGAATGGAACACATTCAAGGACAAATAGAAAAACAACACCTAACATAATGTATATTCAGATAACACGATGATCTGTAAGCATAAATACAAAATATGTGATGTTATGTGATATATAAAAATGCGATATTATGAGAGATACTATCTATTTATATATATATATATATATACAGTCAGGTCCATAAATATTGGGACATCGATACAATTCTAATCTTTTGGCTCTATACACCACCACAATGGATTTGAAATGAAACAATCAAGATGTGCTTTAACTGTAAACTTTCAGCTTTAATTTGAGGGTATTTACATCCAAATCAGGTGAACGGTGTAGGAATTACAACAGTTTGTATATATGCCTCCCACTTTTTAAGGGACCAAAAGTAATGGGACAGATTAAAAATCATAAATCAAACTTTCACTTTTTAATACTTGGTTCCAAATCCTTTGATGTCAATTACAGCCTGAAGTCTGGAACCCATAGACATCACCAGACGCTGGGTTTCATCCCTGGTGATGCTCTGCCAGGCCTCTACTGCAACTGTCTTCAGTTCCTGCTTGTTCTTGGGGCATTTTCCCTTCAGTTTTGTCTTCAGCAAGTGAAATGCATGCTCAATCGGATTCAGGTCAGGTGATTGACTTGGCCATTGCATAACATTCCACTTCTTTCCCTTAAAAAACTCTTTGGTTGCTTTCGCAGTTTGCTTCGGGTCATTGTCCATCTGCACTGTGAAGCGCCGTCCAATGAGTTCTGAAGCATTTGGCTGAATATAAGCAGATAATATTGCCCGAAACACTTCAGAATTCATCCTGCTGCTTTTGTCAGCAGTCACATCATCAATAAATACAAGAGAACCAGTTCCATTGGCAGCCATACATGTCCACGCCATGACACTACCACCATCATGCTTCACTGATGAGGTGGCATGCTTTGGATCATGAGCAGTTCCTTTCCTTCTCCATACTCTTCTCTTCCCATCACTCTGGTACAAGTTGATCTTGGTCTCATCTGTCCATAGGATGTTGTTCCAGAACTGTGAAGGCTTTTTTAGATGTTGTTTGGCAAACTCTAATCTGGCCTTCCTGTTTTTGAGGCTCACCAATGGTTTACATCTTGTGGTGAACCCTCTGTATTCACTCTGGTGAAGTCTTCTCTTGATTGTTGACTTTGACACACATACACCTACCTCCTGGAGAGTGCTCTTGATCTGGCCAACTGTTGTGAAGAGTGTTTTTTTTACCAGGGAAAGAATTCTTCGGTCCTCCACCACAGTTGTTTTCCGTGGTCTTCCGGGTCTTTTGGTGTTGCTGAGCTCACCGGTGCGTTCTTTCTTTTTAAGGATATTCCAAAAGGTTGATTTGGCCACACCTAATGTTTTTGCTATCTCTCTGATGGGTTTGTTTTGTTTTTTCAGCCTAATGATCGCTTTCTTCACTGATAGTGACAGCTCTTTGGAACTCATATTGAGATTTGACAGCAACAGATTCAAAATGCACATAGCACACTTGAAATTAACTCTGAACCTTTTATCTGCTCCTTGTAAATGGGATAATGAGGGAATAACACACACCTGGGAACAGCTGAGCAGCCAATTGTCCCATTACTTTTGGTCCCTTAACCACTTCCCGACCGCCTGCCGTGTTTTCAAGGGGGCAGGCGAATTGCCGTAAAAACACGGCGATCTGCGAACAGGCACTAGGGGGCGCGCACCCGCCGCACTCCTCAGGAGTGTGCCTGCGGCTCGGGAGGACCCGATGCCCACCGGCGAGCTGCAATGAGCGGCCACAGGGAAAGAACGGGGAACCGCCGCTGTAAACACGGCGGTTCCCCGCTCTGTTAGTAGGGGCATGGGTGATCTACTGATCCCTGTCACTGGGATCAGTTAGCTCTCTCATGCCCATGTTAGCCCAACCCCCCCCCCTACAGTAAGAGCACACCCAGGGAACACAGTTAACCCCTAGCTCTCCCCCCAGGTTAACCCCTTCACTGCCAATGACATTTATACTGTAATCAGTGGACATTTAAATTTCTGATCGCTGAATAAATGTCATTGGTCCCAAAAAAGTGTCAAAAATCTCCGACATGTCCGCTGCAATATCGCAGTATCGCTAAAAATTGCAGATCGCCGCCATTACTAGTAAAGAAAAAAAAACCCAGAAATGAATTCTCACCATCCGTAATCGCGGCCACTTTTGCGCAAACCAATAAATAAACGCCGATTGCGATTTTTTTTATTACAAATATGAGGAATTATATAAATCGGCCAAAAACTGTGAAAAAAATGTTTTTTTATATTTTTTTTTTTGGATTTGAATTTTAGCAAAAAGTAAGGAATTTGGGTTTTTTTGCAAAATGGTCAATCTTCTTTTGTTTATAGCGGCGATCAGAAATGACGCAGAGGCGATCAAATACCACCAAAATAAAGCTCTATTTGTGGGAAAAAAAGGACGCAAATTTTGTTTGGGTGCAACGTCGCACGACCGCGTAACTGTCAGTTAAAGCGACGCAGCGCCGAATCGCAAAAAGTCTTCTGGTCCTACAGCTGGAAAACCTTCCGGTTGGTAAGTGGTTAAAACGTGGGAGGCACATATACAAACGGTTGTAATTCCTACACCGTTCACCTGATTTGGATGTAAATACCCTCACATGAAAGCTGAAAGTCTGCAGTTAAAGCACATCTTGTTTGTTTAATTTCAAATACATTGTGGTGGTGTATAGAGTCAAAAGGATTAGAATTGTGTCGGTGTCCCAATATTTATGGACCTGACTATATATATATATATATATATATATGTATATATATATATATATATATATATATATATGTGTGTGTAAAAAAAAATCAGTTGAATAATGATGGAAAATTATCACACCCAATTACAATAAAATTGTTGTTATTCTTAAAAATAATATAACTAGATTATATACTTTGAAATATATTTTAGATATGTATATTTCATATATCTATATATTAAAACTACTATTAAATAATTACTACCTATGGACTGACTCTCACCAATCTACTGCACCACATCCCTACATATAGATGATACATTCAATATAAGGCAATTGGACTTTCAGGTGGTAGCTCAATATGAATCACACAAGGCAATGTTCTGAAATAATATTAAACAATATTCCTTGTATTATACTGTGCATACAAATAAATTAATATAAATTGTTAAAAACTATTTTTGTGTTGTTCTAGATCAGGGGTGTCAAACTTGATTTCATCGTGGGCCGTATCAGCATTATGGTCGCCCTGAAAGTTCCGGTTGTATATCTAAGACAAGATGTTCAAAGCACCACCCCCCCTTACAACTGATGCCAAGAGCTCCCCCCACCATCAGAAGTCAAGGGTCCCCCACCCTTCCTTACATCACAGTGGGGGCAGAGCTGAGAATTAGAAAGTGCAGGGTCTGGAGGAGGACCAGAGGAGAGCTGGAGTCTTCTGAATGCTGAGACCAGGGGAGGTGAAGATGAGAGGGTGCTGCAGCTGCACAGAGAGACAGACTGCTGAGACAGTGGTGGTGGAGATGAGGGGAGTGCTGCAGCTGCAGGAGAGGTGTGAGGGCCACGTGAAATGACCTGGAGGGCCGGATTCGACCCCCGGGCCTTGTGTTTGACACCTGTGTTCTAGATGTTCAGTAATCCATCAACATTTTTCCATATACACGTTGTCCCATCATACCCTGCCAGTGAGCCTATACTAATACTGTAATCTTCATAATTTTTAATAGTTGCATTATTCACAGGGAAGGGACAAGGTACTATGCATTTCACAGTATAAATGCACTGCTTCCTCTGGAACTGTAGAACATAGGTTTTTAGGAAATATAATATGCAACAATAGTTTTGTTATCTTAATATAAAGTCATGTGTCACATTATACTTCCACTTACATGTACAATATTCAGAACTGATGCAACTAATGCAGCACATGTCCCTATTTCAGATGGGGGTACAAATGTGGGAAGTAGGGCCTCTCCACCATTTTTTCAGAAGGAGATCAATAAACACAATGCACAAGGCCTAGCAGTTGTAAAGGCATTTAGCAATGGGACTAACAGCAGTTCATTCATTGTTTGACTCTAGCACAGCATGTCAGCATAGGGGACTGCTACAGCCGGAGACATCCAGCATGCCAGCAGAAATATGAAATCTTTTACACTGGCTCTTATTTAGTCAACAGTGAAAAATGTAGATATTCGGTATGGCCTTTTACTGAATTATGGTCCATGCAGAATGCTATTATTCATATAAATAATTTATTTATAGACCTATCTCGATTTAATGGATCCCATTTATGAACACCGATAATCTTTCGGGAAACTGGGCTGGGAAGTCATTGGTGGAACCCCAATATGGACTCCATACATACAAGCTGCATATATGCTGACCACCAACAGGATGAGTTTTGATATGTTTAACCTTTTGGTGGGTATGTGTGAAGTACAGTGCCTTGAAAAAGTATTCATACCCCTTAACATTTTCCACATTTTGTCATGTTACAACCAAAAACGTAAATGTATTTTATTGGGTTTTTGTGTGATAGACCAACACAAAGTGGCACATAATTGTGAAGTGCAAGGAAAATGATAAATGTTTTTCAAAATGTTTTACAAATAATTATCTGAAAAGTGTAGCATGCATTTGTATTCAGTCCCCTTTACACTGATACCCCTAACTAAAATCTAGTGGAACCAATTGTCTTCAGAAGTCACCTAATTAGTAAATAGAGTCCACCTGTGTGTAATTAAATCTCAGTATAAATCCAGCTGTTCTATGAAGCCCTCAAAGGTTTGTTAGAGAACCTGACATGCTGGGCAAGGAGAGAATTAATCAGAGAAGCAGCCAAGAGGCCCATGGTAACTCTGGAGGAACTGCAGAGATCCACAGGTGGGAGAATCTGTCCACAGGACAGCTATTAGTCGTGCATTCCACAAATCTGGCCTTTATGGAAGAGTGGCAAGAAGAAAGCCATTGTGGAAAGAAAGCCATAAGAAGTTCTGTTTGCAGTTTGTGAGAAGCCATGTGGGGGACACAGCAAACATTTGGAAGAAGGTGCTCTGGTCAGATGAGACCAAAATGGAACTTTGTGGACTAAAAACAAAATACTATGTGTGGTGGAAAACTAACACTGCACATCATCCTGAACACACCATACCCACCGTGAAACATGGTGGTGGCAGCATCATGTTGTGGGGATGATTTTCTTCAGCAGGGACAGAGAAGCTAGTAGAGTTGATGGGAAGATGGATGGAGCCAAATACAGGGCAATCTTAAAAGAAAGCCTGTTAGAGCCTGCAAAAAACTAGAGAATGGGGAAGAGGTTCTCCTTCCAGCAGGACAATGATCCTAAACATACAACCAGAGCTACAATGGAATGGTTTAGATCAAAGCATATTAATGTGTTAGAATGGCCAGACCTAAATCCAATTGAGAATCTGTGGCATACTTGAAAATTGCTGTTCACTGACACTCTTTATCCAATCGGGCAGAGCTTGAGCTATTTTGCAAAGAAGAATGGGCAAAAATGTCACTCTCCAGATGTGCAAAGCTGGTAGAGACATCCCCAAAGAGACTTGCAGCTGTAATTGCAGTGAAAGGTACTACAGTGAAATACTACAAAGTATTGGCTGAATGCAAATGCATATCACACTTTTCACATATTCATTTGTAAAATATTTTGAAAATCATTTATCATTTTCCTTCCACTACACAATTATGTGCCACTTTGTGTTAGTCTATCACAGAAAATCCCAATAAAATACATTTACCGTATATACTCGTATAAGCCGAGTTTTTCAGCACATTTTTTGCGCTGAAAAAGACCCCCCTCGGCTTATACCCGAGTCAGTGTCTGTGGGTGATCAGTAGTTTCACATTAAACAGAGCCGTGCTGCTTCTAAGAGCCGTTCTGTGCTTGTAACTGTGACTAATCACATTGGAATGTAGAGAATGCTGAGAGAGGTGTCAGATTTTCAGCTTGATGTCGGCAGGTGGGCGGGACAAGCTGATGTTAGCTGTTCAGTCCCGCCCACCTCCTGATCTCAGTGAAGAGCTGCAGCTCTCTCTCAGCATTCTTTGCATTCCAATGTGTTTAGTCACAGTTAGAAGCACAGAACGGCTCTTAGAAGCAGCACAGCTCTGTTTAATGTGAAACTACCTTACTCATCCCTTATGTGTTCTGGCTACAGTGTCTGTGTCCTGGCTAAAATCCCTGTGTCCTGGCTAATATCCCTGTGTCCTGGCTAATATCCCTGTGTCCTGGCTAAAATCCCTGTGTGTCCCTATAATCGGTCCTGTGTCCCT
>BLSH010142595.1:628875-662469 GCA_018402905.1 Glandirana rugosa | reverse complement strand
GAAATCAATCTAGGGAGAGCCAGAAGGGGAAAGCTAGTAATCACATCAGGAATGTATAAAGAAAGGGGGACACATACTGTAAATACACAAGTCCAGTGAGTAGGACCAAAAGATTACAAAAAGAGGGATTGGAATGTACACATGCAGCTATATGGTCCATCTTGCTGGATAAATCAGGGCAATAACAGCAACCATTACCTTTCACAGACAGGAGCAGATGATGGAAGTTCCCACTGTGTCCACCCTGCTGGTCGCTAAGACCTGCCATCATCTGCTCCTGTCTGTGAAAGGTAATGGTTGCTGTTATTGCCCTGATTTATCCAGACAGATGGCCCATATAGCTGCATATGTACATTCCAATCCCTCTTTTTGTAATATTTTGGTCCTACTCACTGGACTTGTGTATTTACAGTATGTGTCCCCCTTTCTTTATACATTCCTGATGTGATTACTAGCTTTCCCCTTCTGGCTCTCCCTAGATTGATTTCTGGACTATTACCCGTGTACTGTTCTGTGAGCTCTCCCTTTCACCTGTCCTCATGTGGAGCAATTTGGAGACCCAGTGCTTTCCTCTTGAACCTCTGAGGCAGCGGGCTGGGGACGGAGATTTCCATCTTTCCACCTCCCCCTCTCTCCATCTGAGGGCGGCGGCTCATGACCAATTTCTGCACTCTATTGTACAATTGTTTTTCTGGTATGCTCTCCCCTTTTTTTGCTTTATGTTTTTCATGTCATTTGCCTTCTTTTTTTGACAACTGCCCTATTCATTTGTATGCTAATTTTTGGTGCTTTTTTGTAGAACCATAACTGATGTTATAATTCTTTGTGTACATTTGCCCCTGAGGAAGGGACTGACAATTCTCCCGAAACGCGTTAGTCATACACCTTAGAGAAATACACATAAACAAATCAATGGTTCAACAATGCAATATGGTTGTACATATGTCATGCTTTTATGGTGATGTATGCATCAAGCTTTTATAATAACCTTTGTATCAATAAAACTTAGAACAATTTCAATGTTATTGCCTAATTGTGCCGTCAAAGTCCCAATCTCTGTAACTTGGGAATTACCTTAATTCTACTATAACCAGGGATGTTGGCACAGTAGGATATGTAGAGTGGTTTATACTTAATCCATGTCTTTATGGACCTTGCTTTTTTCAGGCGCCCCAATACTTTTGGTAATGTAGTGTGTGTATATAAGGGATTTAAGTGACTTTGAACATGGCATGGTTGTTGGTGCCAGATGAGCTGCTTTGAGTATCTCAAAAATTGCTGATCTACTGGGATTTTCACACACAACCGTCTCTAGGGTTTACGGAGAATGGTCCAAAAAGAGAAAATATCCAGAGAGAGGAAGTTGTGTGGATGAAAATGCCTTGTTGATGTCAGAGGTCAGAGGAGAATGGGCAGACTGGTTTGAGATGACAGAAAGGCAACAGTAACTCAAGTAACCACTCGTTACTTGACCCACTTTGGGCCCCTTAGTACCATCTGAGCATTGTTTAAACGCCACGGCCTACCTGAGTATTGTTGCTGACCATGTCCATGCCTTTATGACTACAGTGTCCGCATCTTCTGATGGCTCCTTCCAGCAGGATAATGCACCATGTCACAAAGCTCCAATCATCTCACCACTGGACAATGAGGTCACTGTACTCCAATGGCCTCCACACTCAACACATCTCATCCAATAGAGCAACTTTGAGATGTGGTGGAAGGGGAGATTTACATCATGGATGTGCAGCAGACATATCTGCAGCGACTGTGTGATGCTATCATGTCACTATGGACCAAAATCTCTGAGGAATGTTTCCAACACCTATGCTATAAAGAATAAAGGCAGTTCTGAAGGCAAAAGGGGGCCAAACCCGGCACTAGCAAGGTATACCTAATAAAGTGCCCGGTGAGCGTATATATCAGTACTCCTCAAGGAATGCATGAAAAACTGAAGCAAGTTAGCTAGGGCCCATCTCATTTTCTGGCTGAAGGATGTCCTGCATCATCTAGCCATTTCCTCTCTAGACCTTACCCCGGTTCACACCAGTGCAACTTGTCGTGCAGTTTAAAATCGCATGACAAGTCGCACCCTTATTGTGCCTATGGAACCATTCAAATTTCTGACCGATTTTGAAAAGGTTCCAGCACTATTTTTGGTGATTTCATGTGCGATTTGCATAGACATCTGTCGGCAAGCCCCACATGAAATCGCACTCACCAATGGCTTTGAAATCACGCTGAAGTATCCCGATTTCAAAGCCATTTAGTTCATTCAGTGTGGCCCAGGGGGCTTGCTGTTCCTTTGCCTGGCTCTCTCATTCATTGGATTTCAGTTTTTTCAAGCACGGAGGCTAAGCTAAGACAGTTTGTATTTGGCTAGAAACACCCACTCCTCCAAACTGACATGTGCACATCAATGCAATTTTATATTTGCTTAACTCCTCCCAAGAACCCGCCCACTGCGTCAGGGTTGAGGAGTTCCAGATACCCAGTGGCAATGGCACAATGGCGTCTAGCATAAGGTATGTAATGAAATTAGAAAAGTTCTATTTTAAAATGTAATCAGCATGTTGTTGAGGGGACCAGGTAAGGCAAAATATAAGAAAATTCAACTTTAACTTGTAAAGATTGTGGAGTATTCTAATGTCGGATTAATATATACTTTGTGCTAGCTGATGGATCGGATGCCATTTTTGTTTATCAGTCAAACAGGAAAGTCAAACTACAGGAAATCTCAGTGTCTGATCTTTGGTTATGTAATGGATTAAATGTTGTGTATGCAAACGCACAATAGAATTAGAAACATTATCTCATATTATTGACATAGTAAAGATAAAAGTATCTTGTGCTGCAAAACACATTTAAACAAACCTTATTACATAAAATAATAATAATGTATATTAGTGTGAATGTGTATCAGGAATGTTATAATTTGCTATGTGAAAGTTCCAAATATCCAATGTTTACAAATATAAATTAAAATATTAATTAAAAACGACAAGGAACTCTAAAAACAGACTTTCTTCCAGATGGGATCGTCTACAATTTTATACCTGATTCTATTAGTTTGCATAACATTGCTGACAACAATTAAATTTAGCACAATTATACCTGGATCCATAAGGCATCTGTGAAATTTCATTGTGGCTATTGTCTGTATGTCCCCTTTTCTACTACAGTATTATAAAAATATGATGTCCTTTCAGTTCACATGGATAATTTAATAATTTCCACCATTAACATGATTACGTCATCACACATAAAGTGCCAGATGCTTGAAAAAAAAAAGAGGAAATACTTACCTGCCAGCACAATACCACTCAGTTCAGCTGAGAAATCTTCTAAAGTCCACTGAAAAACCGCCACTTCCAAGAATGTTGATCTCCCTGGTCCTCTGGAGTGCTCAGTGGTTCCTTCCGGCAACCCCCACGGCATTCATTTCACTATGACGCAAGGTGTCAGGTGTCACACATATCAAGGCCACCTTTAATATTGATTGGATCCTGGGCAAACATTTTCCTGCCCCCCCCCGAATGCACTTACAGTATGAACTATTTGTGGGCAGCTCAGGCTCAAGGGGCAGCTGCTTTGGGCCCCACAACAATAATTGGATGGGGGGCAACTGCCCCTTTTGCCCTGCATTAAAGATGGCCCGAAACATTTGCACTGTTTTTGCCTGTTGTCATGCTAAACACACAGGACAAACCATTCATTTTAGTTTGCTGCCCTATACATGACAAGCACAGCAATCCATGGGGGAGATTTGCTAAAACTGGTGTACTGACCAGAGTGGTGTTCTGGCGGTGCGGGCAGCAGGAAATTGAAATATTCCTTTTCTATTTTTTTCAGATGGAGCTGTTTATTTACAATAGCAGGGGGGTTTTAAGGCAAACTAACCACCTCTACTCCAGGTGAATCCTGACATTCCTCTCCTCATGTAAAAAACATCTTCTTTTTTTTTTTTTGCTAGAAAACTACTTAAAACCCCCAAATATCATATTTTTTAAGTAGAGGCCCCACAAAATAAAATGGTAGGTGTTGCATATTTTTATGTCATGCAATATTTGTGCAGCCATTTTTCAAATTTTATTTTTTTTGGAGAAAATACGTTTTAATTAATTTTAATGCACAAACATGCAATATAATACCCAATTGTTTAGTAATATGTAAAAAATGATGTTACTGTGAGAAAATAGATACCAAACATGTCACACTTTAAAATTGTGTATGCCCATGGAATGGCGCCAAACAGCAGTACTTAAAAATCTCCATAGGTGATGTTTAAAAGCCTTTACAGGTTACCAGTTTAGAATTACACAGGAGATCTGGAGCTAAAATGATTGCCCTCGCTCTGATGTTCATGGTGATACCTCGCATGTGTGGTGCGATCGCCGTTTACATATGCATGGATCTACGCACATGTTTTCATTTGTGTGCAAGCACAGGGGAATAGGGGGCACTTTATTTATTTATTTATTTTTATTATTATTTATTTTATTTCTAAAAAACATTTTTATCACTTTTATTGTTATCACAAGGGATGAACAACATCTTTTGTGATAGCGTGAGCCATGACAGGTCCCCTCTATGGAGAGATCTGCCATCATACAGTGGGAGGAACAACATCAGTTCCTCTCACTGTGTCCCAGGAAACGGATTATGCCAGTCGTATCCTTACCAGGCTCCTCGATCAGACAGGAGAGCCTGGTAAGGCCGCAGGAGGGACCCCCTTCTGCTGCCTGTAAAAGTAATCCAGTGACTCTATAGCTGCTAGGATTACTTTTACATTGAAGGGAATCGCCAGGACACTAAAAAATGATATCTTGGCTATCACTACAGCTGAGGGTATGGGCGTACGGGTACGTCCAAAGGATGGGAAGGGGTTAAAGGAAAAGTATTGACCAGTTTATAAATGTTTGAACAATTTACATCACTTTAATTGTTTTAATCTTTATTTTGATAGCATAACCATTCAGGGACTAACACCATTGAAAAGCCCTCATTCTAATTAGTGTGTAGCACAGTAAAGCCTTCTCAGAACAGAGTCTATTTACATGTCTCATTCCATCAGATATCCAAAAAAAGAAGACCATTCCGCATTTAAGGACAGTGGGTGGATCCAAATCATTGCTTTATGCCCCACATTGGCCAAATGTACATTAACCCCTTGGCGCCGGCTGCACGCAAATATGCAGCGAGAGGCTGCATATTTGTGTGAATTGCTGTCAATACAACTGTGCCAAGTCCTGAACATACATAATACATATACAACATTGCTAAAGCAGCGTGATAGCTCTTTATATTGGGAAAATGTTCAACTACTTTTATGTGTTGCTCTCTTGCAAGCTGAATGGAAATGTTCCAAAAGTAAGCCACCAGTGAGGGAGCGACACGTGGAAACAGATGAACATTTATTTTACCCTTTATATCACTGTATACTGGTCCTGAATGCTGGCGAGTTCTTGCTAGGGACAAGATTAATAGTGAATACGGCCCTAAGTCAACATACTCATAGATGCTGGGTACAAATCGCACCTAGTGCCGATATTAATTTAACCAGTATTCAAGTTGGGGGTTGTTATTGCCCATTGCCTGCAGGGGAAATCATTGAATTGAATGTTTTGCATGGGATCAACACTAAATAAGGTGTTTAGATGGGCACAGTGGGGGTATTTATTAAAACTGGTGCAGACAGAATCTGGTGCAGCTGTGCACAGTAACCAATCAGCTTCCAGGTTCTTTTGGCATAGCTTAATTGAACATGTTGAAGTTAGAAGCTGATTGTTTAATATGTAGAGCTGCACCAGATTCTGAGTGCAGCAAGTAAATCTCCCCCAGTGTGACAAGTTACCTAAAGCCAATGCAGAAGGTTGTCACCACATGGAGAGCAGCTTGGCTGATGTTGGAAAAGCCATCCAAGTGCCCCCATTTAATGTGTATGTGAATGCAGCCCTGTTAAAAGTTGTGGTTATTATATATAAAAACAATACTGCTTATAGCACTATAACAGTCAAGCACATGTGGGAGGATACAAAATAAATCCTATAGATGGTCACTCCTACACATCTCACAGATGAGCAAGATCTTGACACAAAATTATACTCCCACCTGGTGTATTTCTCCATTCTTCCCCATTTGAGCTGTAAAATCAACATGGCATGGGGGAACAGACAAAAGTGTCCAGGCTATCAGGTCTTGGACTTGATTTTATCTGATTTGGTGCTGTAAAATATATACATGAGTGGCTGTAGTATATAAAATAACTCCCAATTAGCAATATCCCAATTTTCAATGACACCAATGTAAAACATAAAGGTTTCTGAAAACTTGCAGCTAAGTATATACTATGTTTTCTTTTATTTTTCCTGCCCTTATTAACATTTTTCTCCACCCTACAAGTGATTGAGGTTGGAACGACCTATAACAGTGGCAAGGGTGTTTGTACATTTTTTTTTTTTTTTTAGAAGATTTAAGCCATGCAAATAAAAGAAGACCATTGTAATCATTCTTGGTATGCAGTGACCCAGCCCCTGTCACTGTTATTATTACTGAACAGCTTGCATTCCATGTGGTGAAAAATGGCAATAAAACCAACTGCAATGCAAACATTATTACACTGAATACCATAATTAACCATATGCAGGAATATTTTTTTTTTTGCTATTGTGGTCCTTTAATGTCACTACCTGGCACAAGAGGTACATACCTTCAGGAATGTGTGCATCAACACAGACATGTCTGAAAAAATACAGATGACTTATTTTATTATGAAATATATTTTTGTTATTTTCAGAAGAACAAATGCAAAATATACTGTAGCAGAAGGTGCCTACAAAAGAAAAAAATGGCATACCTGGTGGACAGCAAATAAAATAGCAAATAAGCCCCATTATTTTCCTGGCTTTCTGTCCTGCCTTTTTTTAAGGTATAGAAAACTATGATTCAGTAAAAGACATACAGAACAATGTTCGGCTTGTCACAGGGCTCAGTGCTAGCAGGCATGCTTGCCTGTACATTCAGACTGCCATATACTGTCATATCGCTGTGGATCAGCCGTGATGAGTACTATCTGGTCCAGCAGACCCCACCCCCGCGGCGCTCTGCTTCCACCCTCAAGCAGCGCGCTGTCAATGCTGACCTACATTTCAGTGAGTGAATTTCTTCCCCTTACTCAGGCAGATGATTTTCTTGAAGGATCTCCTGAAGTCTTGGTTGAATATAGTATAGATGACAGGGTTGAGGGAGCTGTTACAGTAGCCTATCCAAAAGAAAAACTTGAATAAAGTTTCCGGAATGGCACAAGCTTCCCTGCAGATGCCATAGAGGCAGTAGCTGAAGAAGAAAGGGAACCAACAGACCACAAACACGCCCATCACAACGGCCAGGACAAATGTGAACCTCTTCTCCCTGGCTTGGGTGACCTTCCTCCTGGAGATGCTGCTCCTCTTTTTCTTTCTGGAGGAGAACATGTCCATGGATTTGTTACTAGAACGGGACAGCCGGCTGGACTGCTTAGAGAAGCTCTTCTTCTCCTTTCCACAGTCAGTATTGTCCTCCCGACTGCTGCTCTTCCTTCTCTTGCTCTCAGATATGCTGCTCTCCTCAATGTCCAACTCATCTAGATCCGTTGTGGTTTTTGGTGGGGTGGCACGGGATGGGGGGTAATGCCCATTCTCCCTGTCCCCAGGGAACTTGACAGAAGCCCCCTTGCTGTAGCCATTCTCAGTATGTGAGGAGCAATTTGGGGCTGGCTTCTTCTCTGACAAAGTCCTAGTCCTCAACTTGGCCACCTGGTAGATGCGGATGTAAACCAAAATCATGATCACACAGGGGGCAAAGAAGGACCCTATAGAAGAAGAGAGGATGTACCAAGTCTCATCATTGAGTTCACATTTCACATCCTCACCTGTCCAATTGAAGTTGGCACCAGCCGCTTCAGCAACACCTAGTCTGTCCATTGAGATCAGAGGTGGGAAGGAGATGACAGCCGAAATGAGCCAGACGGTGACAATGATCCCTTTAATCCTCCTGGGGGTCCTCTTCAAGTTGTACTCAACAGCTTGGGTGACAGACCAGTACCTGTCCAGGCTGATTGCACACAGGTGGACTATGGAAGATGTACAGAAGAGCACGTCCAAAGCCAAGTAGACATCACACCAGAGGTTGCCAAAGTACCAATACCCCATCAACTCGTTAGCCAAAGAGAAGGGCATGACCAGGGCTGCCACCAGGATGTCTGCTCCAGCCAGCGACACCAAGAAAAGGTTCTGGGGGGCTTTCAGAGCTCTGCTAGTTAACACAGCAATGACCACAAAGACATTACCAACGATTGTAAAGATAATGAGGAAACCGACTATAGCTGTCAAGGTCCAGATGGCAGTGAAGGAATATTGCCCCTTGCCATGGTACCCAGAGGGTGGCAAAAAAGTACTGTTGATGTAATCAGTGGTGTTCTCCAGCTCATCCATGCTGGTGTTACAGTGACCACCACATAGCCCCGATGCTTGGTTGCTGGTCCCTTGCCAAGTTAGGATTTCATTAACCCTCATCTCCAGTCATTGTCCCCCGAATCTGCATGGCTGGTAACTTCCATCAGCACCAAAGATCTAGAAGAAGAGCTTCTCCTTCTCCTAATAGTCCAGAATGCTCCAGAGGTCCACACATCATGAGCATGAAGCTAGCGGGTGTCTTCTCATTGTGGTCGCCTTGGACATTGTGCTCCAGCAGGGGCAGTGCTCACAGCACATTGGGAGGAGGAGGTGGCACTGAGATCCTTAGGTTATAAGCATCCTAAGCATCTGCTCTTCCATCAAGCCCCAGACTCAGCGCTCAGCTTGCTCTCCTAACAGCAAATCACTTTCTGGAGAGGGTGATGGCATAAAAAACACCCTGTGATCTGCTGCTATTACTGATCTCTCTTTCTCTCTCTTTAGCAGAAAAAAAGCATGCTTCTGCATTTGGAATTGGAGATGCAAAGTATAATGTACTTGTGTGCCAAGTGCACTGAGGCTGCTGACTGAAGAACTGGTAAGTCCTCCCTGTATTTTTGCACCACTTCTCAGATGGGTAGTGACACCAAGGAGCTGGTGTTATGTCATGCTGTACCCATATCACAGCACTGCTATTGTGCCTGCCATTGTAGGTGGAGTGAGTAGGAATAAAAAGTGTGTATTGCTTAGATCAGAAGCACCAGTATCATTCATTGTCATCAACACATCAGTAAATACAATTACTTGCTTTTCAGCATTTCTGGTTAATTTGGACAGAACAGTTGGAATGGATACCTGAATATGCACATAATTAATTTCTGGACATCATTTTCATTGCAGATCTGCATTGCATTTTCATTCTTATGCATCAGAGAAATGTAAATCTGATGCTGATACGGCACTACAAGTTCCAGCAATCTTCCAGACATTTTTTTTATCAATTCCCCTCTTTGCTGGCTTGGTTTGGTCATTACAGCTTATGATAAAATATTTCCTAAAAATGTATTAGTATACAGCAGACCAATCCATTGGGTGTTTAGTGCATTGCAGTGTCATATTTAGACATATATACATTCAATTATTTACAGAGAATACAGGACTTTGTGATATATATGTAAATGTTTTAAGGATTTTAAATGCTTTTAATAGTTTGCAACTGTGTATATATTCTGGTGATGACTGAGCACTTAAGGAGTGCCTCTATAGTCTACAGGATTCCTCAGTGCTCAATACAATTCTCATACTTAAGTTCCACAGAAAGTGGAAACCCCTTAGCTTTTTAGATCATGTGGTACTACAAGTCCCAGCTCGTCCATATATAGTTTGCTATCCTTCACAATTAAACAGAAATTGCCAATGATATCCATAAGTGTGGATTTTTTTTTTTTTTTTAAGAATGTGCATGCATCAATCTAATAGAACAGATGGGAATGTGAGGGAGGGTTTGCTATTAGTTGTAGTGCTGGTAGTGTTATCACAAAGTCTTCTGTGATCTGTGTATACTACCTATTGTATATTTAATAGCTATTCGGCTTGTGTGGGCTGTTCCCGATTCAGACGCTAGAGGTCAGTATTAACCCACAGATCCCATGCAGCATTACTAGAGGCAAGGGAGGTTAGGGATGCCATTTAAATGTTACATTTTGCCACTATTTCCAAAGGCTTCTAACATTAACCTTTCTGTGCAACAGCTATTGTCATCCACACAGCTTTGTGATTTGGGTATATGTTGTACAATAATATATACATCTTTATATAACTCCAATACTATCAGTTTGTTAATGGTTTTCTGCTAATACTAAAGTAGTGCAGAGTACAATTTAACCATTTGTGTGAAATATGTATTAGTTCTTTAAGTTATTGATTCACTTGTCTTGCTTTAAAACATTTCACTCCATTCAGAAAAGCAGGAGCCTGGGCACAGTGTAATTTTATTATATGTGATCTAATTTGTGGTATAGAAAAACCAGCAGGAAAAGGCTGACCCAAGGCTATTGCATTAATGGCATTCTGTGTTTTTTTTAGGAAGAATATTCACAAACATCCTCTGTGGTCATCATGCAGACTGACTTTGATTTAGATATGTTTGTATTTCATAAATAAATGGCTTAGATTCACAATGCTGAAATGTGTTTTTTTTCCTGCAGTTTAAGTGAAAAACTAAATTCCCCCTCCTCTCTTTCTCTCTCTCTCTTCTGACCTCTTAGATTGTTTTAATACGATTCCTCCCTCTACTGCTTTAAAGAAGTGCTGCTAAATAATGAAACTTGCCCCTGACTATTTTTCAATGTGTATGCTTAATAAAGCCCAACTGCAGGAATTGCACAAAATCTACCTTTGGAGTCAACCCATTCACAAAGTGCAGCACGCTTTGCGCATGTGCAGTAGGAAACCGTCTGTGAAGTCGCAAGTCTTCACTGCTGGTTTCCCTTAATAAATATGTCATGGCCAGCACCTGATATGAGGACACTGCTGGATTCCTGGACAGGTAAGTGCCAGGGCTGGTGCAAGCATTTTTGACACCCTAGGCGAAACCTCATTTTGCCGCCCCTTGGCTCCACCCCTGACTCCACCCCTTTCCCCTGCCCAGCCTGATCAGCGCCAATCAAATGCAGCCTCACCAGCGCCTATCAAACACAGCTTCACCAGCGCCAATCAATACAGCCTCACCTGTGCCCATCAAATACAGCTTCACCTGTGCCCATCAAATACAGCTTCACCTGTGCCCATCAAATACAGCTTCACCTGTGCCCATCAAATACAGCCTTAGGGGGGGTGGGGGCGGAGGGGGGTATTTGGCAGATAAGTCACTATTTCTATATACATTTGCAAATGGCATGTGATAATACAATCTCATTATCTCAGTGATACAGTGTCAGTTTTTACATGAATCAATGCAGAGCAGCCAGTGACAGATCAACAGTGGCCAGGCGCCCCTAGGCTTCAGTGTGCCCTAGGCGGCCGCCTACTCCCCCTAGTGGTAGAGCCAGCCCTGGCAAGTGCCCTAATATCAAAGTCAGCAGCAGTGCAGAGCAAAATGTTATCCAGCGCCCAGGGCAAAGATGCCAAACTGTGCTCCCCTTCCCTTAGGGTTAGCAGTGATGTTGCTATTACTACTCCAGTCAGCCTTGTAATAGAATCAACTGGCAAAAGTGCCCCCATCCCTGCAATAAGCCATTGCACACAGGGCAGCTGTCCCTTCTGCCCACCCCTTGTCCCTGCAGCTACAGTATTTGTAGCTGCTGACTTTTAATTTTTATTCTGAAGAAGCCTGGAGCTCCTCTTTAAGTTTAGTGGGAGGTGAAAGGTTGTAAGGCAGGCCATACATGATTCATTTTTTCTCCTTCAACCAGTGGATTAAAAGGAAAAAAATGAGCCGATTCCACCATCGACACATTTGATGTGGATAGGGGCATCCTTCCTGCTGAGCTATTGTATTCTGCCTGGCAGGCTGCGTTCCTTGGAGCAGAATACAATGATCAGTGTTGCTGGCTATAGCCAGAGGCACTGGTCATTTGGTAAAAATCTGTTCGATCAACTTGTGTAAACCAGCTTTCCCATACATGGATCAAAATTTGGCCAGCCCCTGCTGAACCGTTCTCGTTTTGCTCCATGTATGGCCAGCTTAACACTTACCTTACCCCCAATTCAGCCGGCTGTCATCATATACAATGCAGGGCTATTAACCTTGATTTGTACGAGGAGGGGTCAGGAGTGCGACGATGGCTGGGAGGGCCTCAAAGATGAGGCTTCACAGGGCTGGATACACCACTGGAGGGAGTCTGCTGGAGTGATGAATTTTCCCCTTATTCCTGCTCTTCTTGACTGAACTAGCAGTTACCATGCAGTGCGAGTAACATGGGCACTGCAAGGGTAGACATTGTCTAATTTCTGAAATCGGAATTTAAGGCACATTTTTATGTTTGTGTTTGAAATCTTAGAGAAGAGTTAGACTATATTTCTGTTGCAGTCTTCTTCCAGCTGGGGAGATTTACCCCTCGGTTTGGTGACCATTTTCACTGAGATAGAAAGTGAGAGGGAAATCCTAAATCTTTAAGTTGTCCTGTGAGCAAGAGGTCAGGGGAAATTATCCAATGGGGACAAATGTTTTGGTTCCAACTGTCATTATCCATCAACCCCTAGACATTTATTATTTGAAAAAAAAATATTAAACACTGCTATAAATAATAGTACTGTGAATAATAATACAATTCTTGTGAATACAGTAGGCACTTCCTCTTGGTATATGCAGCTGTTATTATGGTTGTTACAGTACATTGCTATATTTTTAGTAAATACAGGCAGTTAGTTCTTTGGCTTTATTCTTATTACTATGGGTTTACTCCTTGGCTCTCCAACAAAATTTGAGGTGGATGTATTCACTGGATTTCTCACAAAGTCTTTGAATAGTGTACTCACTGGTTCTCTACAGAATTTGAGGTGGTTACATTCAATGGATCCTCAATAGAGTTTGAGGTGGTTACATTCAATGGATCTTCAATAGAGTTTGAGGTGGTTTCATTCAATGGATCTTCAATAGAGTTTGAGGTGGTTACATTCAATGGATCTTCAATAGAGTTTGAAGTGGTCACATTCAATGGATCTTCAATAGAGTTTGAGGTGGGACTCTCACTGGATCTCCAACCTTGTTTGAGATGGGAATACTCACTGGATCATCTGCAACAGAGTTTGAGGTTGGTATACGCATTTGATCTTCAATGGAGTTGGGTGTACTTGCTCTCCACTGTAGTTTGATGTGGGTGCACTCACTGACTGTCTAGTGGAGTTTGAGGTAGGTCTACTCACTAGCTCTCCCATGAAGTTTTAGGTGAGTGTTCTCATTGGCTTTCCAACTGAATTGGAAGTTGGTGTATCCAGTGGCTCTTCAATGGAATTTGAGGCGGGTGTACTCACTAGCTCTCCAACATAGTTTGAGGTGAGTGAAGAGAGTTTGGGATGGGGGAGTACACCTAGTATGGGAAGTGAACACGTAGGTATATGCTTCCCGGAAGGGATATGGTGAAAGGTCACATGCACAAAGCATACCACTAAATAAGGCTAGTAAAAGCACACAGCTGTTAGAGACATCTCAAGGCTACTCTCATTGGCCACTAACGAGCCATGCACCATAATATTTCACCACTTGCCACCTCAGTTTTAGGCAGAGCTCTCAAGAGATCCCAAAAGATCAATTGACCCCAACTGATCTTCCATCATTTAATGACCACCTATTGACCCCCAGATATTTACTGACCCCTTTTTGACCCCCCACCATTTTATCAAATCTTTAGCCCATTGGGGTTTTTGTTCATCATTCATACTATTTACATCCCTCCTTCTGTCATTATCTTTCACATTCTCCATCCCTCCATCCTTGTTTGAATCTCTCTCTCTAATTTCCTTTTCTCTGTCCATCTCTATGACTTTATCATTCTCTATCCCTACCTATCTCTTCCTTTATCTCACACGGTTTCTTTTTTTCTTTCTTTCTTTCTTTTTCTCAACCTTTATTTCTTTCACAAAAAATAAAAACTCATGTGTTTAATATGTAAATTAAGTGTTTATGAATTGTCTTGTGGTGTTCTTAATTCTCAACACACTCCATCTGAATTATGCTCAACAGTAAAGAGTGGGAAATTGCGCACTGAAATAAAGCACATCATTACTCTTTACACTGATTGAAGTCAGCAACGTAATTATGTTCTGTGAAATTTTAAATATACCATTATAGAGTGCTGTATTATATTATTTCATATGTGTGGAAAATATAATCGTGTTTTAAGCTCAGCTTGCAAAAAACATTACATTAGGAATGAAGACTTATTAATATGAATTGCTTCATCCCAGTGACAAAGGTGATGGCTTACTGTAAATAAAATTCAACCAAGTGTTGGGAGGAATTCAGATACAAAAACAATTCCTTCAGTCCTTTTTCATCTCTGGTGATGATTCTACAATGTAGCATCCAATGAAGAGCATGGAGGAGAACACAAGATGGTGAGGGATTCCATCTTGAGCATGTTGATGCATCATCTGGTCCTCTTGGAAGAAAGATAACAGTGGGTGGGATCAGGATTTTCCACCAAGCTTTCAAATTTGCAGCAAGATCATTTTCCCCGAAATACTATTTACTGGCAACAATGATGTGGTGGTGGTTTGGGGAAGGGGTGGGTACAATAAAAAAAAAACCCTGGAAAAGTAACAATGTCTGCTGTTTGTATATCAAGGTTCAATGTTTCAACTTTGCTTGTATTGTACCTTAAAGTGAATGTAACCCCCATTCATGAAATCTGATCTAGGCACATACAGTTTCTCCCAAAAGTGAGTACACCCCTCACATTTTTGTAAATATTTTATTATATCTTTTCATGTGACAACACTGAAGAAATGACACTTTGCTACAATGTAAAGTAGTGAGCGTACAGCTTGTATAACACTGTAAATTTGCTGTCGCCTCAAAATAACTCAACACACAGCCATTAATGTCTAAACCACTGGCAAAAAAGTGAATACACCTCTAAGTGAAAATGTCCAAAATTGGGCCCAATTAGACATTTTCCCTCACAGGTGTCATGTGACTCGTTAGTGTTACAAGGCTTCAGGTGTGAATGGGGAGCATGTGTGTTAAATTTGGTGATATCGCTCTCACTCTCTCATACTGGTCACTGGAAGTTTAACATGGCACCTCATGGCAAAGAACTCTCTGAGGGTCTAAAAAAAAAATGTTGCTCTACATAAAGATGGCCTAGGCTATAAGAAGATTGCCAAGACCCTGAAACTGAGCTGCAGCATGGTGGCCAAGACCATACAGTGGTTTAAAAGAACAGGTTCCACTCAGAACAGGCCTCGCCATGGTTGGCCAAAGAAGTTGAGTGCAAGTGCTCAGCGTCATATCCAGAGGTTGTCTTTGGGAAATAGACATATGAGTCCTGCCAGCATTGCTGCAGAGGTTGAAGGGGTGGGAGGTCAGCCTCAGACCATACGCTGCACACTGCATCAAATTGGTCTGCATGGCTGTCCTCCCAGAAGGAAGCCTTTTCTAAGGATGGTGCACAAGAAACCCCGCAAACAGTTTGCTGAAGACAAGTAGACTAAGGACATGGATTACTGGAACCATGTCCTATGGTCTGATGAGACCAACATAAACTTATTTGTTCAGATGGTGTCAAGCGTGTGTGGTGGCAACCAGGTGATGAGTACAAAGACTAGTGTGTCTTGCCTACAGTCAAGCATGGTGGTGGGAGTGTCATGGTCTGGGGCTGCTGGCACTGGGGAGCTACAGTTCATTAAGGGAACCATGAATGCAAACATGTATTTTGACATACTGAAGCAGAGCCTGAAGCAGAGCATGATCCCCTCCCTTCAGAGACAGGGCCACAGTGCAGTATTCCAACATAATAACGACCCCAAACACAGCTCCATGACAACCACTGCCTTGCTAAAGAAGCTGAGGGTAAAGGTGATGGACTGGACAAGCATGTCTCCAGACCTAAACCCTATTGAGCATCTGTGGGGCATCCTCAAATGGAAGGTGGAGGAGCGCAAGGTCTCTAACATCTACCATATCCGTGATGTCATCATGGAGGAGTTGAAGAGGACTCCAGTGGCAACCTGCAAAGCTCTGGTGAACTCCATGCCCAAGAGGGATAAGGCAGTGCTGGAAAATAATGGTGCCCACACAAAATATTGACACTTTGGGCCCAATTTATACATTTTCACTTAGGGGTCTACTCACTTTTGTTGCCAGTGGTGTAGACATTAATGGCTTTATGTTGAGTTATTTTCAGGGGACAGCAAATTTGCACTGTTATACAAGCTGCACTCTCACTACTTTACATTGTAGCAAAGTGTTATTCCTTCAGTGTTGTCACATGAAAAGATATAATAAAATATTTACAAAACCTGGATAACCCTTTTCCTCCCACCTACTTTTGACCTTGAGACCCTCCTCCCATGGTGACACTGCGCCCTTAGCTTGCTTACCCCTATAAAGCGCTGTGGTGTGGAACGTTGGGACCTCTGGGCGGACCTCCTCCATCTCTTCTCCTCCCTACCCTCACCCTCTTACCCCCTTTTCCTTGATTCCTTTTCTCTCTACTCTTTCCCCTTCTCCATTTCCCCCTCTTCCCTCTCTGTTATCCATTCGATTCTGGTACTCAATACTACACAAGGTCCCTTTTGCTGGCTCGACTTAGATTGTCTTTACTATGCAAATAGTATAGGATTTTATTCTTATCTTAAGACCTAACTTGTTATACACCTGGACTTCCTTCGCAGACACAGTATGCTCCCACTAGGGGTGCCTGCCAAGAGTAAGCCCCTTTGATAGAACTGATATCCCTCAAAACCTGTAGATTTATAACTTGTTCTGCTTTATCCCTTATGTATGGTATGGGTTTGCCCTACTGGTTAAGGTCTAAGTCCATTGTAAATAGAAATAAGCAAGCTGGCAGATTCAACCCTGCTTGTACTGGATCTGTAAAATATAATCTTTCTATGTTGCTTATGATTACTTCATTTTCAATAAAACCTTTTAACGAGAAAATATTTACAAAAATGTGAGGGATGTACTCACTTTTGTGAGATACTGTATATCTGTAGTGTTTACTAATCTCTCTCCAAAGCCCTAAGTCCTGTGTCTTTCTGCTGCTCTGGTCCTTTGTTATCAGCGTGATGACTTCTGACAAGTTCTCCGACACACAAGATAAAAGCAGCTGAAAATTTGTGTCAGGGAGTGTGCTACATACAGTAAGCATATGTACAGTCACACACTGCAAAAGTCGGAAATAAGGAAGAACATTTGAAATAATAATAGCTTATTATAATTTATAATACGCTAAAATAATAAATTAATAACTTATTATTTCAAATGCTTTTCCTTATTTCTGAATTTCCGAAATTCTGGAAATAAGAAAGAACATTTGAAATAATAATAGCTTATTATTATTTATAATAAGTTAAAATAATACATTAATAACTTATTATTACAAATGATCTTCCTTATTTCCGAAATTTGGA
This sequence comes from Glandirana rugosa, assembly GCA_018402905.1. Classification (NCBI taxonomy): domain Eukaryota; kingdom Metazoa; phylum Chordata; class Amphibia; order Anura; family Ranidae; genus Glandirana; species Glandirana rugosa. The sequence continues at coordinate 644,959 of BLSH010142595.1, read as the reverse complement.
AATAAGGAAACAAGAAAAACATTTGAAATAATAATAAATACCTATTAAATTATAGGTATTGGAATTTTCTTGAAAATATGTCTATTAGTGATAAATTTCATATTTAAGTTCACTAACAGCCAAACTTTCAAGGAAGTTTCAATACCTATAATTTAATAGTTATTATTATTTCAAACGTTCTTTCTTATTTCCGAATTTCGGAAATAAGGAAGAACATTTGTAATAATAAGTTATTAATTTATTATTTTAACTTATTATAAATTATAATAAGCTATTATTATTTCAAATGTTCTTTCTTTATTCCGAATTTCGGAAATAAGGAAGAACATTTAAAATAATAATTTATTAATTTATTATTTTAAATTATAAGAAGCTAATATTATTTCAAAGGTTCTTCCTTATTTCCGACGTTTGCAGTGTGTGACTGTATATATGCATACTGTATGTATGCTTGTATGTATACTGGGTGTGTATATACTGTGTGTATATTGTATGTATATTAGGTGTATACACACAGTATATATACAATATACATACAATATACACAATTTACCGCAAATTTCCAAATTTCCGAATTACCGCAATTACCGAATTACCGCAATTTACCGAATTACGAAAATTCAGAAATTGAAAATTCGGAATTCGTCCGAATTGCCGAATTTTGCAAAATTCGGTAAAAACTAAATTCGGAAAGAAACGAATTGCACAAGCCTAATGTGAGTGTTTACATCCACTTTAAAGGAGTACATCTGTTAAAAGCAAATATCTTGCTGGGGCATGATGGGGGGATTTTCTAAAACTGGCACACACAGAATCTGGTGCAGCTGTACATGGTAACCAATCAGTTTCCAGGTTTGAGCCCTCGTTCACACTGAACACGGCTTTGAAATCGTGCAAGCTCAAATGAACTAGCACAATTTAAAAGCCACATTCCAGTCTGACTTTGGGGGCGCAATTGAAAGACATCTGTGCGGGTTCATGCACAGATGTCTATTAAAATCGCCCCCGAAGTCACCAAAAGTAGTGCAGGAACTACTTTTGGGATTTGGCGCAGCATCGCACCAATTCGGATGGTGCTGTTGCCGGCAATAGGCTCCGATTTGACATTGCATGCCCAAATCAGCCCAATGTGAATGGAGGGCTTAATTCAACAAGCTGAAGGTAGAAGCTGATTGGCTACTATGCACAGCTGCACCAGATTCAGTGTGCACCGCTTTCTCCCCCACAATGTCTTTAGTCCTTTCTCCTGCCTTCTCTGCTTTATTCCTTAAAAAATCAGTTCAAAATTGATATTTCACTTTTTGGTTGATGCCAGAGGGTTAAATCACCTGATGAATTCCTATAACTCACGGGGTCTCTGGTAATAGGATCCCAGGTATGTACACGGTCACCTAACTACCATTACCATTGCAAGTGACTCCCACTACCTTATATATACTATGCCATATACTATGAGGAAAAATATATACTATGTATATATATATATATATATATATATATATATATAAAATAATGTTATATATCTTTTGAGCCATCAGAAACACAATGAATAAGTGTATAAAAGCAACACAAGTGGCCAACAAAAGTAGCTCAATGAGTAAATAATTGCACTATGTAAAAAAAAGTATGTGTCTTTTGAGCCATCAGAATCACAATGAATAAGTGTATAAAAGCAAAATGCAATTTATCAATATATATAGTATCTAACAAAAGTGAGTACACCCCTCACATTTTTGTAAATATTGTATTATATTTTTTCATGTGACAACACTAAAGAAATGACACTTTGCTACAATGTAAAGTAGTGAGTGTACAGCTTGTATAACAGCAGTGGAGGCTGGTGAAATTTTAGGATGGGGGGGGGGGGGGTGCTAGACCCTGCCCTTACTTTTTTACCCCTCCCTTTATAGATTCCACCCATTGTGTTAGGGGTACACAGCATCACCAGATAGGGGTATATACAGCATCACCAGATAGGGGTATATACAGCATCACCAGATAGGGGTATATACAATATCCCCCCCCCCCGGGAGGGCAGTCGGGACATCTAAGTCCCTGCACTTACCCCATCTAGGAAGCGGGCAGGCAGCGGTGTCCGGCGTGCAGGAGTGTGCTTGGCTTTGTCCGTGCATCCCCCTCTTCTTCCGAGAGAGACGTCCAATAGGATCGCCTGACTTCTCAGCCAATCAGGAAACGGTTCCTGATTGGTGGAGAGGCGATTCAGTGTTAGAAAAGCAAATATTCATTTGCTTTTCTAAAACATGTGAGTATGCTCCGAGCGCAATGCTCTGCACTCGGAGTCCACTCTATTTTGAAGCCCATTAGAGCCTATGGCTCTAATCAGGTGCTTCAAAAAAACACCCCCGCTGCTGTAATTCATGCAGACGGCGTCCTGAAAGGGGCTGAACGCATGAATAGGGGGTGACTGCGGCGGCCATGGATAGATTCATGCAGTCCTCTTCCACTCCTCCATGACGACATCACAAAGATGGTGGATGTTAGAAACCTTGCGCTCCTCCACCTTCAATTTGAGAATGCCCCACAGATGCTCAATAGGGTTTAGGTCTGGAGACATGCTTGGCCAGTCCATCACCTTTACCCTCAGCTTCTTTAGCAAGGCAGTGGTCATCTTGGAGGTGTGTTTGGGGTCATTATCATGTTGGAATACTGCCCATGGTTCCCTCAATAAACTGTAGCTCCCTAGTGCCGGCAACACTCATGCAGCCCCAGACCATGACACTCCCACCACCATGCTTGACCATAGGCAAGACACACTTGTCTTTGTGCTCCTGGCTTGGTTTCCGCCACACACGCTTGACACCATCTGAACCAAATAAGTTTATCTTGGTCTCATCAGACCACAGGACATGGTTCCAGTAATCCATGTCCTTAGTCTACTTGTCTTCAGCAAACCATTTGCAGGCTTTCTTGTGCATCATCTTTAGAAGAGGCTTCCTTCTGGGACGACAGCCATGCAGACCAATTTGATGCAGTGTGCTGCGTATGGTCTGAGCACTGACAGGCTGAACCCCCACCCCTTCAACCTCTGCAGCAATGCTGGCAGCGCTCATACGTCTATTTTCCAAAGAAAACCTCTGGATATGACACTGAGCATGTGCACTCAACTTCTTTGGTCGACCATGGTGAGGCCTGTTCTGAGCGTAACTTGTCCTGTTAAACTGCTGTATGGTTTTGGACATCGTGCTGCAACTCAGTTTCAGGGTCTTAGCAATCTTCTTATAGCCTAGGCCATCTTTATGTACAGCAACAATTCTTTTTTTCAGATCCTCAGAGAGTTCTTTGCCATGAGGTGCCATGTTAAACTTCCAGTGACCAGTATGAAAGAGTGAGAGCGGTAACACCAAATTTAACACACCTGCTCCCCATTCACACCTGAGGCCTTGTAACACTAACGAGTCACATGACACCGGGGAAGGAAAATGGCTAATTGGGCCCAATTTGGACATTTTCACTTAGGGGTGTACTCACTTTTGCTGCGAGCAATTTTGACATTAATGGCTGTGTGTTGAGTCATTTTGAGGGGACAGCAAATTTACACTGTTATACAAGCTGTTCATGCACTACTTTACATAACAATTGAAGAACCCCTATGGGTGGGACTTTCAAGGTGGGGGAACCAAAGATCATCAAAAACACATCTACATATGTATCAAATCCACATTTATTTTCACAAGTATAAAAATTACAAAAATGTTGTAAAAATGACACATAAACCAATTAGTGTATAAACGTATTCTGTTAAAATATTGGATTGTTCAAATGCAGCTGGCTCGCACACATCTGCGTGTAGGTTCCTTAACATCATTCTGCCATCCTACGAAAGAGGAAGAAAGGCATATTTTCACTTAGGGGTGTACTTACTTTTGCTGCCAGTAATTTTGACATTAATGGCTGTGTGTGGAGTTATTTTGAGGGGACAGCAAATTTACAGAGTTATACAAGCTGCACACTCACTACTTTACATTGTAGCAAAGTGACATTTGAAAAGATTTAATAAAATATTTTCATAAATGTGAGGGGTTTACTCACTTTTGTGAGATACTGTATATATATATATATATATATATATATATATACTTTATATAGAAAATATACAGCAGTAACAACACTTCACCAGATAGCCTATGTTCATAATATTTCCTCTACTCTCAAGACTTTTTCATCAAGATTAACAACACAACTATCCTTCTATCTCCATATACAAGGTGCTAGGCTTAAAAAAGAAGTGCGAGTTTTTCTTTTTTATAGTTACCTAGGTGAATACAGCATCTGTCTCTCACCGGCTCTAGGACTGAGAACTGAGTGATCAAAGACCACTGGTCACTCAGTTCTCAGAGCTCCATGAGCAGAGAGCTGGTGGCTTTCAGTCACTGCTCTCTGCTCTGTCCCCCCCTGCTCACTGGAGCACTGGGCTGTGTAGTGGGCAGGAGCAGCTCAGGCTCTCAGAGTCTTGCAGAACAAACCACACTCCCTTGATCCACAGGAGAAGTACAGCCAAACAAGCTTTGGCTGTACTTCTCCTTTAATCCTACCAGCCCCTCCTTTTAGTCCCACATCAAATCACTCTCCAAATCTTGCTGTGTTCACCTCTGTAACATTTCCAAAATATGCCGCTTCCTAACCTATGACACCACCAAGCTATTAAATAACTTTGCTGTTATCTCTTGCCTCAACTATTGCAACTAGCTCTCCATTGTTCTACCTCTACACAGGCTATTCCCCATACAGTCTATTATGAATGCCCCTGCCAGACCCATCTATTTTAGCAACCCTTTAGTGTCTGCCACCCCTCTCTGCCAATCCCTCCACTGACTGCCAATCAGCCAACAAATAAATTCTAAGTACTAATGCCAATTTACAATGCCATCCACAACTCTGCCCTCAGCTACATCACAAACCTCATCTCAAAATATCATCCAAACCTTCCTGTTCTGCCCACATTACACGTGGCTGAGGTATTATTAGACAGACAGCTAACTCTCCTCCCTTAACAACTCATTGAGGCAGGCGCTAGGTCCTCTTTTCAACTTTTATTGCAGGGGAGTTAGAGTAAAACTAAAATAAAAGAAATACCATTCAGTCAGTGTATACAATATACAAAATATACAGTCCTGACACACTAGTCTAACTAGGGAAAGGGGTTCTAAACATACCGACAAGGTTTCCGTTAAGCTAACGATAGAATTGCAGCTGAATAGGTGTGGAGTCCTCTGGAGAAGATGTAATATGGCTACTGGGGGCTGTCTCTCAGACCTCATGGTCTAGTCCAGGGTTTCTCAACGCATGGTACGCGTACCCCTGGGGGTACGTGTAGCACAGGCAAGGGGTATGCCCAGGGCTCTGTCTATCAAGCAGGGCCACCATCAGTGGGGTACAGCCCATACACTTGTAAGGGGCCCCAGCGTCTGGATAGGCCCGGCCGACTGGCAGAGATGTAAGAAGGCAGGAGCGAGTGCAGGGGAGCTCCGTGGCTGTTTCTATATGTGAGTGAGTCGGCAGCTGCACTAAGCTCACATCGGGCTCTTCGCTGCCACCTCTGGCCATTTCCAGCATGTGCACCCCTTGTGTGTAATGTATTATGGACTGCAGCTCCTATCAGTCACAGCAACATGTAGAAACAAGAGCCGGGACTAGGAGGACTAGTAAGGGCTGTTGTATAAGTTTTGGGGGGAGTGGGGCCGGCTGGCTGTGTGTATATGCCTGTATGTGTGTGTTACATGTCTGTCACATATACAGATGTGAGGGGGCTAAGAGCGTACAGGTGTGAGGGGGTTAAGAGCGTACAGGTGTGAGGGGGCTAAGAGCGTACAGGTACTGACACATATAGACATTACACACACGCAGAAAGCATGACACCCAAAAAACAGAAATTACTTTCTCGAGACAGGGGTACTTAGGACATTTTTATAGACCTGCAGGGGTACTTCACCAAAAAAGGTTGAGAAACACTGGTCTAGTCCACTGAAATGATGGGAAACTATGGTGGCTTTCAAACAACAATCTGTCTACCTACAGCAAATAATCGAGAACTATATGTGTATCAAAGAGCCACTAGATGGCGACATTATAATTTACTTTACATACTATTAGCATATTAAACAATTACCAAAAGTACATTTGAAGCACTTGCTGAAGGCATGACACTCCCTGCCTAGTACCTCATGAATACAAACTATGATGGCCCTTCTAGGGAGAGTAGTAAAATTAGTTCAGACACAGGTCTGAGGAAAAATTTAGGCTCATCTTGCCTAATGACCTTAACCTCAACTTTCCTGGCTTTCCCATCTTCGCTTGGAAACTTGGGTTATCAGATCCAATGGCCATTTGTTTCTCCTCGACTGAGAGTCTTTCACGAGAACAATGTTGCCAGGTTCCAAGTTGGGCTTGCTGACTTGCCATTTGTTTCTTATCTGTTTCAAAGGAATGTGCCTCAGCATAGTTCCAGGGTGGGGAATACAAAACACTGGCCAGAAACGAAACAGCATTGTCTATATCGATGCCCAAGGATAGTACACAGGTATAAATAAGATTTACAATTTATTGAGAAAATTAGTAAAATTTGAGAAGTACAAAAAAGACAGTTTAAAATCAGAAGTTACAGCCATATATCACAACGAAGAGCTTTACAACAGTCTCCAGTATTGGATGGAGATCTTGGATGTAACAAATCTTGACAGATTCCTCTACCGGTTTCGCGGATCAGACCGCTTCTTCAGGAGGAGTCAAACATTAACACCTAAGAAGAATAAATCAAAACATAATGGATAATCATAATGGATCACATGCGCAGCATTATGGCAGCTGCAGATTAAACAGAGGCTAAGATGTCAGCTTTCTTAGCTGAAAACGATAGGAGAGTATACAACCACTTTAACACAAGCTGACTGATTGTGATACAGAGATTGGGAACTGCATGTACCAGCAGCCTTTGGCAAAGAGAAGCAAAGAAAACCAGAGGGAACTTCCTGGGAAGGGCAGAGAGCCACCACAAGGGGAAAAAGAGACTGTGTGTGTGTGAAATGGAATGCTGCGGCCTTGGATTGGATGGATTGCATCTGCTGCAGATGGAAAGCTGGTGGCAGGCACTCAATCCCAAGGAAAGCCCCGGGGACGCCCAGAGACATCCTGGTCATTGTGCAGTGCACCTGTGAGGAGGTGTCCGCCAGACATGTGTAAAGTCAAGTACTGCAGCGCTTCTCTCACGGCCTTGCTGACATAGGACTGGGTGAAGGGCTATTCGCCCAATACATTATTAACCCAAAACTCTGCATTATTTCCTTTGTTTGCCTTATTAAAGTTACATGGAACTGTGATACTGTTACACCCTGCCTGGCAGTGAGAAATACTTGTCCCCTACTCTATAGGATTACAACACTGGTTGCTCCTAAGCCTTTTGAATGTACTGAGTTTTACTTCACTGCAAGAGACCAACAAGTGCACCATCGTAAAGCATGTGCAGGACTCTTTCAGTGTTCGGGACACTGGTTGTATATACTTGGATCCATATATATGGGATGGTTACAAGCACAGGTGCATGCTGATAGCCAGCACCTGTAATGAGAGCATGACAGATAAATAAAATGAGCCAAGACATTGTTATAGGAAAATATGTATGAGTCCATCAATACAAGACCTGGTGCAGATAAGTATATAGCTCATAGGCTCAAATAGTGAAACCCATATGACGGCTGTATCCCTGGCTGCACTCTTCTAATGGTCACACGCAAGCGCGGTTCCTGCCCCTGTGCAGTGGGGGCGGACACAACAACGCCATGGCCCGGCGTCAGCCGGATCATTGGCACTTTTGCTGTGTTGGAGATATATAAGGGTGTTTCACGTGGCTCTCATTGTGGTGGCCGCTTCACAGGGCATACGCGATCTATAGGCGTTGCTGGTGAGTTTATCAGCCATTTGGGTCAGTGTTGGGCGGTTATAACACTGCCACTTTGATATACTGCCATCCCTTTTGATTAACTCACTTTATTCAAACCTCTATTTGGTAGCTCCAGCTCTTCTCGGCTGTATTGTATTGCTTACACTCATATGGGTTTCACTTTTTTGAGCCTATGCCCTGATGTATGCTATATACTTATCTGCACCAGGTCTTGTATTGATTGACTCATGCATATTTTCCTATATCGGTGCCTTGGCTCATTTTATTTATCTATCATGCTCTCATTACATGCTGGCTATCGGCATGCACCTGTGCTTATAACCATCCCATATATTTAACATCCACTTAACGGAAGGATAGTTTGATGTGCCTAATGACTTCGCTGAGTTTGGTCTCTTCATCTTTACCCCCACGACGCTATGCTGGTCGTCCCAACTTTAGTAGGTGGATGTTACGTACCTGGGTTGTGAGCCTGACAGTAGAGGGAGACCTCTCATACAACTCCGGCTCCCAGACCGCTGGTAGTGGAAACAGCAGTCACAGTAGCACGGCAGGGTAAGAGTGTCTGTTAGTCCAGTAGCAGTAGTCAGCCAATGGGCTTCCGATGAGTTGGTAGAGATGTGCAGAGCTGGGTGCTGTGGGAGACTGCATGGACAGCAGAGCAGGATGCTGTAGCAGACTGGATGGACAGCAGAGCTGGAAGCTGTAGCAGACTGGATGGACAGCAGAGCTGGATGCTGTAGCAGACTGGATAACAGCAGAGCTGGAAGCTGTGGCAGACTGGATAGATAGCAGAGCTGGATGCTGTAGTAGACTGGATGGACAGCAGAGCTGGAGCTGTAGCAGACTGGATAAACAGCATAGCAGGATGCTGTAGCAGACTGGATGGACAGCAGAGTTGGAGCCGTAGCAGACGGCTCCTCTTTTCTCCCCCGCCCGCCACCTTTCTTATTTGCTTTTTCTCCCCCTTTCTATCCTTCCCACTCTCCTCTTTCCTTCCCCCCCCCCCCCCATTTCCCCCTTTCCCTTCCCCATTTGTCCTTTCCCTCTTTCCTCCCCTCCCCCCTATTTTCTTTTCCACCTCCTCCCTCATTCTCACCCCCTCCCACCCCCCTGTTTCCCTCTTTCTTTTTTTTTCTCTCTCTCTTTTGTATTTCCTCTACACCCTTGTTTTAATTCCCTTTCCCTTCTTGTCCACTTAGCCTCTATTTGTGGCTAAGTCCTTTTTTCTTCTCTTCTTATTCCCATCCTTTTCCTTTAATGAGAACCATTCCTTTACCATCATATATTATTTCTAGAAAACTAGAAATCTACACCCACGTTGTCCCCCGTGTCCACCGTGGGGGGGCAGTGCCCTCGGGCATCTCTTGCTATGCTTTAGTTTCACTGCTGGCTCATCTGGGTAAGCAACACAGGATACTAACATATCCCTACTACAATATCTACTTCTTGAACTGTTTTATTTATTTATTTCAGGTATTTGTATAGAGCTGTCAATTTACGCAGCACTTTACATATACATTGTACATTCACATCAGTCCCTACCCTCAACGAGCTTACAATCTAAGGTCCCTAACTCACATTCATACATATACTAGGGCCAATTTAGACAGGATCTAATTTACCTACCAGCATGTCTTTGGAGTGTGGGAAGAAACCCACGCAGGCAATGGGAGAACATGCAAACTCCAGGCAGGTAGTGTCGTGGTCGGGATTCGAACCAACGACCCTTTTGCTATCAGGCGAAAGTGCTATCCACTACACCACTGTGCCGCCCATATTTTTTATCATATTCATATGATATACTGTATGTTATGGTCTATTGATTTATTCTTCTTAGATGTTAATGTTTGACTCCTCCTGAAGAAGCGGTCTGATCCGTGAAGGAATAGGTAGAGGAATAGGTCAAGATATATTACATCCAAAATCTCCATCCAATAAAGAAGACTGTTGTAAAGCTCTACATTGTGATATATGGCTGTAACTACTGATTTTAGACTGTCTTTTTTGTATTTCTCAATTTTTACAAATTTTCTCAATAAATTGTAAATTGTATTTAAACCTGTGTACTATCCTTGGGTACTGAGATAGTCCATGCTGTTTTGTTCCTGGCCAGAGGTTTGTATTGTTTGTGAAGGGGACACTCTCTGCTTGGGTTCTCTGTTGGTGAAACACTTGTTTTGTGTAGTGCAACAGATATGCCTTTGAATTTGTGAGATGAAATAAGCTTACCTGTCCTAGGTTAAGTAGGGTCAGATGATGAGAAGTCAAAACTGGCATCATTTTTAATCTTGCAATCTAATGCTTTTTGGCAAACAAAGTCCACAAAGAAAGAGAATGGTGGAAAAGGGACGTTATGCTCTAGCTTGTAGTTGGAGCCTCGTGTAATCAACATTTCTTGAAGGCTGTAAGGCAGTTTTTGCACTAGAAAAAACAAGGCCTGGCAAATCTCCTTCTGCTTTGGCTACTTGGAGCTCTGTCACCAGGTCGCTTAACTCTCTCAGCTTCTGGAAGCCTTTGTTAGGAATCTTAGGGAAGTCCTCTATTCTTTTAAAGAGTGAATTTTCTATGTCTTCCGGAGAAACGTAACACTCCTCAATTCTCTCCCATATCATGCTCAGTCCTCTGCTTGGGTAGTTAACATTGATGTCCCTGATTCTTCTTGCATGCTCTGCTGACTCGTTTCCCAGCCATTTGACTAAAAGATCAGCCTCCTCACTTGCAAATAGTCCTAGATCTTTTATTGCATTTCTGAAGGACAATCACCATGCTCTATAGCCTTCAGGTTGGTCGTTAAACCTTGCGAGTCCTTTTGTCAACAGCTCATGTTGTGTAAAGAACTTGAGGAAATCCAACATAGCTTGGTCTTTGTGTGAGTAATCTAGAGGTGCTCTGCTATGCAGGGGACTTGGTGGGTATTTGTGGTAGTCAGAAATGCTGTTGCCGTGATTTCAACTCTGCGACCCTTCCTTTCTGAAGTGGGTGACTGTATCATAGGGGTTTAATAGCTTGGATGCAGGTTGCACTGAAGGCTGACCAAGTATGGGATTGTTTGATGTAGCGTGTATAGACGGCAGGAGTCAACTCTGCTCTTGGAGCTGAATGCGGGCAGTCACGTGGCTTGGCATGTTGCATCACATAGTCTGTAGTATGCTGCGAACTGTCACGATGATCACGTTTAATCTCAACTATGTCACTGAGTCTCTCCCTGGTGGGGTTGGCAAGTTCCTCTAAGATCTCTGCCTCAGCTACTGCTGCCACTGCTTCCTTCTCTGTAGCCAATTTCTCTAACACAGCTTCTATGCGTAGCTTCTCTAATTTCATTTGCATTTTTTTTTCGGCAAAGGCAGCCTTTACTTTTGCAGCTTCTGCTATTACACGGGCAATAACGACCATGTCACCGCTCAGTGACCTCTTCCTAGAGTTCCTGCAGTTAACCAAAACTTGGGACCATGTCTCTAATGGCTCTGACTTTTTCTCTGACATGATGTCTTGCAGTGTAAAGGCCTGTCAAAGGCTGCTGTTTCACTGGCCTTCTGTGTGTAAGGCTGTTTGGAGCCATCAATTTACTGGCTTTCTATGTGCAAGCCTCTTTGGAGTCACCATTTTGCTTGCTTTCTATGTGCAAGCCTGTTTAGAGCCGCCATTTTACTGTTCTGCCCTCATTACATGTGGCTGAGGTATAATTAGACCGACAGCTAACTCTCCTCCCTTAACAACTCTTTGAGGCAGGCACTAGGTCCTTTTTTTCAACTTTTATTGCAGTGAAGTCAGAGTAAAACGAATATAAAAGAAATAACATTCAATCAGTGTATACAATATACAAAATATACAGTTCTGACACACTAGTCTAACTAGGGGAAGGGGTTCTAAACATACCCGCGATGTTTCTGTTGACAATAGAATTGCATTTACAGGTAAATAGGTGTGGAGTCTTCTGGAAAAGATGTAATTATGGCTACTGGGGTCTGTCTCTAAGACCTCATGGTCTAGTCCACTGGAATGATGGGAAACTATGGTGGCTTTCAAGCAACAATCTATCTACCTACAGCAAATAATCTAGAACTATATGTATACAAAAGAGCCACTAGATGGCGACATTACAATTTACTTTACATACTATTAGCATAGTGAACAATTACCAAAAGAACATAAGAAACACTTGCTTAACCACTTGCCAACCACCAACCACAGGTTGACGGCGACAAGGTGGCTCGATATCGCAAACTGCTGTCATACGACAGTCACTGTGTTGGGGGGGGGGCCAGGGAGTGGGTGCGGCGGACTCGATCTCCGCCGGCTACCCGTGATGCCCCCCCCGCAGTGAAAGAACGGAGGTCCGTGTAAGTAAACACGGATCTCCGTTCTGTGTGAGGGGGAAGGGAAGCTGTGATCACTCCCCTTCCCCTGCCAGTCAAACACTGTCACAGTTAGAACACGCCCAGGGAACACAGTTAACCCTTACAGCGCCCCCTCCAGGTTAACCCCTTCACTGGCAATGGCATTTACACAGTAATCAATGTAGTTTCATAGCACTGATCGCTGCATAAGTGTCAAAATGGTCGGACATGTCCGCTGCAATATCGCTGTACCGCTAAAAATGGCAGATCGCCGCCATTACTAATAAAAAAATTAAAAAAAATAAAAACCCCAAAAATGAATTTTCATCATCCGTAAACGCGGCCACTTTTGCGCAAACCACTCAATAAACGCCGATTGCGATTTTTTTTATCACAAATATGAGGAAGAATACAAATCGGCCAAAACCGTTAAAAAAAAATGTTTTTTTATATTTTTTTTTTTTTGGATTTGTATTTTAGCAAAAAGTAAGAAATGTGCGTTTTTTTGCAAAATTGTCACTCTTCTTTTGTTTATAGTGGTGATCATAAATGATGCAGAGGTGATCAAATACCACCAAAAGAAAGCTCTATTTGTGGGAAAAAAGGGACGCAAATTTTGTTTGGGTACAGCGTCGCACAATCGTGCAATTGTCAGTTAAAGCGACGCAGTGCCGAATCGCAAAAATTGCTCTGGTCCTAAAGTGTGAAATCCTTCCGGTGCTGAAGTGGTTAAGATCTCCTGTTTTTTGGCATTCTCATCAACTCCACCCATGCTCCTGTCTAGGACTTCTCCAGAGCCTTTCCCTTCCCATGGAATTCCCTACCCCAATCTATACAGCTATTTCCTACTCTGTCCTCCTAAAGCAATCCCTAAAAACTCATTTTATTCAGAAAAGCCCATCCCATCTTCAGCAAGCTACTGCATTTTACCTTCTCGATCATCTCATCCCCACACAGCTACTACCTTTTGTATAATTTGCCCATTCCCTTTAGATTGTAAGCGATAATGAGCAGCACCCCCCCCCCCCCCCAATCCTCTTGTGTTGAATTGTATTTATAAATCATGTATAATAGCAGTGTGCATATTAGCATTTCATTTTGAAATATGGTATTCCATACAATTGGGAGAAATGGAAAAGACACTGTATATCAAATTAGGTAATATATATAATCACAATGCAATTAGGTAAATGAATGGAAGTGGATATTATATTATAAACGTAATAGATATTTTAACACAGCTAAGTGGAAGATGGTGTGTCGGATTTATTGAAGAAAAAAGAGAAGGGATAAACAATGACTGTACCATTGGCATGCAAGCACAAACAATAAGCCCCCGTTCACACTGAATCTGACTTCACTTGAAGTCGTGCAATTTCAAAGCCGCAGGTAAGTGCACCTTTAGCTGTGACTTGGCTGACATCTGTGCGACTTCATGCAAAGATGTCTATGCAAGTTGCACCTGAAGTCGCAAAACATAATACAGGAACCCTTTTTTAAAATCGTTGTGGCAGCGCAGAGTCGGAGTCCCACCGATTTGAACAGTTCCATTGCCTAAAATAGGGTGCGACTTGTGATTTGGACCTTGGGAGAAAAAGACATTAGTCAAATCGGAACTTTGAAAAAAGTTCCAAGGACTTTTAAGGTGCTCCTCATGAGATTCAACAATAATTACAAAACAGCAAATATATGTAAAAAACATCTGAGATCAATTTATTTAGTACAACCTTGTAAAAAATCCATGTATACAAAAACACATGAACAAGAATATCAAAGTTTAAAACAAGCAAAGACAGATCCTACATGAAGTCAGCTGTACCCCGCACTCAACATGTTTAGCCCGGGAGGGCTTCTTCAGGAGATTTATTGTGGGGCTCCTGAAGAAGGCCTCACGGGCGAAACATGTTGAGTGCGGGGTACAGCTGACTTCATGTAGGATCTGTCTTTGCTTGTTTTAAACTTCAATATTCTTGTTCATGTGTTTTTGTATACATGGATTTTTTACAAGGTTGTACTAAATAAATTGATCTCAGATGTTTTTTACATATATTTGCTGTTTTGTAATTATTGTTGAATCTCATGAGGAGCACCTTAAATGTCTTTTTTCTCCTAATTGTTTACGCTTGGACGTGGTGCCCAATTAAACTCCTCCCCTGCTCAAACACTCTTATCCTTGTGATTTGGACCTGTCAACGTGTGAACAGGGTCTAAGGGTTCAAAATGATAAGTTTGCATAGTTCTCAGCACAGCCATAGGTTTATTGTATATATGGTAGGCAGAGATTGACATACATCAAGAGACGAGGAACCTTGACGTGTTTCATCCTTACGAATAAGCACTTTGTCAGAAACATCTCAAGGATCCTCTGCTGTTGATGCCTGTTTACCTGTGTTTTGTGAGAAGCGCTTGTCACATTCCAAGCATTTAAATGGTTTCTCTGCGTTGTGAATCTTCTGGTAAACACAAAGTCTTGGCTTACATAAAAAAAAACATTTCTGGCACTCAGAGCATTCATAATACAGCTTGTCTCCTGCTTGACTCATCTTTTCATGAAGACCCATTAAGCTATAAGTTGTTTCCACGGTAGATGTTGAGTGATCAATTCAACTCTTTAACCACTTGCCGACCGCCCGCCGCAAGCGTGACGGTGGCAAGGTGGCTCGTTATCGTGAAATGCCGTCACAGGACGGCGGCCGCAATAACTAGCCTTGTGAGCGCACACCGCCGGAGCAGCGCTAGCACGCTCACTGTGTTCGGGGGGGGGGAGCCAGGGAGCGGGTGCGGCGGACTCGATCGCCGCCGGCTACCCGTGATTGGCCCCCCCGCACTGAAAGAACGGAGGTCCATGTAAGTAAACACGGATCTCCGTTCTGTTAGAGGGGTAAGGATGGTCATCACAGGCTTCCTCTATATGGAAGCCGTGATCATCCCCTTCCCCCAACCAGGGCAGCCCACACACAGTTAGAACACGCCCAGAGAACACAGTTAACCCTTAGAGCGCCCCCTGCAGGTTAACCCCTTCACTGCCAATGGCATTTACACAGTAATCAGTGCATTTTCATAGCACTGATCGCTGTATAAATGCCAATGGTCCCAAAAAAGTGTCAAAATGGTCTGACATGTCTGCTGCAATATCGAAGTACCGCTAAGAATTGCAGATCACCGCCATTGCTAGTAAAAAATAAAAACCCCAGAAATTAATTCTCATCATCCGTAAACGCGGCTACGCTTGCGCAAACCAATCAATAAATGCCGATTGAGATTTTTTTTACAAAAAATATGAGGAAGAATATAAATCGGCCAAAACCGATGGAACAAAATGTTTTTTTTTTGTTTTTTTTTTTGGATTTGTATTTTAGCAAAAAGTAAGAAATTTGGGTTTTTTTGCAAAATTGTCGCTCTTCTTTTGTTTATAGCGGTGATCAGAAATGACGCAGAGGGGATAAAATACCACCAAATGAAAGCTCTATTTGTGGGAAAAAAAGGACGCAAATTTCGTTTGGGTACAACATCGCACGACCGCGCAATTGTCAGTTAAAGCGACGCAGCGCCGAATCGCAAAAAGGGCTCTGGTCCTAAAGTGTGAAATCCTTCCGGGGCTGAAGTAGTTAAAGAAATATTTTAATATGTATAAAGGGGAATGCTGCGGACTTGGATGTAAGAGGGAGCGCAGATGTAAGGTGTTCTCTGGCCACCAAAGCCCTCCACCCATACATCACAGTCAGCAGTGTTTCCCTTTACATCAGAGTTCCCCTTGCACTCTGGGGCGCTAGCTTAAAAGGAAGAGAGAGAGAGAGACCCTTTATCGGCGGCCCTGCCGATAGGCACA
>BLSH010142595.1:613702-628865 GCA_018402905.1 Glandirana rugosa | reverse complement strand
TTAGGAACGCAGGTCTCGGGACGTACATCTAATCCCCAGTTCACGTACCTAATCCCCCCGCCGTGGGGACGCGGGGTATACCTGTCCGTCGGTGACCATTTATCTGTATTTGTGTTCTCCTGGGAACTGTGTAAAGCGAGTTTACGAATAAACATTCCTGTATATTCGTGAAGTACGCTTTGTGCGATTCGAAAGAATTGGTGAAGTCGGGGCCTTCCTTAAGGGTGAAATCCTGGTCTCGTGAAAAACGCTAAGCCGTGACGCAGCGAAATTGACTGTTAACTGCAAAATTGTCGCTCTTCTTTTGTTTATAGCGGTGATCAGAAATGACGCAGAGGGGATCAAATATGACCAAAAGAAAGCTCTATTTGTGGGAAAAAAAGGATGCAAATTTTGTTTGGGATTAACGTCGCATGACCGTGCAATTGTCAGTTAAAGCGACGCAGTGCCGAATCGCAAAAAGTGCTCTGGTCCTAAAGTGGGAATTCCTTCCGGGGCTGAAGTGGTTAAGAAAGCTTAGCGTGTTTCGCATGAAGTGCTTATATGTCCTTACAAATAAGCATTTGAGCGAAATGTGTCAAGGGTCCTCTTGTGTTTATGTCTATTTACCAGTGGCTGCCTGTCCATATGGGGCGCAGGGGTGCCGCCCCCCTAATCCATGCACTTGACCCCTAATCTACATGCAGGGCTCTGGACGCAAGGATTTCAATTTTTTTTTTTTTTGAAGCATGTGATTAGAGCTTAAGGCTCTAATTGGCTTCAAAAAAGGGTGGGCTTGGGGTGCAGAGCACTGCGCCCCGAGCCCTCACATTTGTGTGGCAATAGCAAATTAATATTTGCTATTGTCTTCCTGATTCTCCTCCCAGCCAATCAGGAAGCAGGTCCTGAGACCTGGCCGAGAGATTGGCTGAGAGGAGAAGTGATCCTATTGGCCACCGAGGAGGAGGGGGGAGGAGACACAGGTGAACCCTTCCGAGGATGAGGAGACGCAGGGAGGAAGTGCTGCCCATTACCTAGATGGTGTAAGTGCGGGGCTGGTGACCAACCGACTGACCGGGGGTATCTGTGACCTGATGGGCCAACCGAGGGGGAGGTTGTTTGCCGCCCCTAAAATATATACCACCAGCCGCCATTGCAATTAACCTATGGCTGGACAGAGAGCTGTGCAGACTTATCGTTTCTGATTTTTACTGTACATGTTGGGACAGGGCAAGGTCTAAGGTTTGCGTTTTCTCATGCTTTAGGGTTTTTAGAGCCAACTCCTTGCAGAAACAAGGACATTGTTATTTGTGCACAAACAATTGCTCACATGTGCAAATGCATTCCCTGAACCTATCTGGCCAATAGAACACTGATATTAACCGCTTGCTGACCAGGCCTTTTTCTGACATTCTTTGCATACAAGCAAAAAACATTATATATATATATATATTAGCAGAGGCTCTGGAGAAAAAAATGGCAGTCACTGCAATTTTTTATGTCACTCATATTTTTTGCAGCAGTTTTTCAAACACAGTTTTTATGAAGAAATACACTTTAATGAATTAAAAAAAAAACAAAGCACAATATATATCCCGATTTTTTTGTAAAATATGAAACATGGTGTTACGCCGAGTAAATAGATACCTAACATGTAAACATCCCTTACAATAACAATGCAGCATGGCAGGTCCTCTTTATGGAGAGATCCAGGGTCTAAAAGACCCCAAATCTTTCATTTACCCTTACAAGCAAAAGATCAAAAGAAATAACTTGATCTTTTGCTTTAAAAAGAAATGGCCTTGTTTACATGGGGATGGAGCCAGAAGTGACGTCATGACGTTGCTCCGGTCCTCCTAGGCCATAGAGATGAGCGGAGGCCATCTTTACTTCACTCATCTCTATGCCCAGCCCCCACCAATGCCGGATTGATTACTGATCGGTCAAGTAAGCCCGGGAACCACTGGTAAGTGGCAGGAGGGAGGGGGGGAGACCCCTCCTGAAGCTTCTAAAAGTGATCCTGCGGTGAATGCACTGCTTGGACAACTTTTATCAGAATGACCGACACCTGAGGGCTTATGGCATCTAGTTTCAGCTATAACCCTTGTATTAAAAGTTAAGGTATCTTCCTATTTAGGTGGTCGGCAAATCTGCAATCCCTCATCTTGTAAAACAACCTATTCAGTTTAAAATAGAAATGAAAGGGCAAAAACATTTGTGTATACATACAAAAAACATTATAAATATCTTTTTTCTCCCCTTTTTTATAAGTGATCACATTCCTTATGTTCTCAGTTGCATAAGAAGCTCAGAGAACTGGGGGAGGAGAAACAGCAGAACACTGGTCTTTCCAGTTAATGGCTGTACGGGGGAGAGGGGTGGACGTGTCAGGACAAGTCTGATCATTGGAAGAGAGCAGGCGAAGTTCTTAGCACAAATTGACCACAATGTGCTCACCTGCCTAGTGTGGTCAGTTTTAAATAGGAAAGCAGAGGGACTGGCAGCTACACCAGGGATTTCACACAAAGGAAGCAATACAAAGAGAACAGGACATGTTTTAATACAAGTATATGGTACAGTAGGCACATATCAGGAATATACAAAAACAGGGCATGTCTCTGGGAGGACCACAAAGACAAAGAGGTTAATATAAGAGGGAAGGGCAATAACCAGTATAATGTGAATTATAAATCTTAGTCTTTAACCGCTTGCCGACCGCTGATCGGCAATTGACGGCGACAGTGTGGCACTCCTGCGCAAATCGCCGTCATATGACGGCGGCTGCGAGATCGCGCTCACTGTGTCTGGGGAGGGCCAGGGAGCGGGTGCGGCGGATTCGATCTCCTCCGGGCACCCACGATGCCCCCCCCCCCCGGAGTGAAAGAACGGAGGTCCGTGTAAGTAAACACGGACCTCCGTTCTGTGAGAGGGGGAAGGGCTGTGATCATAGCTTTCCTCTACATGGAAGCTGTGATCGCTTCCCTTCCCCTGCTAGGGCAGTCCCCCCACAGTTAGAACACGCCCAGGGATGTTAACCCTTAGAGCGCCCCCTGCAGGTTAACCCTTTCACTGCCAATGGCATTTACACAGTAATCAGTGCATTTTTATAGCACTGATTGCTGTATAAATGCCAATGGTCCCAAAAAAGTGTCAAAATGTTCCAACATGTCTGCTGAAATATCGCAGTACCGCTAAAAATCGCAGATCGCCGCCATTACTAGTAAAAAATAAATAAATAAAAACCACAGAAATAAATTCTCATCATCCGTAAACGCGACTACTTTTGCGCAAACCAATCAATAAACGCCGATTGCGATTTTTTTTATCACAAATATGAGGCCAAAACCGATGAAAAAAAAAATTTTTTATATTTTTTTTTTGGATTTGTATTTTAGCAAAAAGTAAGAAATTTGGGTTTTTTTGCAAAATTGTCGCTCTTCTTTTGTTTATAGCGGCGATCAGAAATGACGCAGCGGTGATCAAATATCACCAAAAGAAAGCTCTATTTGTGGGAAAAAAAGAACGCAAATTTCGTTTGGGTACAATGCCGCACGACCGCGCAATTTTCAGTTAAAGTGACGCAGTGCCGAATCACAAAAAGGGCTCTGGTCCTAAAGGGGGAAATCCTTCCGGGGCTGAAGTGGTTAATGAGTAGCAGGTAAAAATTACAGTAAGCAACAAAAAAATCAAAGTGTATAAAGTAACACCCCCATGCCCTAGGGAGTCCAAAGGTCTTCCGGGCTAAGTGACCTAAACACACTGAGACACACACAATGGGGAGACAAATGGGGAGACAAAACAGTTAAAAACAAACAACGTCTGGATGTGTGGGGATAATTGTAGAGTAGGTTCACTGCTGTGGGTTGAATGGGGTAATGGCCGTATGATGATGACCGTGGTGTAGGTCAAAAAAGATCACAGGAGATCACGGATAGTCATTCACAACCAATCACTGACACAAGTCCGTCCGTCGCTGCCATAAAGTGCAGATGCAGTATGTAAATGAGAGTTTCAACTTTCAACATTCAACCCACAGCAGTGAACCTACTCTACAATTATCCCCACACGTCCGGACGGTGTTTGTTTTTAACTGTTTTGTCTCCCCATTGTGTGTGTCTCAGTGTGTTTAGGGCACTTAGCCTGGGAGACCTTTGGACTCCCTAGGGCATGGGGGTGTTACTTTATACACTTTGATTTTTTTGTTGCTTACTGTAATTTTTACCTGCTACTCAGACTAAGATTTTTATTCACATTATACTGGTTATTGCCCTTCCCTCTTATATTAACCTCTTTGTCTCTGTGGTCCTCCCAGAGACATGCCCTGTTTTTGTATGCTGTTTTTGGTTTAATAGAGGGACACTAACTGCCAGTGAGTGACGCCAGTTTTTGATCATAAATCTAATTTATATGTGACCAATTATACCTGTTTTTTGTGCTTGGTAACATATCAGGAATATGAATTATTTGGGTTTACATACTGTGGGCTGTGTGCATGGTGTTATCATGAGTGTTGAACATTCAAATAAGGTTGCATTTATGGTTTTTTTTTTTTTTCCAACAAAGCTTTATTGAATAAGAAGAGAACAATACAAATATCCATAGAATACTATGCGTCACTATGTTGTAACATAACAGGTAGCAGACATTGTAGCATATAATGATCTTATCCAATACAATAGAACCCTTCAGAGGTGTTCTGGGTGGGTTGTGTGCGTTTGTTGGTGGGGTTTGCTTTTAGATCTATCAGCTGGGAAGGCAAGCACTAGTGCCGCCGCGTCCAGCGCGGGGCAAAGGATGGGGGAGTATGGTTGGTGGGCTAATAAGCTATAAATTTTGGGTGTAGTGGGTTGGGGGGGGAGGGGTGGGTAGGGGGTAAGAACCAACCCTGGTTATTCGATACTGAGGTTATGAGTGAAGAGGTGGGTGCTTGTGTAAAGGCAGTAGGTTCGGGGGTGTGTGTGACAGGGGGATCCATTCGTTTGAGATTACAAGGCCAGACGACTCTGTGTTGACTTACAGGTCAGGGGGGGTAAGAGGATGTTGGGTAGAGGAGCTAGGCATAGGGGTAGGTTCGGTTTGGTTATGGTTTTATTTCAGTTAGGTGCACCACAGAATGCACAGGCCAAATATTATTAAAAAAAAAAACTGAAATTGTAGAATCGTCAAATGACTGGCTTGTCGGACAATGAAAGGTGCATATTTACAGGTATCTATCATTGCAATCTGTATTCCAAGCATCAGCAATATGGAACCTTATATGCTAACTAGTTTTTCAGCTTCTGCACATGTGCTTGTTAATAGTTCCACTGTAAGCAAATGCATTGCCACTTAGAATCACCAGATCGGAAAAATTTTAAAAAAGAAAAAAATAATGGTAAACCTGCTTCAGGCAATATACTACTTCTGTTCTGAGCTGCATTTCCCAACAACATTTTTTATAAAGATCAGAAAAAAGCAGTATACCAAGGGACCTATTACAAGTCTGGGGAAATTCAGGCATGATTTCTGATATAAGTATGTATGAAATTTGATTTGATTCTCAGTTTCTTCCTTCTGCATTCAGCTCTGGCCTACTCTGTAGTAAAAAAAAAAAAAAAATAGTGTTGGTCATCTAAGGGCACTGCAAGGCTACACATTCCTTTTTTTCTTAGCAGTTTTTCTGGCTGAATTTGAAACCTAAGGGATCATTTTGGAGTTTATTTAGGAAATGCTACTAGTATATTCCCTGGTTTCAGTTCTGTCCTTTCTCCGGGGCCACCCACACATAACAGAACCCGAGAGAGAAGTGGCACAGCAGATAATCATGGAACAAGAGGCAAGAAGCCCGATTAATCTTTCCACAAGAGACTCTGTGAACTCAGATGAAAGGTTTATTGAACAGACTTTCTAAGGTTAGAAATGTGAAATGTTTCCTGGAGAGCCTTACTAGCTCAATGGTAATTTTTGTTGCTGGTTGAATCTATTTTTTTAAATAGACCAATAAACCTATCAATGATGTAAATGAAAACTACCTACCTGTTCATACATGTAAAGAAGCTAAAACAACAGTGTGATAAATGCAGTTATAAAATCATAAAAAAAAAATAAAGGTAACAGTATAGAAGTGATCTTGCTGATATATTTCAAAACCTTGGAACTGAACCCAGAAAGGGATATTGTAAGAGAAATTTGTTAGAGCGGATCTCCTTGCATCTGGGTCTTTAAACCAGTCCCCATACAATGGGGAGCATGGTACAGCTTTATGGGGGTCATGAGCAGAAGCTCCCCCCCAACTTTTAACACACACCCAGGTTCCATTTTCAATTGGCCCTAAGCACTTCACATCAGGGGACTCCAGTGTGCCCATGGTTTCAGGTTTAGTGCCTAGGAAGGTCATGTGCCCACCTGTGCCCCATGCAACATAGGTTACATTGTTATAAAAATGTGCAGCGCTAAACATAAAGTGCATACAAAATACAATAACGTATAAAAAAGCATATCATGTGTAAAATCTAAATTCATGAACAATTCACATATGTTATAATATTCTCAAATAAAGTGCAAAATGCAGGAAGAATGACAGCGGTATGAAAGTTCATTCAAAGTGAAAGCAACACAAAATCCCCAAAAAAGGTTAAAAAGATTCAGATCAAAGTAGTCCTTTAGATAGAGAAGAGATCGTATTTCAAACCTTCCAATATTCCACAGTCCTTGTAATAAATGGAAACATCACCCAGAAGAAGAGTGTGAGAAGGTAGCCTGGAAAGCCCTCTAAGAACAAGTCACTCCACCAAGTGCTCTAAAGTGGGTGGCTTACTAGATAGTTCTGGCCCCGATTAAGGTGGTCAAAACAAGCTATATTGCATGTATGGGAACACCAATGGTCTCCTTATTACTATAGAAGGTAATCCCAGCTTCAGATATGTCCTCCATCCAGCCTCCAACTCACGTTCACCAGGTTACATGTGCTTCCTCCATGCAAAAGGCGATCATGTTCATCTCTGTAGAGAAAGCTGGCTGTGCAGCTGTTGTGTGCTGGGATTATGTGGCTGACTTCAGACTTGACTAATCCGACTCTAGTGGTGATGTTTCCTGGCCAATCATTAGATGTCGTGGCTCAATTAGTTTCTGTTTTTCATCTGTTTTCACCTGGTGATCTGGCTAGCTGATCTTATCTTTACAACCCTGGCCTCTTGCTAGTCTGACTTTATAAGTGAAAGAAAGAACATTAGTTACAAGGCATGGGCCCCCCAGAATCCTCACCAGCCACCGCTACTAGCCCAGTGTTAGCAAACCACCACATACTTCTGCCCTAAAAGCCACAAAACATCAAAAATGGACTGATAATATGAAATATGACAGAAACCACTGTTAGAAAATAAAAGAATTGATATTTAAACAATATAAACAACATGTAAACATTAACAATACCCATAGCATGTACTTCTCTTGGCTTTCAAATTAAAGAGTCAAAACAGTTCAACAAAACATGGGCAGGACTAGGATTATGAAAGGCCTGGGGGACCCTGGAATGGAGCAGAAAATAAGCCCTGTGGCACTCATGGTGCGCTGTGGCAAATGGTGGCCCAGGGGTAAGGGGGGAGGGAGAGGGAAGGACAGAGGTGAAGGGGGAGATAGGGGGGGTGGAGGGGGGAGGGGGATAGAGGGAAGAGGGTGGTAGATAGAGAAGAGTGAGGATGGAGAGAGAGAAGACAGCGAGACAGGGAAGGAGGAGGAGAGAAGGGAGAAAAAAGGAGAGAGATGGGTAGGAGAGCAGGGGGAGCGATATAGGGGAGATGGGGAGGGAGGAGAGAGAGAGAGACGAGAGAATTGGCGGGAGAGGGGGGAAAAGGGGAAGCGAAAAGGGGTCACTTCTGGGGGCATCTACTAGGGTTCGTCTGTTCGCACCATTGAGAACATTATGGGGCATTCGCGGGAAAATGGTGCGCCCCATAATGCATTCCAATGGCGACGGAATGCCGCCCGCTAATTGGCCAAAGCATGCACATGACCTGCATGCTTTGGCCAATCAGCGGGCGGCCTGCTGTGAGAGCTTTGATTGGCTAAAGGCAGGGTGTTGCTCAGCAGCCTCAATCCATGCCCCACACTACATAAAGTTGTATAAAAAGTTGTACAGCGGCTCTATGTAGCGTGCTATTGCAAATAGTGGGAAAAAAAAAGGTAGCTAGCTAGATATAAAGATAGATTGTATATAGATCGCCCTATCTATCTATCTGTCAGTTAGTGCAGGCAGGTTAGTTAGTGTAGGGAAATATATACTAGATAGATAGGGCTATCTGTATACAGTCAGGCAGTGCAAGAATATATATATACCTTCCTAGCGTATATTATTTGAATAATAATTAATTAATTAATAATAATAAAGTTATTTGAACATTGTGTCGGTTACATGCTGATGGAGGATTTGCAGCAGTTTGAAGGCTCCGATGTTGGTTCCCAGGTTGAGGAAGGGAAGATGTGATCCTAGAGACAGGGGTGCCGCAAAAAGACAAGAAACTAGCAGTCATGTTCCCCCAGCTGCAGCATACTGCCAAGTTTGCTCCAGTGACGAGGAGGGAGGGGATGATGAGGACACAGACTGTACTTGGGTGCCTGAGAGAAGAGAGCAGGAAAGTGAGGAGGAGGAGGAGAAGGCCCAACTCCAACAAGGCAGGATGTCCTCCAGGGGGCAGCTTAAGGGCAGCCACCCAATTGCATCAGACCACAGAGCTCCACAGGTGCAGGGCGCTGCTGCCTCCCCGCTGACTTCCAAAATTTCTTTGGTGTGGGCATTTTTCAGCACATGTGCAGTAGATCGCACCGTTGCCATTTGCAATCTATGTCTGAAGTGCGTCAAGCGCGGCCAGCACTCCAGCCCCTTGGGCACTACTGTCTTGATAAGACATATGACAACCAGCCATGCAGTCCGTTGGCAAGAGTACCTGAAAAACCCATACCAGAAAGCAAGACGAAGTTCTCCTTTTTCCTCATCTGGGATCTCAACCCCTACTATACCTGCAGTCCTCTCCAAAACCTGCACTGAGAATATTGAAGGAGTAGCAATGTGTGCCACAACTTGTACTTGCAGCCAATCTGCTAGCAGTACACCACCAGGTGAATTAAGCAAACAAATATCCATACCACAGTTGCTGGAAGTGGATAGCACTTTCGCCTAGCAGCAAAGGGGTCGCTGGTTCAAATCCCAACCACGACACTACCTGCCTGGAGTTTGCATGTTTTCCCTGTACCTGCGTGTGTTTTCTCTGGGTACTCCGGTTTCCTCCCACACTCCAAAGACATGCTGTTAGGTCAATTGGATCCTGTATAAATTGGCCCTAGTATGTGTATGTATGAATGTGAGTTAGGGACCTTAGATTGTAAGCTCCTTGAGGGTAAGGACTGATGTGAATGTACAATATATGTATATGTAAAGCGCTGAGCAAATTGATGGTGCTATACAAGTACCTGAAATAAATAATAAAATAAAAAACATGGGGAGGATGCTTTGAGGCCCCCCAAAGGACTTTGTCCCCATGTTGATGGGGAGAAGAGCCTCTTCCCCACAACCCTTGCCGGTGGTTGTGGGGGTCTAGGGCAGGGGGCCTATCAGAATCTGGAAGCCCCCTTTAATAATGGGGTCCCCAGATCTGACCCCCCCCCCCGTGGGGGACATTGTACCCCTACCCATTTACCAAAATGGAGTAAAGTGTTAAAAAAAAAAGAGGCGTTTTTTGACAAGTCCTTTATTGTGTAAAATAGCTCTTCTTCATTCTTCTTTCTTCCTCCATCTCCTCCTGCCCCGATCCTTCTTCTGGTCTTCTGCTTCTTCATTTGGTCTTCTTGCTTCCTCTCTTCGTCTTCGGTCTTCATCTTCTTCCTTCTTGTTTCACCGCGCCCGCTGCCGCAGCTGCGCCGTCTGGAGGCATCTCCCAGAATAGGCGGTCTGCGGTGTGCAGTTTTTTGGCGCAGTGGGGAGCAGCAGACTCATACCAAAGTTGAAGTCTCTTCAGACGAAGCGCGTCGGATGAGGAGAGTCTGCTCTGGTCTATTGCACCCCCATAGAGTTTTTACTTGGAATTCCATGCTGTACTTGACCTTTGATGCATGTAAGTGCAATCACTTTTAATAAATACTCCTGGTTAAACAGTATTATGCTATGTAATACCTTTGTTTTTATATGAGGTCCTATGCACTAAGCCACCTTGGATTACTGATGTGATATATTGACATGGATGTCCCCCCCTACATTTGATGTCATCACACTATTTGGCAAGAGCTGAGTTAATCCCTGAAGGGTATCTACTCAAGATCATGAAGCCCCATAGCGGCTAATATTCTACTACGAGTTCATCCAGATTGATTCTGGTAAGAGTACCCATTTTGTCTTTGGTGGTGGATAACACTGCATGTGGGTGATAATCATCTTTTGTTGGTCCTACCATGAACTGTGTTGTATGACTTCAATGGTGAAGAGTGAACGCTTACGCAGATGTTGAGCTTGGACGTTTATTTTGGCACTTTA
Organism: Glandirana rugosa; assembly: GCA_018402905.1. NCBI lineage: Eukaryota > Metazoa > Chordata > Amphibia > Anura > Ranidae > Glandirana > Glandirana rugosa. The sequence continues at coordinate 618,385 of BLSH010142595.1, read as the reverse complement.
TAAGCACTTTATATGCACTTTATTAATCATTTTGAAGGAATAATAACGTATATCAAATTATTATTTTGGACATTTTGTTGCACTTTATATGCACTGTATTAATTACTGTGAAGAGACAATAACGTATATCAACCTACTATTTTGGACACTTTGTCGCACTTTATTGTGTAAGGATACATATTCATAATTGCTCATTTATTTTACTGTATATCACATGTCTACATTGTAATCACGGTAGAAAAGTCTATTATCTGAGGTGTTAGAACCATTAGATATTTATTTTTTAGTGCCGCACTTTTATTTTTATTTTTCCACTTGGTACAATATTGGTTATGATTGTTGTGCTGGCTGCTTACAGGTTCATCATTTAGTTAGTGCAGTATCTCCACCTTCTATTTTCTACTGCAGTCTGACAGTTATTTTATAGGTAAGGGCGGGACTGCCCAGTGACATAAATGAGTGACCCGCCCCCTTCTGACGTCATTCACCATCAGAGGGGGCTGGTCACCCATTTACATCACTGGGTGGCCCCACCCCTTTTTATAAAAGAAATGTCAAACTGAAGACCGCCCATTCTGGGAGACGCCTCTGGAGTGGACGGCACAGCTGCAACAGCGGGAGAGCGGCGGTGGTGAAAGAAGAAGGAAGAAGAAGATGAAGATGAAGATTGAAGACGAAGAGAGGAAGCAAGAAGACTGAAAGAAGAAGCAGAAGACCAGAAGAAAGATTGGAGCAGAAGAAGATGGAGGAAGAAAGAAAAAAGAAGAGCTATTTTACACAATAAAGGACTTGTCAAAAACTGCCTCTTGTTTTTTTTAACACTTTACTCCTTTTTTGGTGAATGGGTAGGGGTACAATGTACCCATACCTATTCACATAAGTGGGGATCAGGATCTGGGGACCCCCTTATTAAAGGGGGCTTCCAGATTCCGATAAGCTCCCCGCCCGCAGACCCCCACAACCACCGGCAAGGGTTGTGGGGATGAGGCCCTTCTCCCCATCAACATGGGGACAAGGTGCTTTGGGGGCAACCTCAAAGCATCCTCCCCATGTTGAGGGCATGTGGTCTGGTATGGTTTGGGGGGGGGGAGGGCGCTCGCTCGTCCCCACCCCCTCCTGCCATGCCAGGGATGCATGCTCGGATAAGGGTCTGCTTTGGATTTTGGGGGGCCCCACGCCATTCTTTTTTAAATTTGACGCAGGGTTCCCCTTAAAATTCATACCAGACTTGAAAGACCTGGTATGGACTTTGGGGGGGACCCCACATCATTTTTTTCTACATTTTGGCATGGGGTTCCCCTTAAAATCCATACCAGAACTGAAGGCCCTGGTATGGATTTTGGGGGGGCTTACGCAATTTTTTTTTATTTTGGGTGGGGTTCCCCTTAAAATACATACCAGACCTGAAGGGTCTGTTACAGACTTTGTGGGGGAACCCTACACATTTTTTTTTTAATTTCGTAGCGGGGTTTCTCCTAAAGTCCATACCAGACCTGAGGGGCCTGGTATGGACTGGGGGAGCGGGAGTGGTCAACGCAAGTCTTTTCCAGTGATTTTATCTATATTGCCAGGAAGCGGCAATACATTACAGCCGCGATAATAAATGACAATTTTTCCTTTGGAAATTTCATTTTGCTCTGGCTATGATCTAAACATCACAGAGGTGCACCCTTTTACAGGCAGACTAAGGGGACTCCCCAGGCATGATATTTAACCACTTCAATACCGGGCACTTAGAACACTTCCTGCCCAGGCCAATTTTCAGCTTTCAGTGCTGTTGCAATTCGAATGAGAATTGCGCGGTCATGCGACGTTGTACCCAAACAAAATTTTTATCATTTTGTTCCCACAAACAGAGCTTTCTTTTGGTGGTATTTGATCGCCTCTGCGGCATTTCTAATCACCACTATAAACAAAAAAAGACCGAAAAGTTTGAAAAAAAAAATACATTTTTCTTTGTTTCTGTCACAAAAATTTGTATAAAGTACATTTTCTCCTTCAATGACGGGCACTGATGTGACTACACTGATGGGCACTGATGAGGCTGCACTGATGAGGCAGTACAGATTGGCACTGATGAGGTGGCACTGATGATGGGACACATATACAGCACTGATGGGCGGCACTGACAAGCAACACTGACGGGCACTGATACGTGGCACTGATGGACACTCATAGGCGGCACTGATAAGTGGCACTGGGCACTGATGGGCACTGATAGGTGGCACTTTTAGGTGGGACAGGTGGGCACTTTTAGGTGGCACAGGTGGGCACTTTTAGATGGCACAGGTGGGCACTGATAGGTGACACAGGTGGGCACTGATAGGTGTCACAGGTGGGAACTTATAGGTGGCAGTGGTGGGCACAGATGCAACAAGCACTGTTAGGGATGGCACTGGCAGGCATCATACATGGGCACAGTGCCATCCCTACAGTGCACAATAATGCCCTTACCTGGTGGTCTAGTGGGGGCTCCCTTGTGGTCCTGGGCGGCCTCTGTGGTCCTTCCCTGGTGGTCCTAGGCGGCCTCTGTGTGATGTCTGGGGGGGGCTCCCTGGGGGTCTTGATCCAGCTCCCTGGTGGTCCAGTGGGGTGATCCTGAGGGTGGCTGCGCTGATAAACATTCAGCGTAGCCCCCCCTGTCAGGAGAGCAGCTGATCGGCTCTCCGCTGCTCAGGTCTGCAGACCTGAGCAGAGGAAAAGCCGATCAATGGCTCTTCCTATTTACACTGTGATCAGCCGTGATTGGTCACGGCTGATCACATGGTAAAAGGCTTTGGATCGAAGCCTTTTACCTTGGTCGGTAATGCGGTGGGTCAGACTGACCGGGGTGCGCGATCGCGGATTATCCTGAGGACGTCAATAGACGTCCAGTCAAGATAATGAGCCACCCGCCCGGACATCATTTTTCAATGCGCCGGGCGGGAAGTGGTTAAAGGAATTGTTTTTTTTTTTCTTTTCACTTTACGCATTATTAAAATCACTGCTCCTGAAAAAACAATTGATTTAAAAACTTATTTTTTCATAGATACATGTCCCCTAGGGCAGGACCCAGGTCCCCATACACTTTTTAGGGTAATAACGTTGCATATAAGCCTTTAAAATTAGCACTTTTGATTTTTCATGGCCGGGGCCCATAGACTTTAACAGTGTTCGAATGTTCGCGCAAACTTTTTGCCTGTTCGCATGTTCTGGTGCGAACCAAACTGGGGGACGTTCGGCTCATCCCTAGTATCTACGCAGTTGTTACTTTTTCCATTGGACTCTGCAGCTCTGCTGCAGAAAGATATTCATGAAGGGATCTGTGTTGAGCCGAAGAAGCTCTGGGAGAAGGGCACAGACAGCCTGAAGGTGACAGCTGCAGCAAGGTGCTCTCATTTCACAGACATTTTCTCCCTTCCATTGAAAATTACAGACAGTAGAAATTAGATTTTTATTTACAAACTGTCCTTGAAAAAACAAAATATTGGCTATGCTTTTCAATCTCCAAGAGATCAAATGACTAGTCCAGCATATTGAAAGGCAATTTTACTTCTACTTCTAAAAGCATATGGAAAAACAACTTTGACAATACACCCAACAAATTAAGTCCAGGTCTTCACCAACCACACTAATGAGAAACTTTTTAGATTTATGCTTTTTACTAAACAGTTGAATGGTCTACAGAGTAAACAGCAACTTGGCTTTTGCATTAGAGTCCCAAAAACTTGGAGGTTAACCTTACATAACTGTTACCATTTGTAGGGTGTCAAAAGAGGGGTGCTGCGGTGCTTACTATGCTGCTTTTTAAAAGAAAAAAAAAATCATTCTGCACTTACAGAGAATATTCTGGGTTCAATAATATAGGATACAAATACACAGTACTGTCACATAACATAAATGCTCATACACAGATAGTGTACACTCAAAAAACAGTTTAATGAAAAAGGAAAGGAGGCATAAAAGAGTGTATGGACAATGGGACATCAGTTTGCATTATACCGCATGTTTCCGAGAAGGTATGGCAGATGCCTCCTAAAATTGCTGGACTTAGGACAGTGCTGTCAGACTCAGATCTTGAAGAAGGTAAGTACCATGATCAGTACAATGCATGTGTTTACAATTGTATAATAGACCTTCTTTCATAACATATGGATAATAAGAAAGAAATCAAGGGAAAACCCAAGGTCACAATGCAGTTTTAAAGTTTTTGTCCTGTATACACTTTTATCCTTCTCCAAACTCCATGCCCATGGCTTAAACGTCTGTTCCCGGAGGGAAAAGCTTGCACATGTCTCCAGTAGAGTTGAGCGAACCCGGACTGTAAAGTTCGGGTCCGTACCGAACTTTGGGGTGTCCGGGACCCGGACCCGGACTTTTCAAAAAAAGTCCGGGTCCGGGGTTCTGGTAATTTTAATGAAAAATCTTAAAAATGCTGTAAAAAAGCCCAGGAAGGTCCTAGAGGTCTGCAAAAGGAAGGAAAATGTGGGTAAGGGTGGGACAAGTGCCCTACAAAGAAATGGGGACAGGTAAATAACTTTAAATATTTTTAAAAAAATAAAAACATAAAAAATGCAAAAATGGAGATCATCTTCAAAATGGGTCTGAAAAGTATTAATTAACATTAGAGGCCATAGAACTGTTCTAAAATCATCTTCAAACTGTGTCAAAAAAGTATAAATAAGCCCGGAGTACCCATATCAC